>CM036760.1:64587503-65187503 GCA_020796225.1 Arion vulgaris
AACCAACTCATGCCAAGTCTTCCTATCTTAAGCTATCTCTTGTAGCTCCTTCCTGCTATTTCATATATTTCTAATCGCTACCAATAAATCTTTTCTTCATATATGTCTAGTCTTTACTAGCTTTTCTGTTTTCCTGTAGGTTCCAGGAACAGACCATTATCGTTACATTTCTCTCGGATTTTCTCAAAGTGTGTCCTATCCAGCGCCAGTCTGATCACCTCCGTACACAATTTAGGCCAGGGTGATCAATTTATTTGAACACTCGAATAATCGATGTTATTTCAGTGATGAGGTCACCAAACGTGCAGAAGTGAAAAGTTGTCTTTATCTGCCTCTGTCGTTAACTCTTTTCATACAATTAACAACTACAATGGCGTTCAACTGTAAGCCAACAAAATCATTATCCACTATAATTGTTTTTAAATGAAGCACCTTCGTTCGCTTTGTATCAACTTTTCTAAGTTACGTAGCTATAAATAATAAAATGTATATATATGTATAAATAGTCAATTGATTGATAAATAATAAAATATATATGTGTATAAATAGTCAATTGATTGATACATATATACGAGTATATTAATGAGATGATAGTACTTCAACAAATAGACACACCCAGAAAGAAATCAAAATTACAGAAAACTCGCTGATGCTACAAATATTGAAGTATTTTGAACATATAAAACAGACACGAAGGTTGGAGAAGACCATTATATAGGAGGCATCTTTTTAAGCCATTTCGCCATCTTTCAGGAAGGTGGTCATCTTGGAGGAAGACGACCATCTTGCAGGAAGACGGCCATCTTGCAGGAAGGTGGCCATCTTGCAGGAAGGTGGTCATCTTGCAGGAAGGTGGTCATCTTGCAGGAAGGTGGCCATCTTGCAGGAAGGTGGCCATCTTGGAGGAAGACGACCATCTTGGAGGAAGACGGCCATCTTGCAGGAAGGTGACCATCTTGCAGGAAGGTGGCCATCTTGCAGGAAGGTGGTCATCTTGCAGGAAGACGACCATCTTGCAAAGAGGCGACCTTGATATGTTGCACACACATGTTTTAATGTACAGATTCTCAGGGAATTCCCGTATGACATTTTGTCCGACCGTAACAACTCTCATGTCGATTCATATCGATCTCTATATATCTTTCTCGATCTTCTGATCCTTATTTCTAGGTACAGTAGACTGGAAGACTGGATATGATTATGGAAAAGTCTTCCTCAAAAACCTAAGCAGAACAGACCAGGTCATTATATTTCGACTACGTACCAAACACTGTAGACTCAACAGACACATATAAAGTCAAACAGCTCTCTGCCAGTGTCAACAGGCGGAATAGACACCGGAGCCTGTCCTGCAAGACTGCCCTCTCCTGTGTGAGCTGAGATGCAACATGTGGTCACACTCAGTCGACCTAAAAAAAGTAAGCTTTGGGGAAATCTGACAGACCTGATGCTGACTGTCCAGTTTGTGGTACAAAATAAATTAAGCGCATGACCGGAGATCGCTGAAGAAGAAGAAGTTACTTGCCCCCACATTTTGTACCTTATACTCTCATTCCTTTTCTCTCCGCAGCACATGTTACAGTTGGCGATTAGGCAGCCACAAACGTACACAATTCTTCTCAGTTCTTGGGCGTCTACTGTATTGTGCTCCAGTTGTGATTCAATTCTTTCATTTTCTGTTCTATTGTTATACTACAGGTCGTTTTGGGTGAGCTGCGTTTTATTTTACAATCTGGTATCCATTTCAATGCAGTTTGTGTGACAGAGTTTGCCTCGATGCGTATCACATGTCCGATCTACCTCCATCGTCTTATTTAGATGATAGTATTCATATTCTTTGCTGGTACTGTTTTGCACTTGCATACCTTGTATAACTAAATCTTTCTCAGTCTCTCTTTCTCTCTCTTCTCTCTCTCTCTCTCTCTCTCTCTCTCTCTCTCTCTTATATTCTCACTTTTCAACTCCTTTTCACTTTCTCATGCCCTTTTTCAACATATTTGTTTAAATCATCAACTCTCTCATTCTCTCTTTCTCTCACTCTCACCATTTCTGGCATTACTAAATATCATCTAACACATTCTACTTTCTCTCTCCTTCTCTCTTACTATGTTAATCTCTCTCAATCACATTACCATTTCTCGATTACACACTCTCTCTCTCTCTTTCTCAGCCCCTCCCACTCTACTTCATTCTTGCTGTTACAAATAGTTTCTACATTTTATTTTATTATCCTTTCTCTTACAATATAACTTTCTCTCTTATACTCTCCTACTCTCTCATATTCAAAATGTTTCCCTCTTTCTCCTATTCTCTCATACTCACAATCTTTCACTCTTTCTCCTATTCTCTCATACTCACAATCTTTCCCTCTTTCTCCTATTCTCTCATACTCACAATCCCGCAACGTCTCCCTCCTACTCTCTCATACTCACAATCTTTCACTCTTTCTCCTATTTTCTCATACTCACAATCCCTCAATGTCTCCCTCCTACTCTCTCACACTCAAAATCACTCACTCCCCCTCTCTCTCTCTCTCTCTCTCTCTATCTCATAATCTATATTTTGTTCTTATATTTACCTGCATTTGGTGCTGAAGATGAAACAGCTGATCTTGATGTAGTTCCTGGAACAGCTGGTCTTGATGTAGTTCCTAGAACGATAGAACAAACATCAGTATATCAATAGTTTTATGAAGACCATATTAAGTATTTCTGAGCATACTAAGTATTTCTGAATGTATGAAACATTTATGAAATACCAAGTATTTCTGAACGCATAAAGTATTTCTGAACATATTAATTTCTCTCATGTCCGAACATTTCGTATGGCGCCAAGCAATTTCGTCTGATATGTCCAGGTGGCGAGAACGACAATACCCTCAACATTCATTAAGTTCAGTTTGAAACTTCAAATAAATTCAATAACATGATGTCCACAATGTCGTACGATACGTATCAATTGAGGATGCGATTGAATTAGAACAATATTCTTAATTTCGGAGAGTTTGTGCATCCCATGTTTGGTTGACATGCTTACCAAGATTTAGACTGAAAGACAGCTCTTCATCGAACTGGCGTGTTGGGCCGCTGGACGCTGCTGGATTTGCTGAGGCGGAGATCGGGGCACCTATGGACGTGTCCGGAGTGATATGATTAGTCCTCATATAACTGATAACTGATTAATTTGAGTAAGTACTTTAGTTTTCCTTTTTTTGTATCATTCAAGTATCATTGTTTTTATTGTTTTTTTCTTTGAATAACATATTTTAATATAAAATTATATGTACAAGAACTTCTTAAATATCAGAAAACGTTGGGTAGTAGATCTAGTTTCTCAGAAAACGTTGGGTAGTAGATCTAGTTTCTCAGAAAACGTTGGGTAGTAGATCTAGTTTCTCAGAAAACGTTGCGTAGTAGATCTAATTCGAAAACGTTGTAGTAGATCTGTTCTCAGAAACGTTGGTGATCTAGTTTCTCAGAAAACGTTGCGTAGTAGATCTAGTTTCTCAGAAAACGTTGGGGTAGTAGATATTCAAACGTTGTATAGATCTGTTTCTCAGAAAACGTTGCGTAGTAGATCTAGTTTCTCAGAAAACGTTGGTAGTAGATCTAGTTTCTGAACTTTATAGATTAGTTAAAGTAACTATGTTTCACATTTTGCTTTTCCATTAACCATATCACCCATCTAAATGGTTATACTAGCTCGCAGTATGTTTTCAAGATTACGCAATACTAGTATACTGTACAATTCAGTATAGATTGTAATAGAATTGCGTTCAGATGTTTTTAAAAAAGGATTTTCGGAGTGAAAGTGTTAAGACAAGTCATCGTAAATTCGATCGATAGATCTATTTGTGTATTCTGCTGTTGGAGACGTCTTTATCTATTTGTGTATTCTGCTGTTGGAGACGTCTTTATCTATTTGTGTATTCTGCTGTTGGACACATATTTATCTATTTGTGTATTCTGCTGTTGGACACGTCTTTATCTATTTGTGTATTCTGCTGTTGGACGACACGTCTTCAATTATACTATTATCATTATTTGCAATAATAATACCATTTTATTATCATAATTATCTTCGTAATCAAAAACATCATCATTATTTTTGCACCATCATTATCATTTATCTATATGACAATCGTTATAAGCATAAACATGTCCATCATCATTATCATCACTACTAGCATCATTATTATTGTTAATTAATTGCGTCTCTCTTCCGTTTCTGCTATCTCACACTCACACACAACTGGTGTTCTTGCATCGTATGTCTTACCTGCACTGGGCGTTGTTGCAATGAAATCAGTTTGAGGGAATTCAACTGGAATAAACAAACACAACACAAGGTCAGCATTAAAATAATGATATATGTACCGCAACTACAGGTGTTACTCTGATGCTCCTCAACCTACAACAGTATGATTGTTAACAAGTAGAAACAATCAGTGGAAATATGCATGCTCTTAGTATTCTGATCTTTGTTTTCTTAACGGAATTGATAGGAAAACAAAGATCACAATACTAAGAGCATGCATATTCAAGTGGCACCATGCAGGGTGAGAAGCATGGACATGTAATAAGGCAGTGGAAAAACATATATGTGCTTTTAAATATAAGTGCTACATAAGAATCATTTGTATATCTTGGACAGAGAAGAGAACAAATAGATCTATCCAGAAAGAACTCAAAATCAAAGAAAAATGGCTGATGCTACAAATAAGAAAGAGAAAATTGAGGTATTTTCGACATATAAAAAGACATGAAGGGCTGGAGAAGACCATCATGGAAGGAGGCATACCGGCAAAGAGAAGAAGAGGAAGACCACGGAGAAGACAGATTCAAGATGTAACTAATGGTTTGAACATGACGGCTGCAGAGGCAGGACATCTGGCCTATGAGAGAGAGAAATTCGGAAGGACTGTTGGGGTGGCAAAGTTCTGCTCAGGACAAGCTATTTGATGATGATGATAATGAGAAGAAGCAATCATATTTCTAAAATGTAAGGATAGCTGATTGTTTCACCCTTTCACCCTTCTGAGCCGATATAGTGGTTGGCGTGTGATGTTTTACGATGATGTAAAAATAGTATATTGGCTAGGTATAAATAAATGCGTTCGGAGGTTAAAAAAAAAATAAATAAGAAATGAATGGGGTTAAAACTAAAGCTAATAATTTGTCATTCTTCTGTTGTTGTTACCCTGCTACTGGATTGTAGCAGTGTCGTGGCCTTATGTATACTTCTCACGCTTTTCGAATGAGGGATGGATTTCTGTAATAATTGGCATGATCCTGGCACCCCAACTATCCATCTTTTTCTTGGTCTTCCTTTAACCTTTCACTCTGATGTTCTGCTGCAGACGACGTTATAATACACTATGATGTAGCTGCATTGTTAGAAGCAACCCTACCATGTTATTCTTTGTTTTCCCAATGTAATTCTAGCAGTGTCTTGTTCCAATCTTTTCTCTGATGTTGGTATTTGAGACTGTCTCTGTTTTTGTTTTTTTTAGTGGGTTTTTTTAACCCTTCGGGAACATCGAATTTCACATGTGGTTATTTTTCTGTGAATGTAATTTATTCAATCTCCATGCTTTGCACTGCTAGAATACAGTATAAAAAATGAGGCTTCTAATGATTTTAGTTCTGCTGACATATTCAGATTTCTAGAAACTAGAGCTTGAATGATTTCTAAAGAGGAAACATTAGAGTTAATCTGATGACAATAGTAACTAAAACGGTTTAGAAATGTAATACTGATACAAAAGAAGATATGACAATAAGCAGGACAGAAAGCAGAATTATGAATGAGAATGGAGAGAAAGAAGAACAAGTAATACATTTCTGATATCTTCAGACAGTTAATAACAGTTTATGGACAAATGTCAGAACAATATCAGAAAACAAAAACACTGGGTATTGTCATATTGTATTTAACAATATGTGGACAATTTGAGCGTTCAAACAAATTAATCATATTATAAGTGATTGAGTGATTGAGTGATTGAGTGATTGATTGATTGATTGATTGATAGGACCATCATCATTGCACTTTGATGAGTAACCATATGTAAGCCGATCTCTTTCTTACACAGGAAGACCTTAGCGGCAGTGCACGAATTACGTAGCACCGGCGAGGATCCCTGATGTAATTTTTAAAATGGTGAAAATGTTTTGTAGGAATTTTATTTATTATTCTTTCTAATGAATTTGCCCCGGGCAGCGGCTTGTCAGCCTGCTCTTCTTGATTTTGAATTGCAAAGGTTTCTATTACGTGCCCAATTTGAACACCGGACCTACGTTTTATCGTCCGTCTCCGATAAAACTAGGAACTTGATCTCACCTACACTGAGATCAAGGGATCTCTGGACAAATATCCAGATAGCTTCACGAGGGATCGAACCGAGCCCATTTCAAACTACAGGCGAGCACCTAACCTCTACGAGAAAGAGACCCCAATGATTTGATAAAAATATGAGTCCAACATGTTTGATATAGATGCATTTATCTATGACACAGTAACGTGGATAACCAACATGTTTGATATAGATTCATTTATCTATGACACAGTAACGTGGATAACCAACGTGTTTGATATAGATGCATTTATCTATGACACAGTAACGTGGATAACCAACATGTTTGATATAGATTCATTTATCTATGACACAGTAACGTGGATAACCAACATGTTTGATATAGATGCATTTATCTATGACACAGTAACGTGGATAAGCAACATGTTTGATATAGATTCATTTATCTATGACACAGTAACGTGGATAAGCAACATGTTTGATATAGATTCATTTATCTATGACACAGTAACGTGGATAAGCAACATGTTTGATATAGATTCATTTATCTATGACACAGTAACGTGGATAACCAACGTGTTTGATATAGATGCATTTATCTATGACACAGTAACGTGGATAAGCAACATGTTTGATATAGATGCATTTATCTATGACACAGTAACATGGATACGCAACATGTTTGATATAGATTCATTTATCTATGACACAGTAACGTGGATAACCAACATGTTTGATATAGATTCATTTATCTATGACACAGTAACATGGATAAGCAACATGTTTGATATAGATGCATTTATCTATGACACAGTAACGTGGATAAGCAACATGTTTGATATAGATTCATTTATCTATGACACAGTAACATGGATAACCAACATGTTTGATATAGATTCATTTATCTATGACACAGTAACGTGGATAAGCAACATGTTTGATATAGATGCATTTATCTATGACACAGTAACGTGGATAACCAACATGTTTGATATAGATTCATTTATCTATGACACAGTAACATGGATAAGCAACATGTTTGATATAGATGCATTTATCTATGACACAGTAACGTGGATAGCAACATGTTTGATATGATTCATTTATCTATGACATAGTAACGTGGATAACAACATGTTTGATATAGATTCATTTATCTATGAACATAACATGGATAACCACATGTTTGATATAGATTCATTTATCTATGACACATACTATGGATAAGCAACATGTTTGATATAGATTCATTTATCTATGACACAGTAACATGGATAACCAAATGTTTGATATAGATGATTTATCTATGACAAGTAACGTATAACAACATGTTTGATATAGATTCATTTATCTATGACACAAGTAAGTGAATAACCAACATGTTTGATATAGATGCATTATCTATGACACAGAGAGTGGATAACAATATGTTTGATATAGATGCATTTTATCATGACCAGTAACGTGGATAACCAACATGTTTGATATGATCATTTATCTATGACACAGTAACGTGGATAACCAACATGTTTGATATAGATTCATTTATCTATGACACAGTAACGTGCATAACCAACATGTTTGATATAGATTCATTTATCTATGACACGTAACGTGATAACCAACATGTTTGATATAGATGCATTTATCTGACCAGTAGTGGATAACAACATGTTTGATATAGATGCATTTATCTATGACACATGTAACTGGATAACCAACATGTTTGATATAGATGCATTTATCTATGACACAGTAACGTGGATAAGCAACATGTTTGATATAGATGCATTTATCTATGACACAGTAACATGGATAACCAACGTGTTTGATATAGATTCATTTATCTATGACAAGTAACGTGGATAACAACATGTTTGATATAGATTCATTTATCTATGACACGTACATGGATAACAAATGTTTGATATAGATTCATTTATCTATGACACAGTAACGTGGATAACCAACGTGTTTGATATAGTTCATTTATCTATGATCGTAATTGATACAACATGTTTGATATAGATGCATTTATCTATGAACAGTACATGGATAACCAACATGTTTGATATAGTGCATTTATCTATACACAGTAACTGGATAACCAACATGTTTGATATAGATTCATTTATCTATGACACAGTAACGTGGATAAGCAACATGTTTGATATAGATTCATTTATCTATGACACAGTAACATGGATAACCAACATGTTTGATATAGATTCATTTATCTATGACACAGTAACATGGATAACCAACATGTTTGATATAGATTCATTTATCTATGACACAGTAACATGGATAACCAACATGTTTGATATAGATTCATTTATCTATGACACAGTAACGTGGATAACCAACTTGTTTGATATAGATTCATTTATCTATGACACAGTAACATGGATAACCAACATGTTTGATATAGATGCATTTATCTATGACACAGTAACATGGATAACCAACATGTTTGATATAGATTCATTTATCTATGACACAGTAACGTGGATAACCAACATGTTTGATATAGATTCATTTATCTATGACACAGTAACGTGGATAACCAACAATCAACTAGATAATAAAAATGGCTGCCTTTGAAATGTGAATTTGTACAAGAATGTGTCGTTTTTCACAGGCAGGAAAACATACAAATTATAAAGTCGGGTAAAAGTTGGAAGTAAAAAAGGATTTGTTTAGATAGATTGAAAATAGGCGAACGAAATGTTTTGGACAAATATAGAGAAAGTGCAAGCTGATAGAAATCATAATGGGATGGAGGGAGTATGTGGGAAAAATGGAAAGAGGAAGTCTGCGATGTAATTGGAGGCGAAACTTTAAAAGATGTACAACGAGCAGTTTGACAGAATGCTTTTCAAGACAACGGACAGAAAATGTTGGAGATCCCTTGCAGATGACCGTTGATGTGAAGATGGCATATAATCAATCAATCAATAAATAAATAATATCAATCTGATTCTAAATAATATTGGTAACTTTTCTTCTCAAACGGTTACAAATATAGTTTGTTTCTTATGTACGGGAGTATAGTCTCTTATAGTTTCTTATGTACGGAGTATAGTCTCTTATAGTTTCTTATGTCGGAGTATAGTCTCTTATAGTTTCTTTAGCGAGTCACTTCTTTGTCTAAGGAAGAACCTTGTTTGGTTGTAACAAAGCATCGAGTACCTCTTTGTACTAGGATAACCTTGTTTTGGTTGTAACAAGCATACAGTACACTTCTTGTACCTAAGGAAGAACCTTGTTTTGGTTGTACAAGCATACGAGGTACACTTCTTTCTACCTAAGGAAGAACCTTGTTTTGGTTGTAACAAAGCATCAGTACCTTCTTGTACCTGGACGAACTTTTTGTTGTAACAAAGCATACCGAGGTACACTTCTTTGTACCTAAGGACGAACCTTGTTTTGGTTGTAACAAAGCATGTTCTTTTCTTTCTTGTCTTCATTCATATGTTGTCTCACAGTGTCAGGATAATAAGAAATGTTTAGAACGGATTTTTGTGTGCGATTCATAATTAGTATTTTTTTAACAACCTCTGTCATCTCAGAGATTCAGATTTTGCGTGGCCGACCTTTTGCCTTGTATCCACTATATCGAAGTAGCATTGCTCTTTGAGGTGCACTGTCTGTTGGTAATCTGCTTATGTGACCGAACAATTTAATGTGTTGTTTCTTGATATTAGAGATCTTTATTAGAGCATGTAGTCCAACAAAATGAAAAATAAAAATAAACTCTTTCGAATAATCCAAGATATTAATGTTTGAAAAATATAGAAAATGTCTCCAAGATATACGTATAGTTGTCAGGCTCAAGCAATGAAGATTGGTCGAGACATCATATAGAATAATAAACACAATGAAGATTGGTCAAGACATCATATTAGAATAATAAACACAATGAAGATTGGTCAAGACATCATATAAGAATAATAAACACAATGAAGACGATGCGACAGGTTACTAAACAGCAAAGTGTCGTCTTCGTGGTAGAGAGAAAAGATATAGTAATCAACTTCTCATGGGTACGGTGAGCAAATGGACTTTAAGATGGCTGCTGCAGCGGAGGACAGAGCACGCGTGAGAATGCCGAATGTGCCATGACGTCGATCGCATAAACATAACATAAAAAACACATAACATAACATACATCATAACATAATCATCATAACATAACAATCACATCACATAACATAACATCACATAAAAAATCACATAACATAACATCACATAACATAACATAACATCACATCACATAACATAACATCAACATAACATAACATCCATCACATAACATCACACATAACATAACATACATAACATAACATCACATAAATAACATCAAATCACATAACATAACATCACATAACATAACATAACATCAACATAAATAAATACATAATATAACATCACATCACATAACATAACATCACATAAATAATATAACATCACATACATAACATAAATCATAACATCACATAACATCACATCACATAATATAACATCACATAACATAAATCATATAACATAACATAAACATAACATATAACATACATAACATACATAACATCACATCACATAACATACATCACATAACATAACATCACATAACATAACATACATCACATACATCACATAACATAACATAAATAACATAACATACATAACATAACATAACATCACATCACATAACATCACATCACATAACATAACATACATAACATAACATCACATACATATCACATCACATAACATAACATCAACATAATATACATCACATCCATAACATAACATAACATAACATAACATAACATCACATAACATAACATAACATAACATAACATAACATCACATAACATAACATAACATCACATAACATATAACATCACATACATAACATAACATCAAACATAACATACATAAATAATAACATCACATCACATAACATACACCTGAAATCATAATATCATAACATGATCATCATCACATAACATAACATCACATAACTAAATACATAACATAACATACATAACATAACATACACATAACATCAACATACATCCATAACATAACATCTACATAACATCAATAATAACATCACATAACATACATCATCATAACATCATAAATAAACAGAGAAAATAAATATTCAATAAAAATGTGAATTTCTGTGGCGTAGAGGTGATGTGCTTCTCGTTCCAATGTTTGAATCCCGGGTCTCTCTGTGGCGTAGAGGTGAGGTTCCCTCTTCTCGTTCCAAAGATACTCGGTTCGCTTCCTCGTTGAACTATCGGGATATTTTTCCAGAGATTTCTGATCTCAGTGTAGGTCAGATCGAGTTCCTAGTCCTATCGGAGACGGACGATAAAGCGTTGGTCCCGTGTTGTAGTTGAGCACGTAAACGAACCCTTGGCAGTTCGAAGAATCGAAAGAAGAGCAGGCTGTAGAGCCGCTAAAAAATCGAGAAGAGCAGGTTGTAGAGCTGCTAAAAAATCGAGAAGAGCAGGTTGTAGAGCCGCTAAAAAATCGAGAAGAGCAGGCTGTAGAGCCGCTAAAAAATCGAGAAGAGCAGGTTGTAGAGCTGCTAAAAAATCGAGAAGAGCAGGTTGTAGAGCCGCTAAAAAATCGAGAAGAGCAGGCTGTAGAGCCGCTAAAAAATCGAGAAGAGCAGGCTGTAGAGCCGCTAAAAAATCGAGAAGAGCAGGTTGTAGAGCCGCTGCAAAATAAAATGACTACCAAATATTGTTACCATCTTCTAAATTACATTGGGGGACATCGCCTGTGATACGGAGCTCGTGCACTGTCGCTGAGATCTTCCGGTGTAAGAAAAATATCAGAACACATATGGTTATTTACTGAAGTGGTCCTTGCAATCAATCAATAAAATAAATATCAAATCACATAGCCGTCCAAGAATTTCTCAGAATGTGGCCCATCAATGAGAACATAAACTGCACAAGTAGCTTCAGAGCTTCAGACGAAGTAAAATAATTTTACAAAGCACGAAAACAAAACACAACAACGTTTCGGCCATAAGAGAAGAAAGAGAAAACATTGTTCCAAGAAGCAGAATTAAAACATCACTTTTACTGACTTTAGTGGCTAGACAATCAAGAGAGTGACTGATTTACTGACTGATGTACTGATTGATTGATTTATTTATTGATTGATTGATTGATTTATTTATTTATTTATTGATTGAACCATCAGCATTTCACTTTACTAAATAATCATGTGTGCTGAGATATTTTTCTGACAAGAAATAGTTCAACGACAGTGCATGAATTCAGTAGCACCAACGATGGTCCCCAATGTTTTGAAAAAATTGTATTAAAAATTATTTTTTTAATGAATTTTGCCCTAGCTGCAGCTTTGCAGCCTACTCTTGTTGGTGTTCAACTGTTCATGTTTTTCCCGTATTTATCTTGTACACGGGACCTATGTTTTATAGTGCATCTTGGATAGGACTAGGAACTTGATCTCACTTACACTGATTATATAACCAATGTTCCAACCGCTAGGATACCTTAAAATATATTATACAAGAGATGATGAACATAAATCTCAGTTGTTCTATATTTACAACAGTCTCTTCTTCTTCTTCTTCTTCTTCTTCTTCCAACGCTCCATATCGACTATTTGTTAACTACTCTGTGTGATTTGTTAACTACTCTGTGTGATTTGTTAACTATTCTGTGTGATTTGTTAACTACTCTGTGTGATTTGTTAACTACTCTGTGTGATTTGTTAACTACTCTGTGTGATTTGTTAACTACTCTGTGTGATTTGTTAACCACTCTGTGTGATTTGTTAACCACTCTGTGTGATTTGTTAACCACTCTGTGTGATTTGTTAACCACTCTGTGTGATTTGTTAACTACTCTGTGTGATTTGTTAACCACTCTGTGTGATTTGTTAATTACTCTGTGTGATTTGTTAACCACTCTGTGTGATTTGTTAACCACTCTGTGTGATTTGTTAACTACTCTGTGTGATTTGTTAACTATTCTGTGTGATTTGTTAACTACTCTGTGTGATTTGTTAACTACTCTGTGTGATTTGTTAACTACTCTGTGTGATTTGTTAACTACTCTGTGTGATTTGTTAACTACTCTGTGTGATTTGTTAACCACTCTGTGTGATTTGTTAACCACTCTGTGTGATTTGTTAACCACTCTGTGTGATTTGTTAACTACTCTGTGTGATTTGTTAACCACTCTGTGTGATTTGTTAATTACTCTGTGTGATTTGTTAACCACTCTGTGGATTTGTTAACCACTCTGTGTGATTTGTTAACTACTTGTGTGATTTGTTAACCACTCTGTGTATTTGTTAACCACTCTGTGTGATTTGTTAACCACTGTGTGATTTGTTAACCACTCTGTGTTATTTGTTACCCACTCTGTGTGATTTGTTAACCACTGTGTTATTTGTTGCCAACTCTGTGTGATTTGTTACCCACTCTGTGTGATTTGTTAACCACTCTGTGTTATTTGTTAAAAACTTTGTGTGATTTGTATGTGATCTGAGCCTAAGAGCAATTGTACGTTGTACCAGTTATGCACCTACAAGTAAGGCCAGCACATCCCATTTCTCCGACGCTTTTTATTTACTAGGTAGCTTCCTAGACTCCCTACCTCAGTCGCATCTTATCCTTGTAGGTCGCAGTGTTACTATTATTTGCTCCCCTTGCGAGCACCGGCAACACACTGGTGGCAATGATCTATGAATCACCACGCTGTTTTATAGAGGATAAGAAGACAACATAGAAATATATCGAACAGTATCAATCATCAACTGACGCGAGACTCACAGTTGTAGAGGTCTTCTCTCTGTATCTGACATGTAGCAATGTCCTCACAGCAGTAGTAGCATGTTGGGTTGGAGACGGGATGACAGCCCGGACTCTCCTGTCTGATGCACTCCTGAAACAGACATTGATAATAGTAATAATGAGAAGGAAGTAAACTTGAAAACGAGGCCAGGACATGTAAAAATATTCCCAGACGGAGGGAGACGACAGATTGACCACTCAGCCTCACAAGAAGGAGATGACAGGTTGATTAGTCATACATCATCAGCAAAAATAAACGTAGTTACAGAAACCGAAATCAAAGTGTCCAAAACTATTAACAGGAGTCTCGGAAGGACTAGAGCTCCATCGGTGAAGATAACCGCAGCAGCCAAACCTGCAAGGAAGCTGATGCGCTGACGACACTTTTTTCGGCCACAAACAACGAAAATAGAGGCTCCCAGATTGATTTCGCAGAAGAAGTCCACGATTATAGGGATGTTCTTGAGGAACTGAAGGTGCTCAACTATCCTGGGAGAACATTAAAAAAACAGCCAAAGACCGAGAAAAGTGGCAAACAACTGCTGAGACCCTATGTTTCACGAGGAATAAATCAAGTCAAGTCAAGAAAAATAGCTTTACAAATGTTGCAAAATGAAAGGAGAAACATGTATGACATGACATTTACTCCCCCAGACTGCATATCTCTTCCTGCAAATAAATTACAGACTTTAGCAGCGGGAGGTAATCCTAGATAGAAAAGATAACACATGATCGGCTTCTGCCCCTTTAGTTGCGTCCAGACAGAAAATGGCATTAGCAAGAAGACATGTATTAGCAGACAATAGACAGGATTTAATAATTCATATAAGGAGATTGAAAAAAAAAACAATAGGAGATATATAAAAACAGAGAACACAGATAGTTGACCTCCAGACATGAATGTATTAGACAATGTTGGTCAATATTAACTTACAGATGATAGATGAGTTTTCTTCTCTCTCTCGTTCTCTCTCTCTTTCTCTACCTCTATCTCTCTCTTTCTAGCCGGTGATGCCTTCTAGTTGAGGCCAAATACTTAAGAGCAATTTTCGCCGCCGACGGAAGTATCAATAGCGAAATCAGCAATCGATGCACAAAAGCTAAACAGGTACTGGGACAGTTAACACCATGTTGTCACATAAAGCGATACCGCTACAAACTAAATCAAATCTTATAAGAACGGTGCTTTGTTCAACACTATGTTATCAATGTGCAGAAAATCTTAACAACGGAGATGATGTATCTTAGAAGAGCTGCAGGTGTGGCAATAAGAGACAGAATTAGAAATGAAGAAATCAGAAGGAGACTGGATGTGAAACCATGCAATTCATAAAAAAACAACAGATTAAATAATTTGGACACCTAAGAATGCCCTGGTATCGCCTACCACAGAGAGCCACACATAAAAAGTATAACAAGTACAAAGCAAGAGGAAGACCATGCAAAAAATGGAGTGACGGCATCAAGAACAGCTTTACGAAAATGAATATCAGCTTACAAAGTGCCTAAAAAAAGGACACACACATGATCACTACGTCCACACTTCTATAAAGACGTAAATGGTGGAAGAGAAGAAGAAGAAGAAGAGACCTCTTATCGTTTAAGAAAGCAACAAATGCTCACAATTTTTCTCTATTCTTCGCCGTCCTCTGTATTGTGTTTCCTGCGTGATTCATTTCTTTCACTTTTTGTTCTACTGTTCTCCTCCAGGTCGTTTTGGGTCTTCCACGTTTTCATTTGGTATCCATCTCAGTGTAGTTATTGTGAAAGATGTAGTCTAGTCACCATGCGTGTCACATGTCCACTATCTCAGTGTAGTTATTGTGAAAGATGTAGTCACCATGCGTGTCACATGTCCATCATCTCAGTGTAATTATCGTGAAAGATGTAGTCACCATGCGTGTCACATGTCCACTATCTCAGTGTAGTTATTGTGAAAGATGTAGTCACCATGCGTGTCACATGTCCACTATCTCAGTGTAGTTATCGTGAATGATGTAGTCACCATGCGTGTCACATGTCCACTATCTCAGTGTAGTTATTGTGAAAGATGTAGTCACCATGCGTGTCACATGTCCACTATCTCAGTGTAATTATCGTGAAAGATGTAGTCACCATGCGTGTCATATGTCCATCATCTCAGTGTAGTTATTGTGAAAGATGTAGTCACCATGCGTGTCACATGTCCACTATCTCAGTGTAATTATCGTGAAAGATGTAGTCACCATGCGTGTCACATGTCCACTATCTCAGTGTAGTTATCGTGAAAGATGTAGTCACCATGCGTGTCATATGTCCATCATCTCAGTGTAGTTATTGTGAAAGATGTAGTCACCATGCGTGTCATATGTCCGATCCATCTCCAGTGTATCTTGTGGATGCTAATGTTCATCTTCTCTTGTTAACACTGTTTAATTATGACACTAATGCTACTCGTTCAGAAAGCAAATCAATCTACTGAACGTATAAGTGGTGCCTAGAAAAATCGACATCTCATTTACTGTGGTTGATGGCGACGTGCAGTGAAGGATATGACCCGATTGTTCACTCCTGCTACTCCTCATCATCATCAAGTAGCTTGTCCCTTCCGGAACTTGGTCCCCATGACAGCATTTCTGAAAAACTCTCTGTTCTGTGCACGTTGACCGGCGTCTGCAGCAGTCATTCTCAGATCGTCAATGACATCCTGCACCCATCGTCTTCTAGGTCTTCCTCTCGTTCTTCTTCCATGCACCATTCCTTCCAAAATTAATTTCTACTGCTACTACTACTGCATTATTATAAGATTATTCTTCTTCTGCTACGATTGTCCGCTATGAATTCAGGCGTAGTCAGAGCCCCTGGTATGGTGCTTGTGATTGATTTTGCGTGAAGGCCTGATTACCTTATTAGCAGTGTCAATGATATGATGTTTCGAGGCCCTTGTTTGTATTTCTATTATTGTGATAAGATTATGAATACTTACTGTTGTATTCTTGCAAACATACTCCAAGCTGTAGTAGTCTGAAGCGTGCACTATCAGCTCACAAAACTGTAGAATATATACATGAAATAGTGACTTAATCACACCACAGAGTTTCAACAAACTTTTGTCAAATTAACATCAGCTTGAAAAAGTCTAAATAGAATATGGAACTCCGAGTTGTATAGTTTAAACTCATTCCATAATAGCTGCCGCAGTCTGCGCCAGGATTGTCTATTAAATAAGTCCAACTGTCGTACACTGCGCCAAGCAATGCTTCATGTACAATTAGTGTTAAATGTACATTAACGCAGTCGGATCTGTACATCTGCATGTACCATTCTTTTAGTACTTGATAATAGAACATTTGTTTATCTAAAAATAACATATGGGGAATGATATTCGGTTAGCTTTTTCGTTTAAAAAAGTGAAGGTATGCGTCTTCTTCTTCTTTTGCTTCAGTTATTCAACAGCGATTGTATTTCTTTTCTTTTGTTGTTGTTGTTCGCTTACTATTAATAGTCATGGCGCCTAATATGGCGCTTCCAGTTTTGTGTGTGATGGCTTGTTTTACTTATCGCCAGTGTCCATCGTCATTCAAGCGAGACGTACTCCAACTTCAGATGTCAGACCCGCTTGTGTTCTTACCGTTCTGCCCAAATCTTATGTAAGATTCGTATTGTACAAATCGTTGAAGAGAGATCGGATGTTTATGGAATTTCTGTCTATCCTGAACAATAGCCAGAATTGAACTGCCTAGTTCTAGGGGACAATAGGTTGTCTTTGCGCTACTCAATGATACAGCAGTCAAACTACGGTCCACTGTGTTTGTTCCCCATCACCAGATTGTCTGCTCGTTATGTTGAGTCCTACTATAGGTTATGTATTCAATGTACTTAGTCTCATAAATGGAGATAACTTGGATAAACTGTCATTGTTGATCAAATGATAGAACAAATGGCGCCAATTTAAAAATGCAAAAATATCACCATGAACACAAAAAGAGCAATGTTCAACACAATCAATCTCCTACAATATGTTACCAGTGTCAAACCTGGACACTGACAACAAATGATACAAGAAAACTAGTCACGACAGAGATGAAGTGTCTACGCAGAATGCTGGGTGTAACAAGAAGAGACCGGTTGAGAAATGAAGACATCAGGAAAACAGTGGGTACACCATCAGTACTAGACTTCATCAAGAAACAACAAATTAAATGGTTCGGTCATGTAAGCAGATTACCAACAGACAGTGCAAAGCAAAATACCGACCACGCAAAAGATGGACCTCAGAGATAACAGAGGTAACGAAAGACGAAGCGCATACGAGGGCCCGTTTTAGAAATCTCTTCCTGACCTGACGCTGTGAGGCAAACAGGATTCGGGAAAAGAAGAAAGAAAAAGAAGTTGATGGATGATATAATAGAGGAGACAACTGATATTAATTTTGGGTTTATGAGGTATTAGTGCCCCTTTTATCCCAGGCATTCCTCAGTAACAGTCTTACTATATTTATACAAGATGTGTGGGCTAAATAAAACATGAAAATAATATTTAACTCACTGTAGTAAATTCAGAGGGTGATGGTTGTTGGTTATTGAGTACTGAACTGACCTCACAGCACCCGAGACAGACAAACAGGTGCTCAGTCTCCCCTAACAGATTTTGAAGAGTGTGCATACTGGTGGTTCCTGTGGCTCGCTGGTTAAACACAGTCCTCTCTCTCTACTCCTCATGCAACTATAGTTCTACTTGTACAATGTGTAATTCTAAACTCCCTAAATCGCTGGATTGATTCAACGTCAATATTAATGTCCTCATCCAACAGTAGATCGCCAGGAGACCAAAGAACTTGCCCCTTATCCATATTAAAATCCTCAACATCCTCTCGGTGCAAGCATGTCCACTCTCTCGCTGCCGCGAACACTCGCATGACCAGGATAGTAGATCCCCGTGAGTCTCTGGAGGTTGCAAACCTCTATATAAGACATCAACTTTTACCACAACCTGGTATTATGGATGAAGGATTAAAGCAACGTTAAGCCAGGTCACACACCATTAACCTTAGAAAGAGTCTTTCATTTCTTAAATCAGAACGAGTTGATCAACAAAAATAATGAAAATAAAATTGAACTGTTTGCAGAATCCAAAGCTAAAATGTGTTTTTGTCGTTATAACTAACGGGAAAAGGTACCGACAAATCATTCAGTTTATCTAGAAGCACGAAAAATGTATGAAAACTAGCTGCATTAGTTCAATAAAGAAAATCTGATATACAAAATATTTAACTGAATCAGTGAATCTACAACTTCACTCAAAATCTAGTGAATGACTACTTTTCTATGAAGAAATAGTTGAAATTGTTTACACAAAGTTTAAGGGCGATAATCAATAACAGTCTGCAAAAACATGTTTATCTCCCTTACAATATACTCTTGTTTTTCAATCATTAAACAGAAGTTATGTACATTTTCGATACCTCTGTACACTTGAAAGTTCAATGGATAGTTCGATGGATAGTTCGATGGACATTCAATGGATAGTTTGATGGATAGTTCGATGGACAGTTCAATGGATAGTTCGATGGACAGTTCAATGGATAGTTCGATGGATAGTTCGATGGACAGTTCAATGGATAGTTCAATGGATAGTTCGATGGACAGTTCAATAGATAGTTCGATGGACAGTTCAATGGATAGTTCAATGGACAATTCAATGGATAGTTCAATGGACAATTGAATGGATAGTTTGGTGGATAATGCAATGGATATTTCAATGGATGGTACAATGAATAGTTTAATAGAAATAGTCCACTGAGATATACAAGACTAACTAGTAAATTATGGACCAGAAAGTCACAGTACATCAAGCATGACATACTTAAATTCCAACCAGACCCACATGACTGGGTCCAGTACATCAAGCATGACATACTTACATTTCAACCAGACCCACAAGACTGGGTCCACATACATCAAGCATGACATACTTACATTCCAACCAGACCCACAAGACTGGGTCAGCGTACATGAGTCAAAGTCATATTTATTTGTGCATTTTGGACACACAGCTCCTTGACCTGAAACAGGTACACATATTTATGTCAAACGTAAATTAAACGTGTTTAAATTTTACTTCTAACAAACGTTAGTAAAACGTGTTCTTACACTTACCTCTCACAAACGTTAGTAAAACGTGTTCTTACACTTACTCTCACAAACGTTAGTAAAACGTGTTCTTACACTTACCTCTCACAAACGTTAATAAAGTAAGCACTAAACCATCACTTTTACGTCCATCGAGCGTAATCATTTACTTACCTTCCGCAAACATCAATAAAACGTTTTCAAGCACTTATCTAGTGCAAACGTTAATGAAACGTATTCATATACATACCCAGTATACACTCTTAGATCGAATCTGACCTGATTATTCTGTGTTCAACAGACGAGTGTGTTTATAACTTACCTCTCACGAAAGTTAATAAAACTTTTTGTGGGTGTAAATCTTGTCTCTACACACGTATAAATTAAACGTATTTAAAACTTACCTCTCACAAACACGTAAAACTTTGTTGGTGTAAAACTTGCCTGATAAAAGCGTAAACAAAATGTATTTAAAATTTACATCTCACTAAGGTCAATAAAACTTCTTTTGTGTAAATCGTGCCTGATACACATGTAAATTAAACGTATTGAAAACTCCCATGTCATAAACGTAGGATATATATTTTAATAATCACTATTTTAATTATGTTAAAAATATTTTAAAATAATATTTTTTAAAAGTAAAACTTGCTTGTGTAAAACTTACATCTACGCGTAAATTAAACGTATTCACAACTTACCTCTCACAAAAGTCAGTAAAACTATTGCAAGACACACTCTCAGACACACGTTCGACATCTTGACTAAAAGAACTCAAGCTTAGTACACAGGTCAAGTATAGTAATTTTATGAATAATCTCCCTTAACTGTTGCTTATCTCCCTTGAGAGATCTGATACCTTAGTTTGAAAGCTGTCGCTAGATTAATTAACATTAACAATTTTTTAACATTAATTTCTGCGTGTGTGTGTGTATATATATATATGTGTGTATTTTAAACTGACTATCACGTGTCAGGCGTAGTGGCACAGGCGATCACTTTACTCAACAACCGATAAACATTTGAGATTTTCAATACTCAAGGTTTTTCCCCGTTTTCACAGGCAGATTGTTTCAAGGTCTCATCAGGAAATCATTTAAACGTTTAGTAGTTTGCCATTGCTTTCTGTACGCGCATTATATAGCTATTCATTTTTATGGTAAATTTAGTATAATTTAGGATAGCTGTTCATAGGACAGACAACGTTGACTGACTGATTGATTGATTGATTGATTGATTGATTGATTGATTGATTGATTGCTTGATTGATAATACCAAAACCATTGCACCTTAAGGAATAATCATGTGTATCACGATTCCTTTCTTATACAGGATTATCTCAGTGGTAATCACAAACTCCGTATCATCGTGTATAAAAATGTTTATTCTGATATTTTTTATGAATTTAGCACAGGCAGCGGCATTGCGACCTATTCTTATCGATTTTCATCTGCCAAGTGTTTAGTTACGTTCTCACTTTGAACATGGGACTTACGTTTTATCGTCCTTCTCCGACATGAGTTAGAAACTCGACCTCAACTACAATGAAATCAAGGATCACTGGAAAAATATCATGATCACTTAACCGGGGGAACAAACCGAGTACCTCTGGAGCTAAAGACAAGCAGTCTACCTTCATTCACCAGAGAACACCCCCACGCCCCCAACCCTGTCCCGACCCATGTTAATGTACAGTGTGTCTTCTATAAATGTGACAGACATTGTAATCTCTGAGCTGACCTGTCGAAAGATAAGGAAAGATAATAACATGAACTTATTGAAGTAAAAAACTAATGTGCTTGATCTCAATAAAACAAAACACGTCACAACAAAGTAATGTACTTTTACAAAGTACTTACAAATTAATAGTTTTGTTGTGGCAAAAAATAATACTGTAGATAATAGTTAGGACAGCACAGATGAGCTACACAGTAGATGTTACATTTCGTGTCAAAGACAGATTAAATCTTTCATTGAACGAGATTTAGGTCATGTTTAAGATTAATCTTTGTTTCGTAACTCATGACAAATGTGGTTGTTGTTGTTTTTACTTTAATAATCGTGCGCGATGGTCACGTGATCAACAAATGTGTGGGATACTTGGTATATTTTCATGACCTCATACAAACATGTGTTCTCTCTTGACGTCATACAAACATGTGTTCTCTCATGACGTCATACAAACATGTGTTCTCTCATGACGTCATACAAACATGTGTTCTCTCATGACGTCATACAAACATGTGTTCTCTCATGACGTCATACAAACATGTGTTCTCTCTTGACGTCATATAAACATGTGTTATCTCATGACGTCATACAAACATGTGTTCTCTCATGACGTCACACTTTTTCTGCTTCTTCTTCCTCAAATACTCCATATCGACCACTTGCTAACCACTCTGTTTGATTTGTATGTGATCTGAGCCTAAGAGTGATTGTACATTGTGGCAGTTATGCGCCTAAAAGTAGACCAGCACATCATATTTCTGCGATGCTTGTTATTTACTAGGGTAGATTCCCTAGACACCTACGCCTCAATCGCCTCTGACGACATGCCTTGCACAACATTTGGTGGCACATACAACATGTGATGTCACATGCAACATTTGATGTCATATACAACATTTGATGTCAATGCAACATGTGATGCCACAGAACATAAAACTAAGTTTCTTTAATTTGTATTTGTTTCCGTTCGTCCTCAATGAACCCATACTCAGTTACGGTGCCTAATATGGCGCCTGTGACATATTTTTGTGTGAAGACTGGCTTTCCTTATCATCAATATCCCTCGCCCTTAAGACGAGCCTTACTCTAACTTCTGAGCTACTTATAATTTAAATCCTTTAATAAAGGATCATGAAACATGTAGTCCCGGCAAAGTACCGTGTGCACACAAAAAGAAATGTTTCCCCAAGTTGGTCTCGAAACCCGGCGGAATTAGCACGTGCTTTGGTTACTAACGAAGAATGCTGTCGACTTCACTATCGGCTCCCCAAACTACGTTTTAAAATACAACTTACCTTGCGTAGTCACCTACATTAACACCTGCATTGTTGTAAAGTAAATGCAGTGACGTACAGCATATTCACATTGATATATCTTCTAGGTGATCACTCAGGTGGGCTACATATTTGGAAAGGTGCATGTAAAATTCCTCACACACGCAAATGTTCTCAAAGTAGGTCACTCACCAAATAAACTGGCTGACTTATAATACACGTCTATGCAACCTGGACGTCCCCATATGACCTCAGTCTATTTCTATAAACTAAATTTGATAACAACAGTTCGCTTCAATTACGCAATCCGTGTAGTTCCAGCAACGAAAAGTCTGGGTCCGGTTTTTTACTAGTAGACAAAGGAATGAGGAGCGTCTGACCGAACGTATTAGGGCGTGGCTACCATGCGAAAGTTCTGTGTTCAATTCACAGTAAGGCCAAGGATTTATTTATGTTGTTGGCAGTAATGACAAATCCTTACCTGAACAGCTTCACTGTGACTGCACTGAACAGCTTCACTGTGACTGCACTGAACAGCTTCACTGTGACTGCACTAGACATGCGCGATTAAATTCCTCAGGCCTGTCCCACTTTTCTTCTTCTTCTTTTGTCGTCACACTGTTACCGGGATGTTGTCCAGTGTCGTCACTTGTTACTCGGTTGTTGTCCAGTGTCGTCACACTGTTACCGGGTTGTTGTCCAGTGTCGTCACACTGTTACCGGGTTGTTGCTCAGTGTCGTCACACTGTTACCGGGTTGTTGTCCAGTGTCGTCACACTGTTACCGGGTTGATGTCCAGTGTCGTCACACTGTTACCGGGTTGTTGTATAGTGTCGTCACACTGTTACCGGGTTGTTGTCCAGTGTCGTCACACTGTTACCAGGTTGTTGTCCAGTGTCGTCACACTGTTACCGGGTTGTTGTCCAGTGTCGTCACACTGTTACCGGGTTGTTGTCCAGTGTCGTCACACTGTTACCGGGTTGTTGTCCAGTGTCGTCACACTGTTACCGGGTTGTTGTCCAGTGTCGTCACACTGTTACCGGGTTGTTGTCCAGTGTCGTCACACTGTTACCGGGTTGTTGTCTAGTGTCGTCACACTGTTACCGGGTTGTTGTCCAGTGTCGTCACACTGTTACCGGGTTGATGTCCAGTGTCGTCACACTGTTACCGGGTTGTTGCCAGTGTCGTCACACTGTTACCGGGTTGTTGTCTAGTGTCGTCACACTGTTACCGGGTTGTTGTCTAGTGTCGTCACACTGTTACCGGGTTGTTGTCTAGTGTCGTCACACTGTTACAGGGTTGTTGTCTAGTGTCGTCACACTGTTACCGGGTTGTTGTCTAGTGTCGTCACACTGTTACCGAGTTGTTGTCTAGTGTTGTCACACTGTTACCGGGTTGTTGTCCAGTGTCGTCACACTGTTACCGGGTTGTTGTCCAGTGTCGTCACACTGTTACCGGGTTGTTGTCCAGTGTCGTGGTTTTCTGTGTTTGGCTTACGCTCTTCTGGTGGCTTGTGTGATTGTTATTTTTGCTCCTTGAGAGGATTCTGCTATCCCATCTAATCTGTCATACACCCTCCCCTAAACATTGGTACCACAGACAGCAACCACAGTTTAACCGCGACAAAACTAAACATTGGTACCACAGACAGCAACCACAGTTTAACCACGACAAAACTAAACATTGGTACTACTGACAGCAACCACAGTTTAACCACGACAAAACTAAACATTGGTACTACAGACAGCAACCACAGTTTAACCACGACAAAACTAAACATTGGTACTACAGACAGCAACCACAGTTTAACCACGACAAAACTGAACATTGGTACTACAGACAGCAACCACAGTTTAACCGCGACAAAACTAAACATTGGTACTACAGACAGCAACCACAGTTTAACCGTGACAAAACTAAACATTGATACTACAGACAGCAACCACAGTTTAACCACGACAAAACTAAACATTGGTACCACAGACAGCAACCACAGTTTAATCAGGACAAACTAAACATTGGTACTACAGACAGCAACAATAGTTTAACCGCGACAAAGGAACTGATAGTATCTGGACTTAAATCATATGGACATGTGTCATACTAAAAACAGTTGTTGATATTTTTAGAAAATAAAGTTGTTCGTTCTTCTCGACCAAGTTTAATCACTCTATATGTGATATATTTGATCTTTGCCAAGAACGACTAGACGCTGCGCCCCCCTTAAGCCCCTAAAGTGTAGGACAACCGCATCCGAAATTATCGGCCACAGGAAATATTTGAGCTTGTCTCACCTGACAATCCCTTACATTTTCGGTCTTTTTTATATCGTATGTTCACCACTCGTTAATGATCTTTTTTTACATCGTATGTTCACCACTCGTTAATGATCTTTTTTACATCGTATGTTCACCACTCGTTAATGATCTTTTTTACATCGTATGTTCACCACTCGTTAATGATCTTTTTTACATCGTATGTTCACCACTCGTTAATGATCTTTTTTACATCGTATGTTCACCACTCGTTAATGATCTTTTTTACATCGTATGTTCACCACTCGTTAATGATCTTTTTTACATCGTATGTTCACCACTCGTTAATGATCTTTTTTACATCGTATGTTCACCACTCGTTAATGATCTTTTTTACATTGTATGTTCACCACTCGTTAATGATCTTTTTTACATGGTATGTTCACCACTCGTTAATGATCTTTTTTACATCGTATGTTCACCACTCGTTAATGATCTTTTTTTACATCGTATGTTCACCACTCGTTAATGATCTTTTTTACATCGTATGTTCACCACTCGTTAATGATCTTTTTTACATCGTATGTTCACCACTCGTTAATGATCTTTTTTACATCGTATGTTCACCACTCAATAATGATCTTTTTTACATCGTATGTTCACCACTCGTTAATGATCTTTTTTACATTGTATGTTCACCACTCGTTAATGATCTTTTTTACATCGTATGTTCACCACTCGTTAATGATCTTTTTTACATCGTATGTTCACCACTCGTTAATGATCTTTTTTACATCGTATGTTCACCACTCGTTAATGATCTTTTTTACATCGTATGTTCACCACTCGTTAATGATCTTTTTTACATCGTATGTTCACCACTCGTTAATGATCTTTTTTACATCGTATGTTCACCACTCGTTAATGATCTTTTTTACATCGTATGTTCACCACTCGTTAATGATCTTTTTTACATCGTATGTTCACCACTCGTTAATGATCTTTTTTTACATCGTATGTTCACCACTCGTTAATGATCTTTTTACATGTATGTTCACCACTCGTTAATGATCTTTTTTTACATCGTATGTTCACCACTCGTTAATGATCTTTTTTACATCGTATGTTCACCACCCGTTAATGATCTTTTTTACATCGTATGTTCACCACTCGTTAATGATCTTTTTTACATCGTATGTTCACCACTCGTTAATGATCTTTTTTACATCGTATGTTCACCACTCGTTAATGATCTTTTTTACATCGTATGTTCACCACTCGTTAATGATCTTTTTTACATCGTATGTTCACCACTCGTTAATGATCTTTTTTACATCGTATGTTCACCACTCGTTAATGATCTTTTTTACATCGTATGTTCACCACTCGTTAATGATCTTTTTTACATCGTATGTTCACCACTCGTTAATGATCTTTTTTACATCGTATGTTCACCACTCGTTAATGATCTTTTTACATCGTATGTTCACCACCGTTAATGATCTTTTTACATCGTATGTTCACCACTCGTTAATGATCTTTTTAGCGTATATTTGTGCTTAGATCTACACCAAAGAGCATGTTTATACTTTGCAACCTTTCTGACTGGGTGAGGTTGTTCCAGTTGTTGCTATGATCTAGTGATTTAATCCGTGCCAATTTGTGATTTTAATTAAAATCCTTAAAGAGAATTAATAAGTTTCGCAGGATAGAGCGGTATGGAAAAATGTCATGCAGGCCCTACTTAATGTATAAAGTTACTATATTACTATAAAGTTACTACTTATAGAGAAGTGTGTGTGTGTATATATATAATAGATGGTTTAATTCAAGACGAGCGATATGACAGAAGGTAACAAAGCTGAGGCAGTTGTTATGGTGACGCCTATCTGACCTGGGACAAAACAATGAACTTTGTCCTGGGACCAAATTTAAGTTCTAGCATAAAGACAGACCTGACTGAGAAGTTTAAGTTCTAGTATAAAGACAGATCTGACTGAGAAGTTTAAGTTCTAGCATAAAGACAGACCTGACTGAGAAGTTTAAGTTCTAGTATAAAGACAGACCTGACTGAGAAGTTTAAGTTCTAGCATAAAGACAGACCTGACTGAGAAGTTTAAGTTCTAGCATAAAGACAGACCTGACTGAGAAGTTTAAGTTCTAGTATAAAGACAGATCTGACTGAGAAGTTTAAGTTCTAGTATAAAGACAGACCTGACTGAGAAGTTTAAGTTCTAGCATAAAGACAGACCTGACTGAGAAGTTTAAGTTCTAGCATAAAGACAGACCTGACTGAGAAGTTTAAGTTCTAGTATAAAGACAGATCTGACTGAGAAGTTTAAGTTCTAGCATAAAGACAGACCTGACTGAGAAGTTTAAGTTCTAGTATAAAGACAGACCTGACTGAGAAGTTTAAGTTCTAGCATAAAGACAGACCTGACTGAGAAGTTTAAGTTCTAGCATAAAGACAGACCTGACTGAGAAGTTTAAGTTCTAGCATAAAGACAGACCTGACTGAGAAGTTTAAGTTCTAGTATAAAGACAGATCTGACTGAGAAGTTTAAGTTCTAGCATAAAGACAGACCTGACTGAGAAGTTTAAGTTCTAGTATAAAGACAGACCTGACTGAGAAGTTTAAGTTCTAGCATAAAGACAGACCTGACTGAGAAGTTTAAGTTCTAGCATAAAGACAGACCTGACTGAGAAGTTTAAGTTCTAGCATAAAAACAGACCTGACTGAGAAGTTTAAGTTCTAGCATAAAGACAGACCTGACTGAGAAGTTTAAGTTCTAGTATAAAGACAGACCTGACTGAGAAGTTTAAGTTCTAGCATAAAAACAGACCTGACTGAGAAGTTTAAGTTCTAGTATAAAGACAGACCTGACTGAGAAGTTTAAGTTCTAGCATAAAGACAGACCTGACTGAGAAGTTTAAGTTCTAGTATAAAGACAGACCTGACTGAGAAGAGAAAGAAGAATAAGATTATGTTCTTCTTCTTCACCCTCCGCCTCTAGCGAAACATAGGTTCTGCAACCAAGACCTTCTAAGCTCTCCCTAGCGAGACATAGGTTCTGCAACCAAGACCTTCTAAGCCCTCCCTAGCGAGACATAGGTTCTGCAACCAAGACCTTCTAAGCCCTCCTATCCAAGATAATTGTCCACTCTCTCCACTCTCTCCCCATTTTCTTGCATTCCGTATCCAACTCCCGTTTCCACTTGTTCCTGGGGTTTCCCTTACATCTGTAACCCTGGCGGTTCCATCTGATGTCCTGTCTCGTGATGCTGAAAAGAAGTCTCCTCAGTGCATGTCCTATCCATCTCCACTTTCTGCCCCTTATCTCCTGTTCTGTCGGCCGTTGTTCCGTTCTATCTCACAGTTCCCTGTTTGTGGTCCTGTTATACCATCGCAGATGGAGTATCCTGCGCAGGCATCTATTGATAAATGTCTGCAACTCGTTTGTGTTCCCCTTAGTTGTTCTCCATGTCTCCGTGCCATATAGAAGGACAGACTTGACATTTGAGTTAAATATCATTATCTTACTTTTTTTCCTGATCATTCTTGAGCTCTATATATCCTTCAGAATGGCAAATATCATCTTTGAACATGATAGTGACAATGATTTCATCCAGGGATTGCCACAATGACACTGCCTACTCTAACAACAATTCTCGCATGAACTTGCAAACAAAATACACTGAACTTCACTGAACATCGCTGAAACTCACTGAACCTCACTGAACTTCACTGAACATCGCTGAAACTAGCTAAACCCCATTGAAACTCAACAAAAATCACTGAAATTCACTAAAACTCACTAAAACTCACTGAAACTCATTGACACTCACTGAAATGTATTGAAACTTACTGAAACTCATTGAAACTCACTGAAACTTATTGAAACTGAAACTCACTGAAACTCACTGAAACTTATTGAAACAATATTGAAACCAACTGAAACTTATTGAAACTCATTGAAACTCATTAAAACCCATTGAACCTCATTGAAACGTATTGAACCTCATTGAAACTCATTGAAACTTATTGAAACTCATTGAAACTTATTGAAACTCATTGAAACTTATTGAAACTCATTGAAACTTATTGAAACTCATTGAAACTTATTGAAACTATTGAAACTCCTGAAACTCATTGAAACTTATTGAAACTTATTGAAACTATTGAAACTTATTGAAACTTATTGAACTCACTGAACTCATTGAAACTCACTGAAACTTATTGAAACTCACTAAAACTCACTGAAACTCACTGAGGCGAAAATAACAATGCATTATACATCTGATTTCTTAGATACAGCATTAGGTATAAATGCAGGTAAGTAATAACAAAAATAAATTCAGGTAAATAACATATAAATGCAGGTAAGATGACATATAAATGCAGGTAAAATAACATATACATGCAGGTAAGATAACATATAAATGCAGGTAAGATAACATATAAATGCAGGTAAAATAACATATACATGCAGGTAAGATAACATATAAATGCAGGTAAAATAACATATAAATGCAGGTAAGATAACATATAAATGCAGGTAAAATAACATATAAATGCAGGTAAAATAACATATAAATGCAGGTAAAATAACATATAAATGCAGGTAAGATAACATATAAATGCAGGTAAAATAACATATAAATGCAGGTAAAATAACATATAAATGCAGGTAAGATAACATATAAATGCAGGTAAGATAACATATAAATGCAGGTAAAATAACATATAAATGCAGGTAAAATAACAATAAAATGCAAGTAAGATAATCATATAAATGCAGGTAAAATAACATATAAATGCAGGTAAGATAACATATAAATGCAGGTAAATACATATAAATGCAGGTAAGATAACATATAAATGCAGGTAGGATAACATATAAATGCAGGTAAAATAACATATAAATGCAGGTAAGATAACATATAAATTCAGGTAAGATAACATATAAATGCAGTTAAAATAACATATAAATGCAGGTAAGATAACATATAAATGCAGGTAAGATAGCATATAAATGCAGGTAAGATAACATATACATGCAGGTAAGATAACATATAAATGCAGGTAAAATAACATATAAATGCAGGTAAGATAACATATAAATTCAGGTAAAATAACATATAAATGCAGGTAAGATAACATATAAATGCAGGTAAGATAACATATAAATGCAGGTAAGATAACATATAAATGCAGGTAAAATAACATATAAATGCAGGTAAGATAACATATAAATGCAGGTAAGATAACATAAATGCAGTAATAACAATACATGCAGGTAAGATAACATATACAAGAACTCAGATACATACGGAAATAAAAACTAGAACATAAGCAAAGTGAGATTTGAATACGTATATATTTCCCAAATTATGGTATTTATAGAAATTGGCACAAGTCAACAAAGCAGAGTATGGTTCAACATTTTACAAAAGAATACACCAACTAATATATCAATAATATTGTAGACATGGGTCCCCCACATTAATTTGTCCAGCTGGAACGGAGGAGAGCTCCAGCTGGAACGGAGGGAGAGCTCCAGCTGGAACGGAGGGAGAGCAAAATGATTTTTAAAGACGGAGACCCACACAGAACAACCGTTGTATTTTTTAAATTCACAGAAAAAAACTAACAAAGATATCGTCATACAATTTGGCCACCTGTTGCAAAAGGCATTGTTTTCGATGATAAACAGCGATTAGTGTATGCACTGTAATTAGGTATTTAAAAAATAATTAATTTTCTGGAAAATATATTGTAAAAAACCCCCACTTCATCGTGCAGTGGATTTCACCAATATAAGAAATGCAAAGCACGCCAAACTGGCATATGATGTACATATCACCCATAGTTATAGCATGAACCTCCACTTTTGTCTAAACTGTATATAAGCAGAGATATTGCTTTTCTAATTTGAAATTATTTTTTATTTGGAAGGGTTACATTGCAAAAACCATATTTACAAAATCAATTGAGTTGGACATATTTTGGAGATTCACGCTATAACTATGTGTGATATGTACATTATATGCCAGTTTGACATTCTTTGCACTTCTTATATTTATGAAATCCACTGCATGATGAAGTGGAAGTTTTTTACAATATATTTTTAAGAAAATTAATTATTTTTTAAATAACTAATTAGAGTACATACACTACATGTTGTTTATCATCAAAAACAATGTCTATTGCAACATATGGCCAACTTGTATGAGAATATGTTTGGTAGTTTTTGTGTGAATTTTAAAACAGACAACCATAGTTCTGGGTGGGTCTCCCGCCTTTTAAAGATTGTATCTGTAAGTTTCATCATCATCAGGTACCGTGTCGACTGGCCTCGGCGATTATGGATCTCCACAAACCTCTGGTGTTTGCTATCATCTCAGATGCTGACGCTCTTCCGAGCCATTAAGTCAGGCTACCAAACATTTTCTCTATTTCTTCCTCTGTCTCGTCTCGCCTTGATTTTACCGGTTGTTACATTGTGTTCTAAACCTTCCCTCCTCATCACATGCCCAAAAATGATGACTGCCTCTTTCTTATATTGATGATAAGCTTTCTCTGTGTCTTGATCTCATTCAGCAACCTCAACATTAGTCATTTTAGCAGTACATGGGATTCTCATCATTCATCTATAAAACCACATCTCTGTGGCCCTCAGAGATTTTTCGATATGTTTGTTAATTGTCCATGACTCGCATTCGTATGTCAGTATTAGTTCTATGTAGCACTGTTACAACTCTCATTCTGAAATCAATTGACAATGACTTGTTGCATATAATGCTTCACATTTTCTAGAACGCTTACTACTGTATGTTTACTACTCGGAAATGGAGGAGACTAGATTCCCCCTTTCCGCCCCCAAAAAAAAAACCGTTTTATCAAGTTCTCATTTTCTTCGCGGCAGAGGGAAGAGATGTGGGTGCGACCCTGTCCGTATTGACGCCCATGACTGTAGACGATATCAACAAAGATATCACAAGAAGCCACTTGTCATATCTGAAAAATGACAACTAATATAAAGACATCATTGAAAGGTAACTAAAGAATTGTCCGCTGGTGGTGACAATGTGTTGCAGGAATTCCCATGACAGCAATATGTACATGACAGCTTGTTTGCTGTGACATCCATTGGGTAGCATCCTTGTCCAGAGTGACCGAGGTCCCACTCCACCGGCAGAAGTTATGCTCAGCGCATCTGTAGAGAACAGATAACCATGAGATATAGAAGTTGTAATTGTGTGTGCTATTGTAACTGTGTGATATTGAAGTTAATACTGTGTGTGCTATTGTAACTGTGTGATATTGTAACTGTGTGCTATTGTAACTGTGTGATATTGTAACTGTGTGATATTGTAACTGTTTGATATTGTAACTGTTTGATATTGTAACTGTTTGATATTGTAACTGTGTGATATTGTAGCTTGTTCAGAAATACAGTCAGACAGTCAGGAAGACAGACAGATAGACAGACAGAAAGGCAGACAAACTGATAGTCAGACAGACAGATAGGTACCCTTTGGCCGCTAGTACACTCCCGCCATTCAGATTGATCGATTCGAAGCAATATGGTAACCCATCTGGACACACTGTTGGTTTGTTCACAAGAAGTTCAGTTGATGTGCAGGGAGTGCTCGATGCGAAGTCACCGCACTGGACGCAGCTGTGGGCAGAATGAGTAGTGGATCCGTGTGCGGGTAATCTTGTAACCGTGGATAAAGTCGAATAATGGTTAGTTGTCGATGCTCGTGTGGTTGGTAAAGTCGAATGAGAGAAATGTGACGTTTCTGTTAAGATCAAATAACAACACATATTAATAGATATCTCAATTTTCTTCCTTCTATTTTCTATCTTTTCTCTAATCATGTTTGACCTCACAGCGTCAGGATAAGAAGAGATTTCTAGAAAGGGTTTTTATGTACGCTTCATAAATAGTGTTTTTGTCGCCTATGTTATCTTTAATGTTCACCTTTTTAACATCAATAAACATAGAAATAGACACAATAGACATAATTCAATAGACGACATAACAATAGACAAATCAATGGACATGTCAATAGAAAGATTTTTATCATCCGTCTCCGATAGGACTAGGAACTTGATCTCACCTACACTGAGATCTGGGATCTCTGGAAACATATCCCGATGGCTCCACGAGGGAGTTAACCTGGTACCTTGACACTAGAGGCAAGTACCTAACCTCTACGCCACAGATACCCCATTTTTTTATTAAAATCTGCAGCTATACGACACAATATCATTACATCTTTCATTGCATTGTTTGTTATCTTATATTATTCATTGCCTTGTTTGTTATCTTATATTATTCATTGCCTTGTTTGTTATCTTATATTATTCATTGCCTTGTTTGTTATCTTATATTATTCATTGCCTTGTTTGTTATCTTATATTAGTCATTGCCTTGTTTGTTATCTTATATTAGTCATTGCCTTGTTTGTTATCTTATATTAGTCATTGCCTTGTTTGTTATCTTATATTAGTCATTGCCTTGTTTGTTATCTTATATTATTCATTGCCTTGTTTGTTATCTTATATTATTCATTGCCTTGTTTGTTATCTTATATTATTCATTGCCTTGTTTGTTATCTTATATTATTCATTGCCTTGTTTGTTATCTTATATTAGTCATTGCCTTGTTTGTTATCTTATATTAGTCATTGCCTTGTTTGTTATCTTATATTAGTCATTGCCTTGTTTGTTATCTTATATTAATCATTGTCTTGTTTGTTATCTTATATTAGTCATTGTCTTGTTTGTTATCTTATATTAGTCATTGCATTTTCTCTTATTTTACATCATTCACTAATAGGTAAAAACAGATCTCACTGTTCAGAAAGCACTGGCAAACTACTGAACGTATAAGTGGTGCTAATAAAATTGACAACTCGTTTACTGTGATTTATGGCTACGTCATGTAAAGGATGTGCCAAGATCTTCATGTTCACTTCTTTCTTCTTCTTCAAACGTTCCATATCGATCACTTGATAAACCACTCTTTGTGATTTCTATGTGATCTGAGATTAAGAGCGATTGTACGTTGTGCCAATTATGCGCCTACAAGTAGGCAGCACATCCGATTTCTGCGACGCTTTTTATTTACTACGGTAGCTTCTCTAGGCCCCTACTTTAGTCGCCTCTTACGACATGCCTTGTAGATCGCAGTGTTACTATTATTTGCACGAGAAACGTGGACTGTAGATCAGAGACACGCAAGGAAGCTAAACCACTTTCCCACAGTCTGCCTTAGAAAAATAATGAACATCAAATGGCAGGATATGATCCCAGACACAAAGATCCTAGAAGGAACCGCTCCAGCATCTATACAATCTTGATGCAGTCCCAGACTAGATGGGCAGGACATGTGGCTCGAATGTCGTATTGCAGAATACCCAAAACGATTCTTTTTTGGTGAGCTGCATAGCGGTAACCGCTCCCAGGGTGGTCAGAAAAAGAGATTCAAAGACACACTCAAAACTTGATTAAATCCTTTGGCATAGATGTCGACAACTGGGAGAATGTTTCTCAAGACAGATTAGCCTGGCGCACACTTCTTCGACACAGTTCCTCGGCCTGCGAGGCAGGTAGAACAGCACGGATGGAACAAAAACGTTAAAATAGAAAGGCAGTAAAACTCCCCACAAGTGCAAGTGTACCTTGCCCACACTGTGACTTGGGCGCAGTGATTTGGGTGAGGTACTTGGGCGAGTGACTTGGACGAGTAACTTGTGTGAGTGACCTGGGTGCAGTGACTTGGACGAGTGACTTGGGCGAGTGACATAGGCGCAGTCACTTGGACGAGTGACTTGGGCGAGTGACTTAGGTGCAGTCACTTGGGCGCAGTGACTTGGGTGCAGTGGCTTGGACGAAAAGATTCACATACCTAGAGTATAGTATAATTAGTCATGACCATTATGCAATGTGACGGTGGGGAATGAGTACAGTGAACCATACCTTGATTACTGTGCCACTGAGCAGCAAAGAAACATTCTGGTGCTAAAGAATATCAATTATGGCTAATGTCAGAGGGAGGGGAGTGGGTGGGTGGGTAGAAAATCAACAGACACCTCGGTTAGTCAATGGTATGTACACTATATGGTAAGAGGCTGAAAGACACCAGCCCAACTACCGAAATATCATTGAAGATGAAGAAGTTATACATGTAATTATCTGGTCTATTGACATGTACATCTGGATGCCTGATTAAGAGAAAACGTACCTGTGCTACTCGCATGCGTCGTCGCCTTGGAAGCAATTTTAGATGTAGAGATTGTCGGATGTGTAACTGGAAAATGAGAAGATGAAGATATGTTGAGCATACTCTTGAGAAGAAATAATCAAAGAATCATAAAACAGACATTGAAGTGGAAGGAAAAGGGTTCAAGAAAGAAGATCGCTCTAGGAAACCATGAAGCCAACTTTACTGAGAGAGACGACAAATATTGGACTCAGTTCCATCATCATCAAATAGCTTGTCTTGATCAAAATTTTTCAACCCTAACAGTCATTCTGAATTTCTCTCTCTCTCATATGCCAGATGTTCCGCCTCTGCAGCCATCATGCTCAAACCATCAGTAACATCCTGAATCCCTCTTCTCCGTGGTTTTCCTCTTCTATTCTTTGCCGGGTACCTCCTTGCATGATGGTCTTCTCCAACCCTTCGTGTCTCTTTTATATGTTATGTACAAAATACTTTAATTGTCTCATTCTTATTTGTAGCATCAGCCAGTTGTCTTTGATTGTGAGTTCTTTCTGGATAGATTTATGTGTTTTCTTCTGTGTCCATGATATACGGAGAACTCTTCTGCAATACTTATATTCAAAAGTGCATATATGTTATATGAAAGCCCTGTTCCATAGAAGAGAATAAACGAGTTGCCCGGTTATCAGAGGACTCATATCACTCCGGACATCACCATAGCTGTTCCGATCTCCACCTCAACAAATCCAGCAGCGTCCGGCAGCCCAACACGCTAGTTCCATGTTGATTAATCAATCGCTTTGCATATTTGGTATGTCATTCTTTTCGAGCTGTACCAATATTGATACTTATCTCTCTCAGTCTGGTGAGTTGTACGGGATAGAACGGTATAGAGAAATTGTTTGCAGGCACAATGTATTGTATAATGGTAGGAGAGGAATATAATTATTATTATTATTAATCCAGATCAATATCCGATCCAACATTATAATGTACTTACCTGGTTCCAGCTGTCTCAATTTGTTCAAACAATCATTCACATCATCACAACAGTACAAGCATGTGGATTGATGATTGCTGGAGCAATCACTGGCGTCATAGTTAACACATGTCTATTGAACGGACAACAGAAGCAAGCTAGAATGGTATTTTACAACATTATTTGTTTATTAGTATTTAGTTTTCAATCATCATCATTATTATCATCATCATCTCCTTTATTATCGTCATCATCATTATCATAATCATTATCACTACGTGTGCCGACTTGGATAGTATCGCCCGCGTGTTACAGGGGCCCTCAAGGGAGCAAAGAAAATAACACTGCAACCTACAAGGCATGTCGTAAGAGGCAACTGAGGTAGGAGCCTAGGGAAGCTACTCTAGTCAATAAAAAACGTCCCATAAATCGGATGTGATGGCCTACTTGTAGGCACATAACTGACGCAATCTATAATCACTGTTAGGCTCAGATTACATACAAATCACAAAGAGAGGTTTAACAGGTGGTCGATAAGGGGCTTTCGAAGAAGAAGAAGGAGAATAGAATGATGCTAAAAATAGGCAAAGTTATATATTTATTTATATTTCTGGTTTTCTTATTAAACTATTTGTTATTATTGATATTCTTGGTTGTTAGTGTAGCTGGTGGTTGTTATGTGTTTAGCTGTTGGTTGTTAGTGTGCTGGTGGTTGTTAGTGTAGTTTGGTGGTTGCTAGTGTAGGGAGCTGGTGGTTGTTAGTGTAGCTGGTGGTTGTTAGTGTAGCTGTTGGTTGTTAGTGTAGCTGTTGGTTGTTAGTAGCTGTGGAGTGCTTGGTTGTTAGTGTAGCTGGTGGATGGTTTAGTGTAGCTGGTGGTTGTTAGTGTAGCTGGTGGTTGTTAGTGTAGCTGTTGGTTGTTATTTAGTGAGCTGGTGGTTGTTAGTGTAGCTGGTGGTTGCTAGTGTAGCTGGTGGTTGCTTAGTGTAGCTGTTGAGCTGGTGTTAGTGTAGCTGGTGGTTGTTAGTGTAGCTGGTGGTTGCTAGTGTATGGAGCTGGTGGCTGGTTGTTAGTGTAGTTTTAGTCTAGTGTTAGTGTAGCTGGTGGTTGTTAGTGTAGCTGGTGGTTGTTAGTGTAGCTGGTGGTTGTTAGTGTAGCTGGTGTCTATGTTTAGTGTAGCTGGTGGTTGTTAGTGTAGCTGGTGGTTGTTAGTGTAGCTGGGGGTTTTAGTTTTAAGTGAACATCATCTTACCTGAGAGTTCCCGCATGTGAATGTCACCGTATACCTGTCTCCTCTAAACAATTGCAGCTCGCACACCTGTGGAGAAGTTCACGGAGAGATGAAACGGTTAACACACATATTTTGAAAAAAAGGGAAAGTTAAGTGTTTCTTTTTAAAAGCAAACAAAAAAGTAATGATCAAATTGTCAACTTTCAGCACCAAGTCTTTCTTTTTTAAATCAATAAATATTATCTTCTTCTTGAACAGCTCCATATCGACCACTTGTTAACCACTCTGTGTGATTTGTATGTGGTCTGAGCCTAAGAGCAATTGTACGTTGTGCTAGTTATGCCCTACAATAGGCCAACACATCAGATTTCTGCGATGCTTTATATTTACTAGGGTGCTTCGAAGTCTTGTATCAGTCGCCTCTTACGGCATGCCTTGTAGGTCGCAGTGGTACTATTCTGTGCTTCCCTTGGGCCCCGGCACCAACTGGCGAATCATTATCTAATCTTTCTTTTCTCTCTTTCTATTTTACAAATAAGTTAAGTTTTTTCATTTTACACACAATCAAATCTTTCATTTACAATAAATCTTTATTTTACAATCAAATATTTCACTTTACAATCAAATCTTTCCTTTCACAATCAAATTTTCCTTTCACAATCAAATCTTTCATTTTCACAATCAAATCTTTCATTTTCACAATCAAATCTTTCACTTTCACAATCAAATCTTTTACTTTCACAATCAAATCTTTCATTTTCACAATCAAATATTTCACTGTCCAATCAAATCTTTACTTTCACAATCAAATTTCACTTTCACAATCAAATCTTTTCACTTTCAATATATTTTTACAATCAAATACTTTCATTTCACAATCAAATCTTTCATTTTCATCAAATATTTCACTGTGCATCAAACTTTTACTTCTAACATAATCTTCATTTTCAAATCAAATATTTCAATGCACAATCAAATCTTTTACTTTCACAATCAAATGTCTTCTTATGTCAATCTGTACTTTCTCAATCAATCTTTCATTTTGACAATCAAATCTTCCATTGACAATCAAATATTTACTTCGAATCAATCTTTCATCGTTTGAATCAAATCTTCACTTTCACAATCAAATCTTTCACTGTCGCAATCAAATCTTTCACTTTCACAATCAAACTGCTTTCATTTTGACAATCAAATCTTCATTTTGACAATCAAATTTCACTTTCAGCAATCAAAATCTTTCATTTTCACAATCAAATCTTTCACTTTCACAATCAAATCTTTCATTTCGCAACAATCTTTCATTTTGACAATCAAATCTTATTACAATCAAATTTCATTTGACAATCAAATATTTAGCTTGCACAACAAATCTTCGATTTTAATTGTCAAATCATTTCACTTTCGAAATCAAATCTTCATTTTCACAATCAAACTCTTCATTTTGACAATCAAATATTTCACTTGCAATCAAATCTTTCAATTTTGACAATCAAATCTTTCACTTTTACAATCAAATCTTTACACTTTAATCAAATTCATTTCTACATTCAAATCTTTCACTTTTCTATCAATCTTTCACTTTCACAATCAAATTTTGCCTTTACAATCAAATCTTTCACTGTCCAATCTCTTTTACTTTCTAATCAAATCTTTTATTTCAAATCAAATTTTCATGTCTAATAAATCTTTAACTTACAGATCAAATCTTTATTCTTTCAAAAAATCTTGCCACAACATCAACTCTTAATTTACAAATCTTACCCTCAAATCAAATCTTTCATTTTGACATCAAATATTTCTTTCACAATCAATCTTTACTTCACAATCAAATCTTTCATTTCTCAATCAAATCTTTCACTTTTCACAATCAAATCTTTCATTTGACAATCAAATCTTCATTTTTACAATCAAATATTTCACTTTCGCAATCAAATCTTTCATTTTGACAATCAAATCTTTCACTTTCACAATCAAATCTTCACTTTCGCAATCAAATCTTTCATTTTGACAATAAATCTTTCACATTCGCAATCAAATCTTCATTTGACAATACAAATCTTTCACTTTCACAATCAAATCTTTCACATTTCACAATCAAATCTTACACTTCAAACAATCTTTACTGTCGCAACGAATTTTACTTTACAATCAAATTTTCATTTTCAGATCAAATCTTCACTTCGCAATCAAATCTTTTATTTCCCAATCAAATCTTTCATTTCAAATAAAGATTTCACATTTCACAATCAAATCTTTCATTTCACAATCAAATCTTACTTTCACAATCAAATCTTTCATTTGAATCAAATTTCTTTCACAATCAATCTTTCACTTTCACAATCAAATTTTTCATTTTTCAATCAAACTTTCACTTCACAATCAAATCTTTCATTTTGAAATCAAATATCCTTCACTATCAAAATCTTTCAACTTCAATCAAATCTTTCACTTTGCAATCAAATCTTTCATTCACAATCAAATCGACACTTTCATCAATCAAATCTTTCACTTTTCACAATCAAATCTTCATTCAAATCAAATCTTTCATTTCACAATCAAATCTTCATTTTACAATCAAATCTTTCATTTTCACAATCAAATCTTCATTTTCACATCAAACTTCACTTTCACAATCAAATCTACTGTCAATCAATCTTTCTTTTAAATAAATCTCATTTGACAATCAAATATTCTTTCACAATCAAATCTTTCACTTTCACAATCAAATTTCACTTTCACAATCAAATCTTCACTTCACAATCAAATCTTTCACTTTCACAATCAAATCTTTACATGTTACAATCAAATCTTTTACTCATATCAAAACTTCAATTGACAATCAAATTTTTCCTTTCACAATCAAATCTTCATTTTCCAATCAAATTCATTCAAAATCAAATCTTTCACTTTCAAATCAAATCTTTCATTTTCACAATCAAATATTTCATTTCACAATCAAATCTTTCATTTTCACAATCAATCTTTCATTTCACAATCAATCTTTCACTTTCACAATCAAATCTTTCACTTTCACAATCAAATCTTTCACTTTCACAATCAAATCTTTTACTTTCACAATCAAATCTTTCATTTTGACAATCAAATATTTCCCTTTCACAATCAAATCTTTCACTTTCACAATCAAATCTTTTACTTTCACAATCAAATCTTTCACTTTCACAATCAAATCTTTCACTGTCGCAATCAAATCTTTTACTTTCACAATCAAATCTTTCATTTTGACAATCAAATCTTTTACTTTCACAATCAAATCTTTCACTTTCACAATAAAATCTTTTACTTTAACAATCAAATCTTTCATTTTCACAATCAAATCTTTCACTTTCACAATCAAATCTTTCATTTTCACAATCAAATCTTTCACTTTCACAATCAAATCTTTCATTTTCACAATCAAATCTTTCACTTTCACAATCAAATCTTTCATTTTCACAATCAAATCTTTCACTTTCACAATCAAATCTTTCACTTTCACAATCAAATCTTTCATTTTCACAATCAAATCTTTCACTTTCACAATCAAATCTTTCATTTTCACAATCAAATCTTTCATTTTCACAATCAAATCTTTCATTGTCACAATCAAATCTTTCACTTTCACAATCAAATCTTTCATTTTCACAATCAAATATTTCATCTCTACAATCAAATCTCCCTTTTCTTCAACTACTAAGTATATATATATATATATACAATACTTACATCGTGACAGTTCTGGAAATGTGTACAAGTTGTTGGATCAAATGGATTTTCACATCGTGGACATAGTCGCTGCTGGGCTTAATCGATAAAATCAATGGAAAAATTAAGTTCAATTAAATGAAATGGTCTTCTGTGTGATTGGTTATTTCTTACTAAACTGACGTCATTGCACTCCGGGCGGACCCATAAGTCTCCCTCAACAGATACCGAAGTGTATGCATACTGATAGTTTCTGTAGCTCGTGGTTAAGCCCATCCTCACTCTATCTCTAAGGCATACAATTCTACTTGTTCAACGGGTAACTCCAAACTGCTGAAATCGGTGGATCGATTTAACATCGATTTTAGCGTCTTCATCAAACAGGTAGTCGTAAAGATACCGAAGAACATCCCTTTTATCCATCTTCACCTCTCTGACAAGAGAAGTATGGGAAGGCCTAGACAGACCTGGAGAAGAGAGTTGGAGACTGATATGAAAGGATAGGTAAAACATGGAAAGAATTGGAAGGGATGGCAGGAGAGGGAAGAGCTGGAAGAAGTTGGTTGAAGACATGTGCTCCGTTGGGAGTTGAAAGGTGAAGAAGAAGAAGACCTCTCTGACAATCAATGTTGATGATATATATGAATATTAACATCCAAACAAATATGGTGATCAACGTGAATATATCACTAAAACAGATTTTATCAGCATTCTTGCACATGATCACTTCCTACATTTCCTTCGTTATTTGTTTTTATTCCCAGATTTTCATTAGCAACGTTTGTATGTGGCCGTCCATATATTTTTGTTTAATTTGTCACTCCTGTTGTTCGTTTGCTTGATAAAGGCCTTGTTGGTCGAAACGTTGCTGTATTTTGTCATTGTTTTTGTAATTTGTAAAACTACAGTACTTTGTGATTACGTGTTTTGAAGTGAGAAGAAAGATGTGGCCACACACAGTCGACCTAAAACTAAGCTTTAGGGAAACCTGACAGCCCTGAAGCTTACTGCCCAGTTTGTGGTCACCAGTAAACTAAGTGCATGTTCTGAGATCGCTGAAGAATAAATTCTTAGTGAACCGCCGTCCGATTCCATCAACATCCATTTTCTGTTTGTCTATCATATCCTTCGCTCAACGTCTCTTTGGACTTTCCCTTGGTCTCTTTCCTGGCATATACCCTATCATTATTGACCTCCACGTGACGTTTCAAATGACTTAAATAGCTCACTTCTTCCCGTTATATTTTTTTTTTAAATTCAAACCTTCTTCATTATCCACAGATAACATATATCTTTTTATTCAAAATTCACCCACGGACCATTATCACAAGTACACACACACATGTACAAACACACACATTCGACACGGAGGTCAGTGCAGCTCTGTGGCAATAATGTGACTAGATCATGTGATGACCACCTGACGGTGTGTTCAATTTCCGGCAGTAGATGTCGCAGTCATTCAAATAAAGATTAATACCCCGTACTTTCTGAACTTGAAAATTAGGAAGCGACCTAGCAGCTGCTACACTTTCATTTAGATGAGTCCGATTAAGCACATATAGGTACTTCCTTACGTCGATTCTTGCTAGTTTGTTTTTCCCTTACACACGAATCAATGTATAGATCTCTTGATGTGAAAACCCTCACACAGAGAAAATCTGCAGTAGAATGGAAGACAAACACTTGATATGATTGTGGAAAAGACTTCCTCAAAGATCTAAACAGAACAGACCAGGTCATTATATTTCGCCTACCCGTGCCGGACATTGCAGACTCAAAACACACTATACAGTCCTACATGACTGTCCTCTCCTGTGTGAGTTGAGAAGCAACGTGGCCACACCCAGTCGACCTGAAAACTAAGCTTTGGGAAACCTGACAGACCTGAAACTTACTGCCCAGTTTGTTTAAACTAACCGCATGAACAGAGATAGCAGACGAAGAAATCTAATATATGTTACATATTGTTGATTGCATGCAGTTTTAGTCAGCACCGGATTAGCCTAGTAGCAGAAGTAGCAAATGCTACGGGTCCCGCGCTTCTAGGAGGCCCCGCGCCTATGTGACAGAGATTAAAATGGAAAAAATAACCAGTTGTTATATCAAAAACACGCACGCTGTCTGAATTTTTAAATGTCGTGTGTGATGGTGCTGAATCCAACGAAATCGAAGCAGAAAATACAAAAGACGTGTCCCACTGTGTAGTAGATGAAAGCAGTGCTATAGAAGAATCGTCATTACCAATATTACTTCACGATTTAGCCACATTTTTCACAAGACAAACTGAAGTCGAATGTACAGAAAGTCCTCCCAATTTAGCCATATCATCTTCAAACCAAAGAGAGGCAGAAAGCACAGCACATGCTTCTAATGAAGCAACATCTTCTACAAGCCAAAAACACAACGAAAGTAAAATGTACTCCAACGATATTGGTGAATAGACAAACAATTTCAATCGAGATTATTGGATTGTGAAAGAAAGTAGCGAAGTTCAACATATGAACAGTGATTTCATGTCTTAAAAAAACATACGATAAAGAAAACAATCCACGATTTTGTCGAAAGTCGTTTTTCACATACACACATACACCAACAAACAAAACTCACGTGAGAGATTGGTTGTGTTATACAGAAACTAAAGGACAACTGTTCTGTTTTGTTTGCAAAGTTATTGATTTAGGCTGTACCATAGAGTGACTGGTGTATTTGGAATACTCTGGCAGTTAAAATCTATTACAGCAGAATAGATCTTGAAAAGAACTCCAAATATTGTCAGCTCTTACCAAGACGATTTGGAAGAAAGCCTAGGCGACGAACCTATGCAGTTCACTGAACTTCTTAAAATTAATGTAGCTGCTGCTATTAGCAACGAAAAGCATGAGGCTCTAGAACTGCAATTTTATAAACTTATAATGGAAAATTTATTAGAGTCGTGTTTTCCAAATGTAGAAATAGTCTTACGAATTTATTTGTTTTTAATGATTACTAACTGCAGCGGAGAACGTTCTTTTTCAACATTGACGCGTATCAAAAGTGAGTTCAGGAACATGAAGGGACAAGATCATCTAAATAACCTCACCTTAATGAACATTGAATGTAATTTACTTAGAGAAATTGATTTGTCTAAATAAAGTGAGAGAAAAAGTGCGTTTCAAATTGATTTTCCACGGGGAAAATTTAATATCTCTGCAACCGCTTGGCCGTAATTGATGTAACTTTGCATATGATCTAATGATCGTAATGTCCCGAGGTTGATATATTTTTACTCAATAACAAACGTATGGTTTAAAATTTTCTTTATGTAAAGTATATAAAAGTGACCATCTCCTTGGCCAACCATATAATGAGAAGTATTACCCCTTCATATTTGTGAGATGTTGCAAGTTCCACGACTTGCACGTTTTTCACGTGGTTTTCCCGATTTTAATCGCTTTATCGCACTTTAAAAAATGTATAATGATCCTTCCGGTGTGTTTAGTTACAATTTACCGTTTGTGTTTTCAGAGCATAGGTGTATTACAAAATGTTAGGCTCATCAAAGTGAGTAAACACTTTATATGATTTATATAATATGAGTTATTTCACCCTCCAAAATTCGATTGTACATACGACTATGCCAAAAATATGTGATTTTTAAAATTTACGGTAAATTATTTTCTTCCAGCACCAGATAATTACTAGGTTTGAAAAGATCAAAGGAATTCGCTGTTGCAAGAAAAGTACACTACCTGCAACATTGAATTTTAGAAAATCGTTGGGACATCGGAAATACAACACCACATGCAAAAATCACGTTCATCCATGCAATGAATATGGAGATATGTGAGGTCAATCGTTGACCGAACGTTTTGAAACTACTTATAGTATTATCTCTAAATTTGCTCACATTAAATCGAGACAAGTTTGTTTGTAAATGTTGTGCTTTATTTTATTATCATACAAAACCTAGGCCCCGCGCTAGCCTAATCCGGCACTGGTTTTAGTCACTTATTTATTTTGTCCTGGCCATGGGTTTCACTTCTCCCATGATCTGCTCGATCTATAAACAGCATATGTTGCTTGCTCCAATTTCTCTCTTTTATTTATATTATAAAACTTATCTTCTCATTTCTTTCGCTAGTTATCACGGTTTCTGTTTTCTTATTTTAATGTGCAATCAATGTTTACCACGTCTGCTCTTACTCTTCCATCAATTCTTGCAATTCCCTTTCAGCAAACAATGTCGCCCACATTTTGTATAAAAATGGTCTTCCTCTTCTTTTTCTTTGGTGATCTCTGATCATGCACTTAATTACTGTGGACCACAAACTGGGCAGTCAGCTTCAGGTCTGTCAAAGTTTCCTCAAAGCTTAGTTTTCAGGTCGACTAGATGTGGCCACATGTTGCTTCTGAGCTCACCCATGTGAGGACAGTCTTGCAGGATATGCTCCCCTGTCTGTTCTGCTTGCCTGCCTGCTGACACTGGCAGAGAACTGTTTCGCCTGCTGACACTGGCAGAGAGCTGTTTCGCCTGCTGACACTGGCAGAGACTTTGCCTCTGACTGGGCCCGCCTGCTGACACTGGCAGAGACTGTTTCGCCTCTGACACTGGCAGAGAGCTGTTTCCCTGCTGACTGGCACCTGACAGGAGAACTGTTTGACTTATTCCTAGTCGGGTCTAAAAGCGAAGTTTTGACTATACTGCACATGGTTTGTCCATATGACCCCGTCCCTCTAAGTAGAATGACATCGCCACCTGCCGAAAGTGCTGCACAAATCACGAACTCTGTAGTTCTGGTTCTCTGTGGCAATCAATTCTAGGGTTCTCCTGAACAAATTGTTGTGTGAACTGAACCACGCAGTCCGGATTCAAACCAACAACCTTCAGAACATGAGTCTGAACGCTTTCATCACAGAGTCCGCAGCATATTTAGTCAATCATACCAACATGAGTCTGAACGCTTCCCATCACAGAGTCCGCAGCATATTTAGTCAATCATACCAACATGAGTCTGAACGCTTTCATCACAGAGTCACAGCGACGCATATTTAGTCAATCATACCAACATGAGTCTGAACGCTTTCATCACAGAGTCCGCATATTTGTCAATCATACCAACTGAGTCTGAACGCTTCATCCAGATCCAGCATATTAGTCAATCATACCATAAAGACCTTTTGCCTTAACGCAAGGGTTTGTTCTTGTTGCAAAATAAAAATAACAAGAAGTATATTTTCACGCACATTTGTTATCACTTACCACTAATTTGTTATCACTTACCACTAATTTGTTATCACTTACCACTAATTTGTTATCACTTACCACTAATTTGTTATCACTTACCACTAATTTGTTATCACTTACCACTAATTTGTTATCACTTACCACTAATTTGTTATCACTTACCACTAATTTGTTATCACTTACCACTAATTTGTTATCACTTACCACTAATTTGTTATCACTTACCACTAATTTGTTATCACTTACCACTAATTTGTTATCACTTACCACTAATTTGTTATCACTTACCACTAATTTGTTATCACTTACCACTAATTTGTTATCACTTACCACTAATTTGTTATCACTTACCATTAATTTGTTATCACTTACCACTAATTTGTTATCACTTACCACTAATTTGTTATCACTTACCACTAATTTGTTATCACTTACCACTAATTTGTTATCACTTACCACTAATTTGTTATCACTTACCACTAATTTGATTATCATTACCACTAATTCCGTTGAAAGAAACAATAAACAAAATCAAGATTTGAACAGACATCATAATGCGAACGATATGGTAGTTAAAAAACTGTTTCATTTCAAAATGTATTTTTATTATTTGATCTCGTGCCACATAACAAGTTAACATGTGCAATCATGTTTTTGAGACGACCGTGAGAATTTCTGGTCTCCTAGCGGCTTGTTGCTTGCAGGTGACCTCATTTCTGTTTCAACTTTGTGTATCAGAATATTACTACGATTTGACTGTTGTACCAGTTGGGGGAGACATTTGCAATGACATTTCTCGTCATATATCTTTAGTTCAATATCACGATTTTATAAGATCTCCGGATAGTTCTAGAATTAATTACGCACGGACTATAGATATGGGGAAGATATATTTATGTCATTAAGCACAAGATTGGATTAGCCATTAAAAATAAGGTCGTGATTGTGAAGGAATCGGGAGAAGTAGGGAGGGACATTGACTCTACATACATTTTCCATTGCCGGATTTACCATGCATCATTTGGTGCATAACTACAAATGGAGTTGCGGAACTAAGTTCTATAAATGGGTTCTCCCACATTAAATGAAAAAAAATACATATAAACAGTGTCGTGCTATGCTATGATACAGAGAGGTTCTACAGGGTGTTCAACTTAAAAGCAGCCCCAGTGATAAATAGAAATTTGCCAGGTACGCATTGCATCTCGTATATTTACTATTTAAACCGGTTCTGACTAGCTTGTCCTACGTCACATTTGTTCATCGCCCCTTCCGCACTACAATTACACACCATCACACAACCTTGACCTATATACGTCATAACTGAACCTTCTCATTTCCATACATAAATGCCAGATTAGCTCCATTCACAGGCTGCTTTTAAGTTGAACACCCTGTATAAATGGGTTCTCCCACATTAAATGAAAAAAATTACATATAAACAGTGTCGTGCTATGCTATGATACAGAGAGGTGGCCGCATCAGGCGGTACGTGTAGGGCGGGGGAGGCAACGCATGAGCAACTAAATCAAATACAATTTGAATCATTCAATAATTTAAAATCTTTACGCAACGCTTTTCTATATTGGTCTACGTTATTCAGATATTGATGTTTATAATAATAATAATTCCTCTCGTACCGTTATACGTTACATAGGGCCTGCAAGTAATTTCTCCATACCGCTCTATCCTGGGCAACTCGCTCAATCTCCTCCATGGAACTGAGACCGATATTTCCTGCCTCTCTCAGCAAAGTTCGCTTCAGGGTCTCCTTAGGTCGACCTCTCTTTCTTGAACCCTTTGCATCCCACTTCAATGCCTGCTTTGATATTCTTTGATCATTTCTCCTCAAGGTGTGCCCATTGATGTTTACCATTTATGATTTATTTCACGCTTCTGCCTTATCACGTTCAGTACCCTTTGATTTCGGTTTCTGATACAGGTGCTTCGTCTGCGAGAATTCGTCGAAAGACTTTTGATCTGACAGAGCGAAGCTATTATTTTTGTTTGTAATATACCGCGCATCCGTTCTTAAAAGCTAAGGCGGAAATTATCACAAAAGACAACTGCACGTGTTGATAGTTCTGCTTTGAGCTTACAATTATTGACAATATTTGATTTTAATGTTAGTTTGTCCCCTGATGACTGTCTCTTATATTGATAGTGAGTTTATTCTGTGCCCTGACCTCTTTCATCACAGGTAAAATTGTCATTTTAGCAGTCCATGGCATTCTTAGCATTTTCATGTAAAACCACATATCCATGGCCTCCAGAGATGTTGTCTGTTTATTGTCCATGACTCTCATCCATGTGAGTTGTGAATCTTTCTGACCGTTATTGTCAATGACTCTCATCCATGTGAGTTGTGAATCTTTCTGACCGTTATTGTCAATGACTCTCATCCATGTGAGTTGTGAATCTTTCTGACCGTTATTGTCAATGACTCTCATCCATGTGAGTTGTGAATCTTTCTGACCGCTATTGTCAATGACTTGTTGAAATGCTCCGATCTCTCTGATCACCTCTTCCATCATTTATTGTCAGGCATTCCCTAAATGATATTTCTTGATTTTTCTAGACAAACGCCTGTCTGGTTATGGTGTGTGGTTGTTTTCTGAAGATGTTATCTATGCAGAATGCTGGTAGTATCAAGAAGAGATCAGTTTAGAAATGAGGACATCAGGATAAAAAAAGGGTGCTGTAGGACGATGATTTGGAGTTTAGATTACTGGTGGTTTGGCTTTCAATTCATGGTTAATACTTGCATACAAGATGGTAAAAACTGTACGAACTCAATCTTGAGAGTGTAAACATGTTTATTGGAGTTAACGTTACATGCTATTTGATGTTAGCTATATGCGAAAATTGAGGAATGAATTTACGATAATACCATGCCAAACCCAGGAACGCCCTCACTTGCTTAATGTTACTAGGTGGACGAAGCTGCTGGATTGACTGGATCTTTGACTGTTGGGTTTCAATACCTACATCGGAAATAGTATGACCTGAGAAGTCTACTTTATTTCTACAGAAGACACACTTCGCCGGATTAATCTTCAACCCTATCGATCTTATCCTCTCAAATACAGTTCCTAATCTAATTAAATGGTCCTCAAAATCCCCAGAAAAAAATTAACATGTCATCTAACATGCTTATTGATGTTATTCTCATACGGGCATGTCATTTAACATGCTTATTGATGTTATTCTCATACGAGCATGTCATTTAACATGCTTATTGATGTTATTCTCATACAAAAATTAACATGTCATTTAACATGCTTATTGATGTTATTCTCATACAAAAATTAACATGTCATTTTAACATGTATTGATGTTATTTCATCTGAGCATGTCATTTAACATGCTATTGATGTTATTCTCATCAGCATGTCATTTAACATGCTTATTGATGTTATTCTCATACAAAAATTAACATGTCATTTAACATGCTTATTGATGTTATTCTCATACAAAAATTAACATGTCATTTAACATGCTTATTGATGTTATTCTCATACGAGCATGTCATTTAACATGCTTATTGATGTTATTCTCATACAAAAATTAACATGTCATTTAACATGCTTATTGATGTTATTCTCATACAAAAATTAACATGTCATTTAACATGCTTATTGATGTTATTCTCATACGAGCATGTCATTTAACATGCTTATTGATGTTATTCTCATACGAGCATGTCATTTAACATGCTTATTGATGTTATTCTCATACGAGCATGTCATTTAACATGCTTATTGATGTTATTCTCATACGAGCATGTCATTTAACATGCTTATTGATGTTATTCTCATACGAGCAAACACGTCCGCTCACATCCAGTGTTTATGTTCGTCTCCCTATGTTGTCACTACGTCGCTAAGCAGTACTAACAAATCTACGTCAACTAGTTTCACTACGTCAATGTCTCGTTCTAGTGTTGCTATCTGCTCGTAGTGGGCAGCTTTGGTGTGCAAACACTAAGGTCTCTACTTATCTCCTATCTACAAACCTATCTATCTAAACTACCTGTCTAGTCTGCTAGCTACTACCTGGGGTTGGGGAACGATTGTACCTGGATGTGTACTACTACAAGGGGATGCAACATGGTACTGAATTTTATCAAGACAAAAAATTAAATAGTTCGGCTACTCAGATACAGTGAATACATGACAAAAGGTGGACTACAGAAATAACAGAGGCAGTGAAAGACACCTGTATGAAAGACACCCATTTCTTATCCCGATGATGCTGTGAGGCAAAATAGGATTAGACAAAAAAGACTAGGAAGCCCTGATTTTGCAGGCCTAGCAGCTTCTGCTGTAAATTGTACTTGCTAAAAAAATTCCAAACTATTCCAAAAAAAATAATTAATATTTACAAAATAAAACAAAGAGTTGTACATAATATTTGTGTATTTATTGCTTTGAGCAATAGACCTGTCATGCTCCATTCAAGTTGATGGAGGAAACTACCAATATACATTTCATAAAACAGCATAAAAATATCAAACAGAGTGACACACACAAAAATGAATGATTTAATAATGTCTATGAGCAATAAAAATGGGTGCCATTTCGAATACACTGTCTGTACAATTCCGTTTCAAATATCTTCACTGCATTCTGGACATGTCCACTACAAATCTCCTTTGCAATATCTCCAACAGTATCCGTTGATCAACCATATCAGTTCGATGTTGATTGACAAGTCTACTCATGCGCTTGCTGTGCTGTTCTTTTCTAGCCATTTTAATCCCAAGCCCTTGCAATCTAGCAGTTGATGCGGAGCGTTTTATATGAAAATCCTTTTTGCAGCCACGGCCTATGTGGGAATCCAGAATGTCAGATATTTCGATTGGTTGAACCCCCTGATATGGTGGCAAAGCCAACCAGCATGTTAGCTCTTTCTTTAACATCGACATCCATGTGGTCCTGAATGCAATTTGGCAAAACACGTAATCACAAAGTACTGTAGTTTTACAAATTACAAAAACAATGACAAAATACAGCAACACATTTTGACCAACAAGGCCTTTATCAAGAAAAGCGAACAACAGGAGTGACAAATTTTAAAAAACAAATGGACGACCAAAAACAAACATTTCTAATGAAAATCTGAAAATAAAAACGAAAAACTGGGAATAAATACGAATAACGAAATAAATGTAACACAAAAAACACACATAAAAACTAGAAATTTGAACGGAAGAGAAACAATTTAAAATCTAGTAAATATATAACTTGAATACATGCAACATATACCATATAGATTACAAGGCATGGGAAGAGAAAGTACTAAGAAGCATAGGAATGTAATACGTTGAGCCCACTGGTCGCAAGGTACCATACAAAGAAATCAACCGATTCTCCAGAGCAAATCGACTGCAATCATCCGAGGAACACGATCGGATGGCTGTGACCTGGACATCGTGAGCTCCTAAATGGCCAGTATCATTGAAATGGGTGGCTACAGGGTCACAGAGCATTGGCGTAGTCGCGCAAGTGTTGGGCGAATCGGTCACTGAGCCTCTTGCCTGTCTCGCGATATAAGCCTTGTTACACCGCTTACAGATAATGGCATAGATAAGATTACGGGACTCGCATGTGAACCCATCGTCAATAAGAAACGTGGCTAAAGGAAAACATACAGTATGCGTCTGTATCACGTAAGCACACGTTTACAACGCCGAGGCCACACTGAACAGTGCCAAAATGAGTCTGGATATTGGACTTAAGGCGACTGTGTACCAACATATCCTTAAGACTTCTGTCCCGTCTGTAAGCCACCAAAGGATAGTTGGGGAAGACAGAACAGGTCTCAGGATCTGACTTAAGGATAGACAAATGACGGACAGAAACTTCCTGTCATTGTTTTTGTAATTTGTAAAACCACAGTACTTTGTGATTACGTGTTTTGCCAATCAAATAGTTTACTGCAGTCTCATCTATAATGTAATTGTGTGAATTATTGACCCTTGTAGTGATTCAGTCCGTTGTCTACATATTGAACCAGCCTCCACCATGTGGTTCATAATTGTCTGTACAATAATTGTTTGTGGCTAACAAATGAAATTTTGCTTTATTATTGTGATAGAAATATCAACAGAAGAAAAATTAACAAACTCAGATAAGAAGATGATACTCAGTCATAAGTTCAGCAATTAACAACCTGTAACACAGTGAATTAACAATTCCAACTCTTTTTTTTAAATCTTTTAATACTTTCTGTTCCCAATAGAGCATAGGGTTGCAACTTATCATTATCATTGATAATAGTTTTATTCTTCTTGACGATCCATAACGACCACTTTTTGTGATCTGAGCCTAAGAGCAATTGTACGGTGTGCCAGTAATGCATCTAAAAGTAGGCCAGAACATCTGATTTCTGCAATGCTTTTCATTTACTAGGGTAGCTTCCTAGGCCCCTACATCAGTCCCTCTTATGACATGCCTTGTAGGTTGCAGTGTTACTATTCTCCCTTGCGAGTCCCGGCAACACACGGGTGGTTATTAGTTTTGAAAGTCAGTGTTACTAATGGAACATAATGACAATATTTTCACCAACTTCAAAATTACATCAGGGGCCCTTGCTGGGGCTACAGCGTTCGTGCACTGCCGCTGAGATCTTCCTGAGTAAGAAAGAGATTGAAGCAAACACAGTTACTCACTGAAGTGCAATGGTGATGGTCAATCAATCAATCAGTTTTGCGCTGCAGAGTTTCTGTAACAAAGCCAATCTGAAATATTTTTCTTATAATTGTGACCCCCGGTAACATAAGACCATTCAGTTCAAATGAAAATTCCCAAAAAACCAGACCACTCAAGTCATGTGACACTTGCATTTCAGTATTGTTAGATAAATAGAACTTCATTTTAAAAACCGCAACATTCATACAAAAACACATTTATATGTCATCAATAATTTAAAAAACCAACATTCATACAAAACACATTTATATGTCATCAATAAAAGGCTAAGAAATATCCAAATTGTTATCACATTTCATTAATAAATAATCATGAATTCATAGAATAGAGCAAAATTGCAATAAAGCTTACAGTGTTCTATCAAATATTAATAAAAGTCAGCCCACATTTACAGGAATTTCTGATTTCCTGACTGAGCTGAACAGCCTTATGTTATCAGTAGCCATGTTTATCATTAACTTAAACTTCAATAGCATGGTGAAAGATTGTCTGATAGGACACAGATTTGTACAAATGTTTTACTGACATGACTATACAAAAATAAAAACCAACTTTATATGACTACATCCCCTGAGTTATTACTGTAGTGAGTCAGATCAGATTGGTCAGGTCATCGTAGTTGACTTACACATGACCTTTTCATCAACTATTAATAAAAACGATATTTTATTATTTGGTAATTATCATATCGTTGAATATCACGATAGTGTGTTTAATAGAAACAATACACATTATTGTAACAAGACCACAACAAAACAATACATTATTGTAAACAAGACCCCAACAAAAATAATGCACATTATTGTAAAACAAGACCACAACAAAAATAATACACATTATTGTAAAACAAGACCACAACAAAAATAATGCACATTATTGTAAAACAAGACCACAACAAAAACAATGCACATTATTGTAAAACAAGAACACAACAAAAACAATGCACATTATGAAATGAAAATAGTGACATATCGTTTATAGAATGTCACCATCAACCACAGTAAACTAGTCGTTGATTTTCAAGGCACCACTTATACGTCTACTAGTTTGCCATTGCATTCTGAACATGAGATGTGAATCATCATCAAATAGCTTATACTGAGCAGAACATTGCTACCTCAACATCGCTTCAGAATTTCTCTCATAGCCAAATGTCCCGATATATATGAAAATTAGATGAAAGATACTTCTACAGCTGTCCTGTTCAAACCATCAGTTACATCCTGAGTCCATCATGGTTGTGAATGTACTTTATATATAATAAATATAGATTTAACATCCATTTTGAGAACACAGAAACTAATATAATTAGTAAAACAAGTAAGAAGTCAATATTGAAAAGAGGATAGCAAATAGAGAAATTGAAACATGTATAATTCATTGAATATCTGAAACATACAAAAGAAATAATGAAAGATTTGAAACAGACATTCTGAAATGAAAAGGAATGTCTAAAAATACATACAATTACATCATAAATATATTGACATCCGGACAATTAAATAGTACATCAATAATTTGAGCTTTTCAAGTGTTGTATTTATACATTTTTTTTCTTCTTCTTCAAATGCTCAAAAACGACCCTCTTGCTAAACCACTCTGTGTGATCTTTATGTGATCTGAGCCTAAGAGCGATTGTACGTTGTGCCAGCTATGTGCCTACAAGTAGGCCAGTGCATCCAATTTCAGTGAGGCTTATTATTTACTAGGGTAGTTTCTCTAGGCCTCAGTGTTATTATTCATTGCTCCCCTTGCAAGCCCCGACAACGCACAGGCGCATATATAAATGAGAGCAATGATATCATGTAGTGGTTAGAGCTCTTGCTTCATAGGTGTGGGTGTCAATTTCACAGTGGGTGTGAGATTTGTTTCCAGACCGTAATACCTCTCAAGTTGACTAGCCTCAATTAGGTACAACAGAAACATTGGGAAGTGAAGACGGTCGGTGTGATATTGATCATATCATCCATCTTGTGGTGATGGTCAACGGACAATAAATAGTCACACACTGTTTTCCCTAATGTACCACATGGTATGAATACGAGTTTCTATATTTATATATAGATTACCTTCATGAATTGTGCAGAGTCACGTATAAACATCTTGTAGTTACAAGTTCATACCAAATTCCTTGAGATGTGGCCATATCTTCCCTACATATTACATAAACATCCCCAAATTGAACATACATGTCAAATTTTACATACATGACTTCACATATTACCCCATATTCCTCAGACATCACATAATCCCTCACATACTACAAACATCTCTCACATATCTACTTCTTCTTACGTTCGCCCACTAGCAATTCAGGTGTAGTCAGGGCACCTGGTATTGCGTTTCTGACTGATTTTTGTGTGAAGACTTGCTTTTCTTTTTATCAGAGTTCCCCACCATACACTAATATATTATGTACAAAGACAAAAAAAAAATCTGGCCAACAATGGCGGAATGTAGGAGGGCCATTCAGAGTCAGAACGGTTTGATTCTGAACACGACTTTACTAGCGCATTCCCGCCATGTTTGGTCGGGTATTTTCTGGTTTCGTTTGCCGAGCTACTGAGTTAGTGCTTGAGCAACGCTGTGAGCTATGACTGTTACATGGAATGCTTTTTGCTGTGTCAACCGTGCGTTTGTTGTGTGTATTCAGAAAATGGCGGACAGCGGTTATGACGAACAAGCTCAATCTACCGTATGCAGTTATATTGCGAGTGCAGAAAGCTGGATTTTGCCGTGATTGATGTCTCCTTCGACAAGAATTGCTATTCAAGTGATGAACAGTTTTGTATTGCTACATTCGCGACGGCCATATGCATATTATGCGGTGCAGGTTGCTTTTTTGTGGCGGTACGCGGCTGTTTCATTCTGGAATTAGTTCACACAGGAAACTTTTCACAGTTGTTAGCATTTCGTGTGATATTCATTGGCACAGGAACGGAGCAATTATGGGGTGACCCGTTGCAGTGAAGTTGGAACCGTACTTATGAACTATGAACTATGTACAAAGACATGATGGCGGTGGAATGGACATGTCCTCAGGAAGAGAAAATAAAGACGGACAAGCCATGTGGTGCAGTGGGCACTGCAAGGATAGCATTAAAAAAAAGGGAGGCATAGGGGCACATTGAGAACTTTTGAAACCGAGCACAAAGACATGCACAGAACTAAGTGTGAGGTAGAAAGAAAGGCACAAAATCAAATTGAGTTTACATTTTTTGTATCTGCTGTACGTGCCCCTGTCCGCAACAAGAACTGATACATACATAGCCTCACACCGTATGTACATATCCTCACATCCTGTGTACATAACCTCACATGTAGACTACATCACTTTTACGGGTGGTTTATTTTAAAAATATTTACAATTAAACAAAAATAAAAAGTGAAATAAAAAATGAAATAAACCTGAACAGTTTTGCAGCGACTGCACCAGCCATGCCGCAATTAAATTCTTCAGGCTCTCCGCCCTAAAAGCAGTACTATAGGCAGTAACAACAGTGTTTTTTAATGATAAAAATCAGTTGTGCTTATTTGTTACTGTCTTCACTTGACAAGTTTCACCTGAACCAGGTGTGACGTCAACAAAAAGGTATGTCTCAACGAGATATATCAAAGTATCAACAGGTTTTACATAAGAGCCTGTAAAGTTAGCAGGTAAATTTGGATCTGTCAGGCGTAGTTCCTTTTACGTCTTTGATAATAGCCTGTGAGAAAGTAAGCCCAAAGATGAATACACCGACAATGATGAAGATGATGGCAAATACTCTGAGAAAATACACTCTCCTTGGTTGTTGGACACCTGACTCAATCTTGTTTTGCATTGTCTTCAGAAGGCATACACCTATAGGCAGTAAAGAGATAAAGAATGTGTAGATCAGGTGTATGGGCCAGGTGTGAAAATGTGTAGACTAGGTGTAGAATAGTGTAGATATGAATGGGCGGTGTGTGTAGATCTCAGGTGGAGTGGGCCAGGTGTGAAAATGTGTAGACTAGGTGTGAGAATGTGTAGATCAGTAGTGGGGCCCGGTGTAATGTGAGACCAGGTGTGAGAATAATTGTAGATCAGGTGAGTGGGCCAGGTGTGAAAATGTGTAGACCGAGGTGTGATCAGTGAGGCAGTAATTAATGTGTAGACAAGTGGTCAGGTGATGGCCTGGATGTAGGGTGTGGCACATCATGAGCATATGAGAGCTTATCACATTGAGGACAGTACACATTTGAATAAGTTATGTTATGTTATTCAATCCACGTCATGGCGCATAATTCACATGTATGCTCCATCCTCTACCGCAGCAGTCATCCCAAAGACTACTTCACTTGCTCACCGTACCCATAAGTGGTTGGTTAGTATAACTCCTCTCTTTCTACCATGAAGACGACACTGTCTGGAGTATCCAAACTTAACCCAACGGAACTGCAGAGCCGATATATCGGTTCAGAGTAATGTTCATGATGTTGCAAGACCGATATATCGGCTTTTGAATGTCTGTTGAGGAAAACGAATGTATCTTCAAACCCCTCTACTGAAGTTAAAAAAAATCTTTAGAAACGGAGCGTACTTATATGTAGGTACATTTCTACCTCCTTTTAACAAAGATTTGAAAGTGGGAAAGCATGTGTTATTGTGTTAAAATCGAGTCATTTAAAAAAACACCGATAATGTGTCCGACATTTGCCAACATTGTCATAAAGACCAAAATGAGTTTATACAGTGCAATCTTAAGTATTGTTAGATTATTAAATTATAACTTGTGATAGTAATGAAGATTTAATTGATGGTAATGATGACATCTGATTGTTTATGGAATGTAGTATCAATAGTTGTAATTCTAAGTATAATGTTATAATTACATCTAAAGAAAGGGCGTTGCACATACCATTTGTTGACATACCACACACTTGACCGACAAGGACAGACTATCATCTTCCGACTCAGGATAGGTCATAACAGACTGAACAAACACCTACACAGGCTGCGATTGTCCCCAACCCTCTGTGCCCCTGTGGCGCCGCTGAACAAACCACAGAACATGTCCTGCAAGACTGCCCCTTGTATGTCCTCCCAAGAAAGGAATGCTGGGCCCTACAACACAACACTACATTCAAAACTACATGGCACTAGAGATGAGCTCCAGACTACAGTCGATTTCATCATAAGAACACGTCTAACGGTATAATCATCAAAAAGCGATCGCAAAGAAGAAGAAGCTATTTTCCTACTTGATCATCTTACTCAATTTCTCTCTATCCTGCGGTGGCCTTGGTGCTTAGGGCAACAACAAATGCATGCCAATCTTCTCTGTTCTTAGCCTTCCTCTGTATTGTAATCCAGCTGTGATTCATTTTTTTCAGTTCCTGTTATAGATTTTTACTTTGGCATTCAAGACTTCCGCTCTTTGTGAAAGTAGATTCCTTTCAGTCATATAAGTTGATGACTGTTGGCATATGCATTGATGACTCTGCTAGAATATGAGTTGATGACTCTGGTAGCATATGAGTTGATGACTCTGCTAGCATATGAGATGATGACTCTGCTAGCATATGAGTTGATGACTCTGCTAGCCTTTCATGCCTGTGATTAGAAAGTAACTTTTATTGCAGTTTCCATTAAAAAAGGAGTATCACAGGGTGAAACCGTTAGTCCTGAGGCAAATCCCCAACATGGAGAACCAGGATGTCATAGTTAGTCTGGACCCTCCTCAGTGACCTGTCCAGAATGGGTGACCATCCCAAGAACATAAGTTCCTTCCATCCTAGCCCCACAGTATCACTGGATACAAATCTCACCACTACAAGATCTGAACTCATGGGGAAGTATATTCTAATATACAAGACACTCAACAATTTGCAGAATTACACTTATCTTCGCTTCGGGGCACATGGGTGTCATTGACAATAAGAGAACAGACAGGCTCGCTGGCTCTTCCAATATATCATGGTGTCCAACCAATAGATAGAGCTGAGATTCTGAACTCCATAGAGTGTGGCAGCAAAGAGAATTTACTACTACATTGCAAAACTGGGATTGAAGATTAAAGTGACCAGAAAAGAACAGCAAAACAGGTAAATGAGTAGGCTCATCAATCAAAATCAAACTGGCGTGGTAGGTTGCCTGATGCTGTGGGAGATATTGTAAAGGAGATCAGAGTTGGACATGTCCGGAGTGAAATGAAGATATTTCATATTGAAACAAAACATACTTTTCTTACCTGGGAATACAAATATGAACACAGCAGCAAATGCACCAAGGAGCTGTATAACAACGCCAATGTTTGGAATAAATATAGACAACAGTATTGATAAAATGAACCATATCAATGTCATGATTATATGACGACATCTTTCTTTCTTCAGTGACTCTTGAGGATCAGGTTTCCAAATGCTTTTCCATAAACAATCCAGAGCAGATCTGAGGATAGTGATTTGAATTAATTAGATTGAATAATTATTATGTGAAAGCTGTTATTATGTGTATATATATATATATATATATATTACTCTTGTACCGTTAAACAGGGCCTGCAAGTTTTCTTCGAATGCTCCATATCGACCACTTGTTAAACCACTCGTTGTGATTTGTATGTGATTTGAGCCTAAGAGCGATTGTATGATGTGCCAGTTATGAAGTACAATATACAAGTGAATATTTCATCCAGTTATCTATCCAGAAAGAACTCAAAATCAAAGAAAACTGGCTGATGCTACAAATAAGAAAGAGGAAATTGAGATATTTTGGACATATAAAAAGACATGAAGGGCTGGAGAAGACCATCATGAAAGGAGGCATACCGGCAAAGAGAAGAAGAGGAAGACCACGGAGAAGATGGATTCAGGATGTAACTGATGGTTTGAACATGACGGCTGCAGAGGCAGGACATCTGGCCTATGAGAGAGAGAAATTCCGGTGGACTGTTGGGGTGGCAAAGTTCTGCTCAGGACAGGCTATTTGATGATGAAGACAATAGAACAAACAACAACACATTTTAGTAAAACAAATGGCAATACACAATTCAATTAGACAATAGAACATAAATCTGCTAAACAGATAATGGGATGTTTCTGTCGTAGATGGATCATATGTATGTGCTGTGAAATTCACTCTGTTGTATCATTTGCTGATAAACCTTTAGTGAAACATTGGTGGGAATGCTATTGTAAACTACAGTACTTTGTTATTACATGTTTCGCCTGAACAGACAACAGAATATAAATTTGCTAAGTAGACAATAGAACATAATTCAGTTAAACAGACAATAGAACATAATTCAGTTAAACAGACTGGAGAACATAATTCAGTGAAACAGACAATAGAACATAATTCAGTTAAACAGACTGGAGAACATAATTCAGTGAAACAGACTGGAGAACATAATTCAGTGAAACAGACTGGAGAACATAATTCAGTGAAACAGATGGGAGAACACAGTTCATCTAAATAAGCAGAACACATTGAGCGTTGACTATTTTACAATAGTTTTTTTTAATTCCTCCCATACCGTTATACGTTACATACGGCCTGCAAGCAATTTTTCTATACTGCTCTGTCCTGGGCAACTCGTTCAATCTTCTAATAGATCAGAGTTCAATATTTCTCTCAGTAAAGTTATAAAACATAAATGTGTTTTTTAATATAAGTGCAACAGAAGTCCTTTGCATATCATGGATAGAGAAGAGAACAAATAGATCTATCCAGATAGAACTCCAAATCAAAAGAAACTGGCTGATGCTACAAATAAGAAAGTTGAAGTATATTGGACATAAGGATAAACAAAGTGTTGGAGAAGACCATTATGGAAAAAAGCATCCCGACAAAGAAGAGAAGTCCAAGGAGATGATTGATTCAAGATGTAACTGATGATTTGAGCATGATGGCTGATGAGGTGAGATGGCTGCTGAGGTGAGATGGCTGCTGAGGTGAGATGGCTGCTGAGGTGAGATGGCTGCTGAGGTGAGACATCTGGCCTATAAGACAGAGAAGGACTGTTAAGGAGGCAAAGTTCTGCTCAGGACAAGCTATTTGATGATGACGCTGAAGATTCTATGATAAAGTTAAAAATAATCTTAACATCTCAAAATGAAATCTAGTTTATGTTCTATTTATCATACCTTCCACAAAACAAAATTATAGGGTAGGTTGTGTATGTTTTGAAAGCAATCAACACCACTGCCACCATCACCTTCGTATCTTGATTAAACGACAGCAATATATCTGAAGTGACGTCAGCACCTACCTAAGGAGGGGGATAGGAAGGAAAATAATGTATCATCAATTTCTCATAAGCCAGATGTCTCACCTCTGTAGCCGCCATGCTAAAATCATCAGTTACATCCTGAATCCATGGTTATCTCATAAGCCAGATGTCTCACCTCTGTAGCCGCCATGCTAAAATCATCAGTTACATCCTGAATCCATGGTTATCATTTTCTCCTATTCACCAAAGATGTCTCCTTCCATAATGGTCTTCTTCAACACATCCTGCCTTTTTATATGTCCTAAGTACTTCAATTTTCCCATTCTTTTTTTGTAGCTATCAACCAGTTTTCTTTGATTTTTAATTCTGTCTAGATAGATCTATTTATTCTCTTCTCTGTCCATGATATACAGAACACTCTTCTCTAACAATTACATTCAAAAGCTCATATACGTTTTCCCACTGCCTTGTTAAATGTCCATGCTTTACAGCCATACATTGCCAATGGGGATATACATGATCTTAGTATACTGTCAGTTCCATTCCATACTGTTTTTAGTTGTCAAAAATACTTAAATTTTCTTATTTTTAGCATTAGCCATTGAATGATGCATACAGTTCAGCAAAAAAATCCTGTGAAATTCACAATCAACAAATGAAAACAAAATAGTCAGAACATATTACTGTGTGGATGTGAAAAAACTGGGATGATACTGTGTAGTTTCCTGATGTCTGACACACATACTCTGTGGATGTCAAGAAACTAGGATGATACTGTGTAGTTTCCTGATGTCTGACACGCATACTCTGTGTATGTCAAGATGCTAGGATGATACTGTGTAGTTTCCTGATGTCTAACACGCATACTCTGTGGATGTCAAGAAGCTAGGATGATACTGTGTAGTTTCCTGATGTCTGACACGCATACTCTGTGTATGTCAAGATGCTAGGATGATACTGTGTAGTTTCCTGATGTCTGACACACATACTCTGTGGATGTCAAGAAGCTAGGATGATACTGTGTAGTTTCCTGATGTCTGACACACATACTCTGTGGATGTGAAGAAGCTAGGATGATACTGTGTAGTTTCCTGATGTCTTACACCATACTCTGTGATGTCAAGAAGCTAGGATGATACTGTGTAGTTTCCTGATGTCTGAAACATATATGAATGTAGCTCTCCTTTACGGAAAATATGAAAATATTATTTATCTTCAGGACAAAAAAATAGTACAGTGTCCTGGAATCGACCACCACCATACAGTGGATTCTTTACCTTTGTTCAAACCATTGGTCGTGCTAGATCATCAATCTTGTCATCAGGACAAAGTTGCCAATCATTTCCTTCTACAGGCAACAACCTCGCTGGAGATCTTACACAGTTGCATCTTATAGGAACAACACCATAATGATAGATCAAATTGTTCCATGTTCTTGTAAATGCATGTATGTGTGACTTGACCTAATTAATCTCCCCTTTGAATGCTGTAGCAGATTTACTCCATATTGACAGATCTGGATGTCTTGTTCCTCATAGCAATTCCATCCCCCAATGTGTGACTTTAAGCTGAATTGTTGAGCAGGGTTACCTTCCCTGTGGACAGAACTTATAACGATTCCTGATCACTTCATGTTCAAAGCTGCACCAATGACTTCATCTCACTCTGTTATGAAAGCCGCACCATTGTCCTCCTGTTATGAAAGCTGCACCATTGTCCTCCTGTTATGAAAGCTGCACCATTGTTCTCCTGTTATGAAAGCCGCACCATTGTTCTCTGGAAAACTTCACTATTGTCCTCCTGTTGGGAAAGCTTCACTATTGTCCTTCTGTTGGGAAAACTTCACTATTGTCCTTCTGTTGAGAAAGCTTCACTATTGTCCTTCTGTTGGGAAAGCTTCACTATTGTCCTCCTGTTGGGAAAGCTTCACTATTGTCTTTCTGTTGGCAAAACTTCACTATTGTCCTTCTGTTGGGAAAGCTTCACTATTGTCCTTCTGTTGAGAAAGCTTCACTATTGTCCTCCTGTTGGGAAAGCTTCACTATTGTCCTTCTGTTGGGAAAGCTTCACTATTGTCCTTCTGTTGGGAAAGCTTCACTATTGTAATCCTGTTGGGAAAGCTTCACTATTGTCCTTCTGTTGGAAAAGCTTCACTATTGTCCTTCTGTTGGGAAAGCTTCACTATTGTCTTTCTGTTGGCAAAACTTCACTATTGTCCTTCTGTTGGGAAAGCTTCACTATTGTCCTTCTGTTGGGAAAGCTTCACTATTGTCTTTCTGTTGGCAAAACTTCACCATTTGGTCCACTACTGTTTATTTGTCCAGTGTAAACTTGGCTTATATCTTGGCTGACATTCAATGTCTGATGATCATGAGGAAACTAATATGAATTAATTTGTAAGATTTGACAAACAGAAAACGTCACTTTAAAGTATCAAATTTGAAATTATACTGCAACATGGTATCAGATCTGATTGGTCGTATAGAGGCTATTAGAGCTGACACATGCCAATCAAGTTTAGTCTTCTTCTTCTTTGTGTTCGTTCTTTACGACCAATTTAAATCACTCTTTGTGATATGTTTGATCTTTGCCAAGAACGTGTATACATTGCACATTGGTTTGGTAGGTCCCTAAATGCATAGACTTCTACACATTTAGGACACGTGCATCCAATTTCATCCAAACCCTTTTAGTCGCCTCTTATGACGTGTGGCAGGTAAGAGTGGTTCTATCCTTTATACCCCAAATTTGGGCCCCGGTAACAACTTGGCGATCAAGTTTAGTAAAAGCTTACCTGTAAATATCCAAGACTTGCTGTCACAGTGTAAGTGAGAGAACACAAAAAGATGGCCATGGTGATTGTCTTAGACAATTCCTTCAGGTTTCGTTTCTTCATGCATGAGTATATTGGAACAATACTCACATGACACTGTAGAAACAGATATTAGAAGAAGTGAGTGCAAGAAATAGTAGCATTTCAAACAACAACTTTTCTAATTTTCTTTAATCCTGTTTTGCCTCACACCATCAAGATAAGAAATTTCTAGAAAGAGCTTTTGTGTTTGCTTCATATATAGTGTTTTTCTGGCTCTGCCACCATATCAGACGGCCAGTCAATGGATTGAGCTGATAATTTGAACACCCTCATAGCGTGTGACCGACAAGAAGATTTTCATTTAAACCAATCCACGTCAACTACTAGATTGCAGGAGCTAGGTTTAAAGATTGGAGTAGCAAGAAAAGAGGCTCATCAATCAAAATCGACCTGGTACGGTCAGTCGCTGGACGCTGTTGGAGATATTGCGAAGGAGATCGGAGCTTCTTCTTCCGCGATCTCTGGTCATGCGCTTAATTTACTGTGGACCACAAACTGGGCAGTCAGCTTCAGGTCTGTCAGGTTTCCCAAAGCTTAGTTTTCAGGTTGACTCGGTGTGGCCACATGTTGGTTCTCAGCTCACCCAGGAGAGGACAGTCTTGCAGGATATGCTCCGGTGTCTGTTCCGCCTGCTGACACTGGCAGATAGCTGTTTGACTTATTCCTAGTCTATATAAGTGTTTGTTGAGATATCGGAGCACCTATGGTCATGTCTGGAGTGCAATGAAGATATTCCAAACTGAAAGTGTTTTTCACTGACTCTGTTATTTGTGATCATCAACCATTTATTTTATAAGGGAATAAAGAGTTCTAGGATCCCAAGGGGAACCAATCTCCATAAAGCTTTTTCTCTGGATAGTACTTCTTAGAACGCTCCATATCGACCACTTGTTAACCACTCTTTGTAATTTGTATGTGATCTGAGCCTAAGAGCGATTGTACATTGTGCCAGTTATGCGCCTACAACTAGGCCAGCACATTCAATTTCTGAAATGCTTTTATTAACTAGGTAACTTCCCTAGGGTTCTATCTTAGTTACCTCTTATGACATGCCTTGTAGGTCACAGTGTTAGTATTCTTTTGCTCCTTGAATGCCCTCGGTTAACATAATGGCGTTTGGATAGAACTGCTTACTGCAGTGCAAGCTCTCTCGGGTCCCTATATATTGTGCTTATTCCTCTCCGCTCTTTGCAGATCATAGGGCCTCAACAGTTTTCCTCCACTGTCCCCAGCTACTTACTGCATGACTTTCCAAGATAATCCAGCATCCTGTAGTCTCCAGGTCTGTTTGGCTGTCCCATTTTCTTCTGCCTTTGTGGGTTTCACTCAAGTGCCTGTCTAGTGACATTAGACTGTGACTTTTGAAAGGTATGCCAGACCCACAGCCCTCTTATCTTTCTGGCCTGGGTCATCATGGGTTCTTGTCTTAATCTTGTCCACATATATTTGTTTGTCACTCTGTTATACCATCTCAGTACAACTTCATATATTTGTTTGTCACTCTGTTATACCATCTCAGTACAACTTCATATATTTGTTTGTCACTCTGTTATACCATCTCAGTACAACTTCATATATTGTACATCTGTCAACAATGCTCAGGACTATATGTCAAAATTACATATATCTAAAGTTCAAACATTTAGTTTACTGAATACGTCTTATCTAAGTCGGTGTGACCAGTGCAGTTTATGAACATCCTAGTTCTTCTGTATTGTGCTGGTAGTGTGTATCCTTTCTATATTGAGAAGGTATTAGTATACCTACAATAATCGACACTCAAGGCGCAGAGCACGAGGCAGGCCAAGAACACGATGGATAGATAACATCTCAGAGTCCCTGCGAAAGCATCACAAGATAGAAAACTAACTCTCCCACGATGCTTCACGGCAAATGTGGTTAAGATAAGATTAGTATGATGGTATGTTTAATGTCTCTATGATGATAGTTATAAGAAATTGAGAAGGTATTAGTATGATGGTATGTTAAACGTCTCCATGATGTTAGTTATAAGAAATTGAGAAGGTATTAGTATGATGGTATGTTAAACGTCTCCATGATGTTAGTTATAAGATACTGAGAAGGTATTAGTATGATATACAGATATGAAATGTAGAGTTCTTCATGAAGGTAAACTAACAGACACGTTTGGAATAGAAACAGGAGTGCGTCAGGGATGTCTTCTATCACCTTTGTTGTTCTTACTGACAATAGACTGGATTATGAAGACCACAGTAACTTACACCAGAAATGGAATCCAAAAGGGCTCTCACAGAGCAACTAGATGATTTGGACTTCGCTGATGATATAGCCCTTCTGTCACATACATGAAATCAAATGCAGGATAAGCTAAGCACATTGAATCAAAGGTCCCAGCAACTAGGGCTGAACATTCATAAGGGAAAGACAAAGATATTGAGAATTAACCAAGCAAACGACAACTCGATCTTCCTGAGTGAAATCCCACTTCAAGAGGTAGAATCATACACATATTTGGGCAGCAATGTAGACAAAGAGGGTGGAACAGATAGAGATGTTAAAATAAGAATACAGAAGGCAAGAGGAGCTTTCATTGCACTGGGAAACATATGGAAGTCTAAAGAAATCAAATCTAGAACAAAAATTCGGATATTTAACTCTAATGTTAAAGCAGTTCTATTGTATGGGTCAGAAACATGGATAACTACTAACACGATAACCCATAAATTGCAAACATTCATCAACTGGTGTCTGCGCAGAATAGAGGGAATAAGATGGTATGATAGGGTCACAAATGAGGAACTTATGGAGAGAACAAGACAGATTCCAGTGAACGAACAGGTTAAAAAAGATGTGGCGCTGGATAGGACATGTTGCGAAAACCAGAGGGAATATAACAAGAAGGGTCCTTGCCTGGAACCCGCAGGGACAGCGAAAGAAGGGAGGCCGAGAAATACATGGAGACGAGATTTAGAGGCAGAGATCAACAATATAAAGAAGAGCTGGAGGGAGCTGCAGGAGATAGCTAGAGATAGGAAGACTTGGCATGAGTTGGTTGAGGGCCTATGCCCCAACCCGGGTAAAAAGGCAAAGAGAGAGAGATTAGTATGATGGTATGTTTAATATCTCCATGATGTTAGTTATAAGCACTGTTTTTCTAGTGGCTCCGATGTTCTATTTCCAACATTTAAAAATATCTACCTGTTCTATTTTTATTTTGGCCGCTATGAATTTAGGTGTAGTCGAGGCATCTTTGACTGGTTTTTGCATGAAGGCCTGCTTTCCTTATTCACAGTGTCCCTCACCATTCAGACAAGCCTTACTCCAATTTCTGAGGTACTAGTAATTTAGATTCCCAAGTAAAGCATCAGGATACATGTAGTTCAACTGCACACCATGTTCCCATCTAAAATATTTTGCCCAAGTTGGCATCGAACCCTGGAATTATCACTGCATGATGTTACTAGCGAAGCGTGTTACCAATATCGCTATCAGAGCTCCAAGAGTTCTATGGTTCTTTTTTTTTCAAACGCTCCATATTGACCACTTGTTAACCACTCTTTGTGATTTGTATGTGATCTGAACCTAAGAGCGATTGTACGTTGTGGCAGTTACGTGCCTACAAGTAGGTCAGCACATCCAATTTCTGTGACACTTTCTATTTACTAGGGTAGCTTCCTAGGCCCCTACCTCAGTCACCTCTTACAACATGCCTTGTAGGTTGCAGTGTTACTATTCTTTGCTCCTTGAGAATCCCGACAAACATACGGGAGGTTCTATACTGTTAGTTTTTGTAAATGAATAGAAAATAAATCAGTAACAATTATTACCTGATATGCAAAATAAATCAGTGACAATTATTACCTGATACCCAAAACAAATAGTGGAAAAAATCTATCAATTGATGGGCTGAAAATAAAAATGCAACAATCAATAAAAAAACAACTTCAATTTTCTGAAACTGTTAAATAAACAATCAACTAATTCAATAAATAAAACAACTAATGCTGAAAGCTGTTAAATTTTAATAGACATAAAAGAAATAGGACAAAAATTAAGTAAAGGGTAGGCTGTATACTGTTTCACACAGATATCATTCTATTTCACATGTGTCAGTCCTGACTTATGGGTGAGGGTCTTGGTTAGGACCACACCCAGGGAAAGTCAATTTCAAACCTCAGAAATGAATGTGGTCCAAGTAACATGAAAGAGCAAAGTTTGCAACCAGGCAATATGTAATGATCTTAAAACCCAGGTCCTACAAACACATAGAACAGTCACAAATGCGACGATTAGGACAAATATGCAGAATGGGAGAGGTTCAACCACGACAACAAGCATGGGAGGTCAAGAGTCAAGGATCTATGCCTCTAGTATGACACAGAATGCGCTAGGAAGGCAATATCCAACAGTCACTGCCTGACAGATGCCTGGACTGGAACAAAGTCAAAATAGTCAATAAAGAACATCTACACTCCAAGATAGAACCAAGAGGATAAACTAAGTCCCTTCCAATGGTGTTGTCTCCATATTTGTAAGGAAAAATATTTCAAGATTTCAGTTGACAGTGTTAGACTTCTGTCGTGATTGTATGAAGGCCCTCATGCCCATTCAAACAAGCAGGCTTTAAAAGTCAAGACGACACCCAGCAACTACAGGACTGACAAACCCCCATTCAGGCCAACCCTCAACCGACTCAACCGTTTAGCAGAAAGCGGACCCGCATCACGAAGGTGTGTGGAAATCAGCAATTGCTGCCCCACCTGTAAAATCAACTTCTGTAAGGGAGACTGCTTTGCAATCTTTCAATTTTACATTTATTATAAATAAAACTAACACTTTTGAGAGAAACATACTTTCAATTTTATCATCCATTGTTTATTTCTTCGATTGTATAATTTTTTACATCCAACTTGCATGGCATTAACAACATATATGTTTGCAAACTAGTATCTCATCCATTTAACTGTAATATTGAACTTTAAATCACAATTGCTGATTAGAAATTGTATTTGTTATGACTTTTATTTAACAAACACTTCTCGTTGTTGCAGAGTTATTTCCTTTGCCCTGGGAATTTGGTAGGAACTTTTTCTGAAGGGCTGGGGCATAAAGGGTTAAGTAATCTATCTTTTTTTTTTTTTTTTTTTTCTTTCGTCCGCTTTCAACTCAGGCGAAGTTTCATCTCTGAAACTGATTTTTGCGTGAAAATCTGTTTTTCCAATTTCTTACAATGGCAGCAGCGTGCACGTTGTAAATTACTTTACACTGGCAGCCGTGTGCTCAATGTACTCGTAATTAGTATTCCTCGCCATAAAGGCAGATTTTCTCCGACTTCAGAGGTACTCACGTTATCATCCTGAGTAAGACCAGGGGACTCGAACAAATGCCGGACAGTAGGTTCGAACCCGAGCTATGAGGCGTCTCACAGCTAGCAGGCCGAGCTACTGTCAACTACTCTAGGCAGTCCCCCTAAGTAATCTATCTAAATTTTATCTTGTCCATTGGTGATTCTCATGTTAGTTTATGAATTTCTAAATGCGGGGAAAACTATGCCTCCTATTAGTTAGTTCCTTTTGTGCCAAAGGCGACACATAGGGCAGAGGTTTTAGATCTCCATGTGATGTGGTTCGTTGTTAGCAGTTGGAGATCTTGTATGGTTTTACATCCCAATAGTTTACTTTCTTGAAGGATTGTTCTTCAAAAGGTGGTCTTAGGTCTTCCACGTTTTCTTTTCCCAACTGGTGACCACATAAGAACTTGTCGATTTAGTCTCTTTTGGTCTGATCTAAGAACATGACCTAAATATTTCCACCTTCGTTTCCTTATAATATTTGATACGGGATGTTGCAGTGTTCTATCTCTCACTGTGTTGTTAGAAACGAAATCACTCCATTTTACAATGTCTCCATTACCAAGTTATTTATACCACAGAAGTTTATTTAGTATTTCCTCATTCTTGTTTACTTTGCCTGCTCCACACGTGCCCATTACTTTCACTTTGTGGATATGTCACATAAACAGTTTATTTTGGACAGTCAGGAGATGTATATCTATCATTTATGACATGTAGTTTCCACTCTGATAAATTCTGTCAAAAAGCAAATATAATTATCACCCAAGCCACCAGAGCAACACAAGACAAAAACAGAAAATTACAACACTATGCAATAACCTGGTAACAGTGTGACGACAAATGAAGAAGTTTCACACATTTTTAAAATCTATCTTTGCACAAATTAGGTCAAATCTCCAAAAATAAACTGTAACATTATTATAAATTTTTTAAACTTGACCACATTTCCTCAGCAGTCTTCGGACATTACTCACCTTGTTACAGCAGGTCTGTGACTAGCATGAGGAAGAAAGTACATAGCTGTAATTAGACCGACAACGTACAAGATTCCGATCACTCCAACAACACTAGATAAGAGGAAAATATCATCACATAAGCATGGTCAAAACAGTTTCACATACAAAACAGTGCATATACTTTCACATATAAACAAGTCAGTTAGTAGAATGTCACTTGCCAAACGTCACTTTCATCACAGCCCGTCTGAAAAACTATCTGTCTCTTGCAAGTTCTCCTACCTCTTCCAGCGTCATGTTCTAGGTTTCTTTGATGTCCTGCTGCCACCTTTGTCTTCATTGTCCCTGCCTCATACTCCAGGAACCATGCCTTCCATTACCGTTTTCTCCAAACCACTGTGACATTTAACATGGCAAAAATATTTCACCTACGGGACATGATGCTATTTAAGCCAATACTCCTTGATAATGCAGATCTTTGTTTCTTCTCTTCTCTGCCCAGGATGTTCTAAGAACTTTTCTATAACACCTTGTTTCAAAAGCTTATATTTTGTTCTTTAATGTTCACATATAAACATCACATACAATTTCACATATAAACATCACATACAATTTCACATATAAACATCACATACAATTTCACACATAAACATCACATACAATTTCACATATAAACATCACATACAATTTCACACATAAACATCACATAAAGTTTCACATATAAAAATCAAATAAAGTTTCACATATAAACATCAAATAAAGTTTCACATATTAACACACAGAACTACAGCAACACCCCCCCTCCAGTCTGTAGAGAAGTATTATCACCCCTATGTGTCATCTCTAGATCCTTACCTTATATATCATCTCTAGAATGTGTACAGCAGCTTCATTATCCCTAGTTGTACATCAAGATACATCATCCTCCCTCAACTGTATAGCAACACCATCACCACTATCTGTACAGATTTATCCTTACCTCTCCCTCAACTGTATAGCAACACCATCATCACTATCTGTACAGCATTATCCTTACCTCTCCCTCAACTGTATAGCAACACCATCACCACTATCTGTACAGCTTTATGCTTAACCCAACCCCCTTTACCCCCAGCTGTACAGCAAAACTAGTTTCCGTCACAGTCTAATGAAATGACTGACAAACTCATAGCAATAATTATAATCAAACATTCCGAGACAACAAGCACACAACTACTACATATTATTATTATTACATCTTAATGTTACCTTGCATATTTCAAACAGTCAATCCTTTTTGCGAAACTGAGTGGAAGTATAAATAAGATTGCTGACATTATGATGGTGAATTCTCTGGTCATATACAACGGAGTGTTCCCACAATACAAGGTTTTGGACACATCAAGGAAAACTGCTCAAATGTTGACAAAGACAACAAGTTTATATAATGTCACCTGCTCTCAGGTAAAAAAATAAATGTTTACAAATTTCATCACCAACTTCTTTCACAAAATGCCACGATTTATGTTGTATCATCTTCTTCTTCCTTTGCGTTTGGTTTTGTATGCTCATCTAAAACCATGAGATGGGTTGCCTCTATGAAGCTGCTTGTCAACTGGAGTTCCTGGAGAGTTCCCAATAGCTTGCTCTGTAAGCTTCATTCATGAGGCAATGTTTCATTTCGTTGGTGTATGTATGATGGACAGGACTGCAGGATGTGCTATGGAGGATGTGTTTCTGTCTGACATGCACAAGTTGTATCCATCTTTCACCATGGTGAATAAGTCTCACAGTCTTTACCTTACATTTGACAATCCTTCCTTCCTTTCATTCACTTGAAATATCATCTATATATTCAATGTTGTCTCTTGTATCTCTCTCTCATTATCCCGATGTTGTCTCTTGTATAAACTTCACTGTTTTTTTGTAGCCCACACAGAGGTCCGTGTAGTTTTCTGTCTAGTGTTGTTTCGTTTGTATCAGTATATCATATTCAGGCAGTCTTGAAGTATGTGCTCTGCAATCTGGTGTGGCTGTCCACATGGCTGAATTGCCAATCTTGAATTTTGTATACATGTGGCTGTGTAGTCAATTGTGTCCCGTTCTAAGGCGCAGAATGACAACTTGTTCTAATCTGATCATGTTATAGTAGTTGTCTTGTGTTGGTATTTGTGGCTTTCTGATTGATTTAATCATCCGTTTCTTTTGCAGGTAGGTAACTGGAACATCCGGTTGCTCTCCTGCAGCACCTTCCTTGGCTAGTCGGTCTGCTGTTTCATTTCCTGGTATTCCACAGTGAGACACATTTTACAATAAAACATCACATTTTACAATAAAACATGAGATTTATGAATTAATGTAACTGTAGTCTACCTTGTATTCCATAGTAAAACACAAGATTTATGAATTAATGTAACTGTAGTCTACCTTGTATTCCATAGTAAAACACAAGATTTATGAATTAATGTAATTGTAGTCTATCTTGTGGTGATAGGGGTTAGGGGTTAGTGACTCGGTCTATTAACCCTGACGTTCTGAGTTCGAATCACACTCGGACAGTTTGGTTGCAAATTGTTTCGTGTGGATTTTTACAAAAGGATGATGGCACCACCCGCTCAGAAAGCAATGACAAACTACTGAACGTAATAATGCCTAGAAAAATCACAAACAGCGTTAAAAAGCTGGGAGTTGATTCACAAAGTCCTGTAAAGGATATGCAATTAACTTTTAGTCTACCTTGTATTCCACGGTAAAACACAAGATTTATGCGTTTCTTCTCTGCAAAAATGGTCAGAACATCAATTTCTGAAAAAGGGGGATTCTTCTGGAAAGGGGTCTCTGTCGCATAAAGGTAATACGTTTGCCTCTTGTTCCAAAGGTAATCGGTTCGTTCCCTCATGATATTTTCCCAGAGATCTCTGTTCTCAGTGTAGGTGAGATCAAGTTCCTAGTCCTATTGGAGGTGGACGACAAATTATAGATCCTGTGTTCAATTTGAGCAAGTAAAAGAACCATTGGCAGTTCAAATATCGAGAAGAGCAGGCTGGAAAGCCACTGCCTGCAAAATTCATTAGAAGAGATTAAAATTAAGATCCTACGAAATATCTTCACCAGCTTAATAAAATGCATCAGGGACCCTCGCCAGTGCTGCAAAATTGATACAATGCCACTGAGATATTTTTGTGTAAGAAAGAGTTTGAAACACACAGGGTTAATCACTGAAGTGCAATGATGATTGTCCTATTAATCAATGAAGTTCTGGAAAAGTACTCTGGATAAAGATCGTCACGACAGCATTTTGAACATAGGTTGCTTGTCATCGGCCTCCAAAATTTTCAATCCCTAATCTGTCTCACCTGGAAGACCATTCCAAAAAATAAACATACTCATCAATGTTTGGAAATCAGATCATTTGTAGCTTCACAAGATCATATGTTTTCACTTGGATGTATTTTCCTGCCAGGAGAGCAGAATAGGTGACCACTGGCAGTAATTGCTTGGACCAAGCATTCTTGTAAGACCAACCAGGTAAACTGTAAGGGCATCGATCCTTCAATAAACCAACAGTGGTGGTCAGGATAGTTATGAAGAACATAACAGCACATCAAATTCTAATGGTTTGGCTACGAAACTCTGGAAATGGTGCTTGTCTAGTGTGCAAGCAAACATCACACTACAGGCTGCGTCTTCATTCCATACTATCTTTGCTGAACTGCAGCAATGCAGTCCATTTTCAGGGTGACCATATGGAGGTGGAGTAGAGACTTGGTTGGCGTCTGATCACTGACCCCAACTTCTGTGAACTTAGGCACTACATCCTTGACCACAGTTAATTTACAAAGTACAATAGACTAAATCAACATTTTCATCTGATCAAAAAGAATTCATCAAGTAAAGGTCACAATATTTAAGACAAAATATGACGATACAGTAAAAATAAAATCACCCAGAAATAATAATGCCTGTGTGTTGCAGGAGCCTGCACTAGGAGCAAAAATTAGTAACACTGCAACCTACAGGGCATGTTGTCTGAGACGACTGAGGTAGGGATCTAGGGAAGCTATTCTAGTAAATATAAAGTGTCTCAGAAATCAGATGTTCAGACCTACTTGTAGTGCATAGCTGGCACAGTGTACAATCGCTCTTAGTCTCGGATCACATACTGATCCCAAAGAGCGGTTTAACAAGTGGTTGATATTGAGCATTCAAAGAATAAGAAATAATAAGGAACAGATGACTAAAAATGTCACCAAAGATAGAACTAGTAAAGTATCAGCTGACAGCATGCACTCAATAATAAAGGAACAGATGACTAAAAATGTCACCAAAGATAGAACTAGTAAAGTATCAGCTGACAGCATGCACTCAATAATAAGGGAACACATGACTAAAAATGCCACCAAAGATAGAACTAGTAAAGTATCAGCTGACAGCATGCACTCAATAATAAAGGAACAGATGACTAAAAATGCCACCAAAGATAGAACTAGTAAAGTATCAGCTGACAGCATGCACTCAATAATAAAGGAACAGACTAAAAATGCCACCAAAGATAGAACTAGTAAAGTATCAGCTGACAGCATTCACTCAATAATAAAGGAACAGACTAAAAATGCCACCAAAGATAAAACTAGTAAAGTATCAGCTGACAGCATTCACTCAATAATAAAGGAACACATGACTAAAAATGCCACCAAAGATAGAACTAGTATCAGCTGACAGTATGCACTCAATAATAAAGGAACAGATGACTAAAAATGTCACCAAAGATAAAACTAGTAAAGTATCAGCTGACAGCATGCACTCAATAATCAAATACTTACATAGTTCCCACTGGTCGCCTATGATTATCAAAAATGTAATGCATGCCCCAAAACAATACAGCATAATACATGCAGAACAAGCTAGCTGGGCTATAGGACCACATACTGACTGGACCACATCTTGATATGTGCTGACCTTCTTGATGTCTGAGCAGTAACCAAGGACCATGGCAGCGGCCACAACAAATATAAGAAATATCTGCAAGTACATTATTCAGAATTATTACTATTATTATATTAAATAGAGTGGCACATCTGGCCGAATGGATTAGAGCGCGATCCCATGCTGGAGACCTAGGTTTAATCCACGGTACGGTCAAGGAGTTTTTTTTCTGTCAAGGGCATAAAGAAAACATCTTAACCTGAACAGCTTTGCGCGACTGCACTAGCCATGCGGCCATTAAATTCCGCAGGCTCATGTTCCTCCTGCATTAACTACACAATGCGTAAATGTTCCATCTTCTGTTAGATTTCTCAGCATAATCATTAACTACACAATGTGTAAATGTTCCATCTTCTGTTAGATTTCTCAGCATAATCATTAACTACACAATGTGTAAATGTTCCATCTTCTGTTAGATTTCTCAGCATAATTATTAACTACACAATGTGTAAATGTTCTATCTTCTGTTAGATTTCTCAGCATAATCATTAACTACACAATGTGTAAATGTTCCATCTTCTGTTAGATTTCTCAGCATAATCATTAACTACACAATGCGTAAATGTTCCATCTTCTGTTAGATTTCTCAGCATAATCATTAACTACACAATGCGTAAATGTTCCATCTTCTGTTAGATTTCTCAGCATAATCATTAACTACACAATGTGTAAATGTTCCATCTTCTGTTAGATTTCTCAGCATAATCATTAACTACACAATGTGTAAATGTGCCATCTTCTGTTAGATTTCTCAGCATAATTATTAACTACACAATGTGTAAATGTTCCATCTTCTGTTAGATTTCTCAGCATAATCATTAACTACACAATGTGTAAATGTTCCATCTTCTGTTAGATTTCTCAGCATAATCATTAACTACACAATGTGTAAATGTTCCATCTTCTGTTAGATTTCTCAGCATAATCATTAACTACACAATGTGTAAATGTGCCATCTTCTGTTAGATTTCTCAGCATAATCATTAACTACACAATGCGTAAATGTTCCATCTTCTGTTAGATTTCTCAGCATAATTATTAACTACACAATGTGTAAATGTGCCATCTTCTGTTAGATTTCTCAGCATAATTATTAACTACACAATGTGTAAATGTTCCATCTTCTGTTAGATTTCTCAGCATAATTATTAACTACACAATGTGTAAATGTTCCATCTTCTGTTAGATTTCTCAGCATAATCATTAACTACACAATGTGTAAATGTGCCATCTTCTGTTAGATTTCTCAGCATAATCATTAACTACACAATGCGTAAATGTTCCATCTTCTGTTAGATTTCTCAGCATAATCATTAACTACACAATGTGTAAATGTTCTAACGCCTGTTAGGGCTAATATGTTCCTTCTGTACGGAGAGCAAAAACAGTGCACCTGGTCCAGATGGCATACGATATGGTGACATTGGCGGGTTGTCTGATGGGGAGTGGGAAGAACTGGCTGGCATCTACAACAAAAGCATTACGACTGCAATAATCAACGAAGAATGGTTGCACAGCTACCTGGTACCTCTGCCGAAGCCTGGCAAAGACCACACAAAAATTCAGGGCTATCGGGTAATCACCATGCAGAATACAATAGGCAAGTTGCTGGAGAAAATAATTGCCAGGAAAATATCCTGCCAACTAGAGAGGTTACGTCACCTTCCACCCACCCTTGGAGGGTACCGTCCATATAGAGAGACATGGCTTAACGCAGCGGTGTTCGCCTACGATGTCTATGAGGGTTTTCACTCGGGCATTGAGACATGTGCTGCTGCAATTGACCTTGAAGATGCCTATAATAGAGTGCCGTTGCATTTTTAATGGTGCAGCTGACTGAACTCAATATCAGCCCATTCCTCCTCAATTGGATCTTTGCGGCCCTCTTCCAGCGAAAGATAGTGTTTAAATGTGGCAGTTGGGCGTCATCACCAACAACAATCCACCCTGGCTTACCACAGGGTCACCATTATCTCCGGTGTTGTTCAATGCCTATACTGTGAGCATCACAGAAGAGCAGATCACGGGTAGAGGAAGGACAATGTCATATGCAGATGATGTGTTGGTGTATCGTCAGGGCGAGGATAGAGAACAGCTTGTGGAGGAACTTCAGTCAGAACTCGACCGCATAGGTAGATGGTGCGTTGAAGAAGGAGCATTGGTCAACCCCACAAAAGCAGCGGTGACATGGTTCTCTTTAAACAACCACATCGTCAACACTCCAACACCATCTGTGGTTTTGTGTTCAGAGGTGGTGGAGCGATCTCAATCTATGAAATACCTGGGGTTGTGTTTTGATCATAGTCTAGCTTTTACGGAACACATAGCTCATGTGATAATGAAGGCGAAGAAAGGTTTGCTGGCGATGAGGGTAATGGCTGCGGCGGATTGTGAACAGCGCCATCTTTGTCTTTATACCAGGGTCTGGTCCTTTCTGTGCTTGAGTATGCGCTGGCGATCCTGACTCTCAGTCATAGTCAGATAGAACGACTGGAAAGAATACAGAACGAGGCGATGCGCATTATACTTGGTTGCACTAAAGACACGTCGTGCAGGGCGATGCGCTATCTCCTTGACTATCCTACTATGGAGTATAGAATACTGATGAGCCGTGCACGAGCATACCTTCGAGTCAATGCTGAAGCACAACATCCTCTGCACTTGGAAATAAAGAGACAAAAGGAAATAGGTTAAAAAGAGGAAAATCTTGGATGAGTCAGGCCGAGGACTGTATTGAACAGGTGTGTACACTTGAAGACATTGATCCCGGTGAAGAATGGATACCAGTGCCAAGAGGAATCGCTACATCCTTTTCTGTATGCATCGAACTTGATAAAGAATGCAGGCAACACAACCCACTTGTTGTGGAGGCAGAGGTTCAGGCATTAATTTCTGAGAACGCATCTGAGCATGATGTAATCATTTATACGGATGGTTCGGTGATTCGACATGTGCGGAGCTCGTGGGCTTTCACTGCTCAGGTCGGAGGTGATGTGAAGGAAGACAGTGGTGGTTTTGCCGTGACTACAAGCAGTCTCACTATGGAAATCATGGCGGTTACCAAAGCGATGATTTGGCTAGAATCACAGACTTTTATCCATGCATGTTTTCTCAGTGACTCAATGAGTATGCTCAGGAAGATTGAAACAGGATGGGCTAGGAGACATTGGATAGAATCGCTGGGGAGGTCTAAGCTGACAAAGATCAGTTTTATTTTTGTGCCAGGGCATGCAGGTGTAAGGGGAATGAACGTGCGGATAGGCTTGTAGGTATGGCTGCTGTCCAAAGCGGACGAGCAATGGACCAGGCTGATATTATAAATTCCTTAAGGAGAGAGGGCGTGTACATGATTCACGTAATAGCGGTGAATCCACAACACTAACCAGACTGCAAGAACTCAAAGTTAAGTGTGGTGTAGCTCGACAAGAGCGCTATGCTGGCAGACAAAGAAGAATTGTAAACCAACAAAGAACCGGTGTCGTTAGTCGCCACACGCTGATGGACATACTGAGGGAGAGATCGGAGCACTTATGGACTAATTTGTTCGATGTGCAGTGATGGTGATCCGACGACTAAACTAAACTAAACTAAATATGTTCCTTCTTCTGTGGGATTTCTCATGTCAGTTTTCACAACTGTTCAAGAACTTGTCTTTGGTCTACCTCTAATTTGTATTTCCTTTGGGGGTCAGTCCATAACACAGAAGATCTGATTATACTTCGGAGGATATAGCCAATTCAATTCCAAGGTGATCATCTCTCATTCCCACGGTGCTGTGTTTGCTTCCATGTGGAACCATCAGGATAATTTTCCAGAGATCCCTGATCTCAGTGTAGATGAGATCGAGTTCCTAGTCCTACTGGAGACTGACGATAAAACATTGGTCAAAGTGTTCAGGTTGAACACATAAAAGAACCCTTAGAAAGTTCCAAATCGAGAAGAGCAGGCTGGAAAGCTGATGTAAGAGCAAAATTTGTTATAAAGACTTTTAAAATAATAAATTCCTACAAAACATTTTCAATATCTTCTAAATTATATCAGGGACCCTTGCAGTCTTACGAGTTCGTGCACTGTCGCTGTGATCACCCTGTATGCAAAAGAGAACGGATCACACATGGTTACTCACGGACGTGCAATAATGATGGTCCTATCAATCAATCAATTCCAGTATTAGTTTGTTATAAGGGTATGCATGTCATATTAGTTTGTTATAAGGGTATGCATGACATATTAGTTTGTTATAAGGGTATGCATGTCATATTAGTTTGTTATAAGGGTATGCATGTCATATTAGTTTGTTATAAGGGTATGCATGTCATATTAGTTTGTTATAAGGGTATGCATGTCATATTAGTTTGTTATAAGGGTATGCATGTCATATTAGTTTGTTATAAGGGTATGCATGTCATATTAGTTTGTTATAAGGGTATGCATGTCCTATTAGTTTGTTATAAGGGTATGCATGTCATATTAGTTTGTTATAAGGGTATGCATGTCATATTAGTTTGTTATAAGGGTATGCATGTCCTTCCTTAATTTTGTTTCAGTTGAAATAATGTCTATATATTTAATGTTGTCTCCTGTATAACCTTGACTGTCATTTGCAGCTCACACAGAGGTCCATGTAGTTTTTCTTTCTAGTAATGTCTCACTGGGACAGTGAGTATGCCTCAGTTTATTTTATTCATGGCAGTATTCAAGTATGTGCTCTGCAGTCCAGATGTTAACCAACCATGTGCCGTCTTTGCATCAATGGCTGGATGTAATGGCTTTCCAACAAGTTATGTCTGTTGCACTGAGTGTACACTCTTGTCAGAATTGTGCCTGTCTTCTTCCTGATGTCCCCTCCCAAATTTATACTTCAGTCCAGTTTCAGTTTCGAATATCTTCGTTGCACTCTGGACATGTCCATAGGCGCTCCAACCTCCCTCCCAATATCTCCTACAGCATCCAGCAACTAACTGTACCATTTCGATGTTGAGCTTACTGATACACCTGTTGTGCTGTTATTTTCTGGCCACTTCAATCTTAAATCCAAATTCTTGCAATATAGCAGTTGATGTGGATTGGATTAAAGGAAAATCATCTTTGCAGCCACAATCTATGAGGGCATTCAGAATGTCATATCTATCAATTGGCTCACCCCCTGATATGGTGGCAGAGCCAGCCAGCCTGTTTGCTCTCTCACTATCATCGACACCCATGTGCCCTAGAACAAAGATGAATGTAATTATGTGATCTTTGTTTTCTCCTTGCTCTCATGTCTTCCCTTCCGTTGCAATATGAATTTCAACAAAGTATTATAACTTGTCATTACTGCCTGTAGTACTGCAGTTTAATGAAGTGTAGGCAAGGTGGGATGAGAACCTGAGGAATTTAATGGCCACATGGCTAGTGCAGTGTAGGACAGGTCTGACGAGAGACTGAGGAATTTAATGGCCACATGGCTAGTGCAGTGTAGGACAGGTCTGACGAGAGACTGAGGAATTTAATGGCCACATGGCTAGTGCAGTGTAGGACAGGTCTGACGAGAGACTGAGGAATTTAATGGCCACATGGCTAGTGCAGTGTAGGACAGGTCTGACGAGAGACTGAGGAATTTAATGGCCACATGGCTAGTGCAGTGTAGGACAGGTCTGACAAGAGACTGAGGAATTTAATGGCCACATGGCTAGTGCAGTGTAGGACAGGTCTGATGAGAGACTGAGCAATTTAATGGCTGCATGGCTAGTGCAGTCATCGTGAAACTGTTCAGGTTGGGGTTTTTCATTTATGCCCACAAGAGACAAAAATCCTTTGCCTTACCGTGAATTGAACACGTGTCTCCTACATGGGCTCTTATCCATTCGATAATGTGATCAAAATATCTTAATTATCTCATTGTTATCTCCCTGAACTGTACGCACATGCTTATGGTTGAATTGCCAATCTTGAATGTGTACACATGTTGCTTCTGAGTCAACTGTGTTGTACTTATTATCTTGGTTGCTTTGAGGATGCAGCAGTTCTTGGTTGGTAATTTTGTAAGGCCAACAAATTAGATTAATTTTTACACAAGTTTTATAAAAGGTTGACAGTTTATATGAAATTACTCAAACAAATTGTTTCATATTTCATGCATGCTGGTCGCAACATTTCTCAAACGGACATCTTGCTAAAATGTTGAAAAGTATTATACTCTTTAGCTGACTATATTAATGTGACTTATCTTCACTGTTGTACGGTACACATATTTCCTACAAGTGCCACATATCTTTCTACCATTTCTTTTCCCAAGAGCTTAGCATAGGTGTCGAATATTTATTTCACTAGAGCTTCACATACCCAAATAGTATATATTTCACGTTTACTGTGTATAATTATTTTTTTAGTCTCGAAGTCCCCCAAAAAGATTGTAATTTTTATTCTGTAGTTAGTTTTTAGTTCCTTCCATATAGTTTGTCTTTAGTTCTTTCAGTAGTTAGTTTTTAGTTCTTTCCATAGTTTGTCTTTAGTTCCTTCCATAGTTTGTCTTTAGTTCTTTCAGTAGTTAGTCTTTAGTTCCTTCCATAGTTTGTCTTTAGTTCCTTCCACAGTTTGTCTTTAGTTCCTTCCATGAAAATGAAAATCGTGGCATATCCCAAAGGACGTAGCCATCAACCACAGTAAACAAGTCGTTGATTTTCTAGGCACCACTTATACGTTCAGTAGTTTGCCATTGCTTTCTGAGCGGGTGGCGCCATCGTCCTTTTGTTAAAATCAACGGAAACAATTTGCAAGCAAACTGTCCGCAGCGTGATTCAAACTCAGAACGTCGGGTTAATAGACCGAGTCACTAACCCCTAGGCCACAGACGCCACCTTCCATAGTTTGTCTTTAGTTCCTACCATAGTTTGTCTTTAGTTCCTTCCATAGTTTGTCTTTAGTTCCTTCCATAGTTTGTCTTTAGTTCCTTCCATAGTTTGTCTTTAGTTAGTTCCGTAGTTAGTCTTTAGTTAGTTCTGTAGCTAGTCTTTAGTTCTGTCTGAACAGACATTAGTTTTAAAAAAAGTACAAACTCACTAATTGGATGATTACTGCTATAACCACACCTCCTGCCTGGTGGTAAGCCATGGGGAAGTTAAGAAGACCAGCACCGACAGCTGCATTGATAACAAGAAAAGACGAAGCAAACCATCCTGTGCCTGTAACAACATATAACAAATTGTATGAATCTAGACAATAATAAAAACAACAGAGTAAAGAATATAAGATGATACCGCAAGTTCATAGGATATCATACACCAGGATTGCATTGATTGGACCATCATTATTACACTTCGGTGAGTAACCATATGTGCTCTCATCTATTTCTTACACATGAAAATCTTAGAGGCAGTGCACAGACTCCATTGCACTGGCGAGGTCCCGATGTCATTTAGAGGCAGTGCACAGACTCCATGGCACTGGCGGGTCCCGATGTCATTTAGAGGCAGTGCACAGACTCCATGGCACTGGCGAGGTCCCGATGTCATTTAGAGGCAGTGCACAGACTCCATTGCACTGGCGAGGGTCCCCGATGTCATTTAGAGGCAGTGCACAGACTCCATGGCACTGGCGAGGTCCCGATGTCATTTAGAGGCAGTGCACAGACTCCATGGCACTGGCGAGGGTCCCCGATGTCATTTAGAGGCAGTGCACAGACTCCATGGCATCGGCGAGGTCCTCGATGTAATTTAGAAGATGGTGAAAATATTTTGCAGGAATTTTGTTTTTTTATTTTTCTAATGAATTTTGCTCAGGTGGCAACTTTCCAGCCTGCTCTTCTCGATTTTAACTTCCTAGGGTTCTTTTACGTGCTCAACTTGATCATGTGACCTATGTTTTATCATACGTCTTCGATAGGACTAGATTTCACCTACACTGAGATCAGGATCTCTGAAAAACAACATGATGACTCCACACAGGATGAAATGAGTATCGTTGGAGCAAGAGACAAGCATCTATCCTCTACGCCAGAGGCCCCATGATACACCATTTAGTTTCAGTGTAAGCATCCACAACTAGCAATGACAGACATATTAATATTCTTGGAAAACATAGTAACATTAAATGACATAACCAGTAAGTATATCAGCCGCAGAATGAACAAAGTCTGGACAACTTCTAGGAAACTAACTAGTATTTTAAAAACTTTACAGTACAGCAAAAAATACAAAATAAAAGTATATGATTATTATACCAGAGTTAGTGCTGCTACATACCAAGAATAATATATACTGCAGTTTTGTGCTATCAATATTACTATACGGAATAGAATGCTTGAGAATGACAGAACAAGATGTGTCCAAACTCTTCACCTTCCATATAACTTGTCTGCAAAAGATCTTGCATGTTCTGGTTAAATACTATCTTTAATGGTGTGCATTTTAGAAAATGACATGGAGAAGAAGAGACTGAAATAAATGAATCACAGATGAAACAAAATACAGAGAACGGCCAAGAACAGAGAAGAATGGCATGCATTTGTTGCTACTATAAGCGACAAGGGCATCATGGGCTAGAGAAAGAGATGCTATAGGAACTATCAGCATGAAAACCATTTACCATCTGATGATAGAGACTAAATTGCTTTGAGTCTACATGGAGTACAGTGACGGAGGAACTAAGTAACTAACTACCTATCTATCTAGCTAGCTAACTATCCATCCATCTATCTATTTAACTAAGTAACTAACTATCTATCTATTTAACTAAGTAACTAACTATCTATCTATTTAACTAAGTAACTAACTACCTACCTAAGTAACTATCCATCCATCCATCTACCATCTATCTATTTAACTAAGTAACTAACTACCTACCTAAGTAACTATCCATCCATTCATCTATTTAACTAAGTAACTAACTATCTATCTAGCTAACTATCCATCCATCCATCTATCTACCATCTATCTATTTCATCATTCATCATTGGCCTCTTTGTCTCAGGAGACAATAGGTGTTGCGTCACGTAGTATGTTCTGTGCTGAATCACAACGTTTCATGTGGCTGTAATGGCCTATTCTGGAGTGGCAATCCTTGCCACAGTTGCTGCAGGTAAAACTGGAGACTAGAGCCGATGCATGGGATGTTCTCTCTGCTCTCTGTTGCCTCCACATGTGATGTTGTTTTTCTTCTTTTCTTTTTGAGCCGCCCTCACTGCCGCTCGCCATGCTTGCCTATCTTTGGCCAGCCGCTCCCAGTGTTTTTGTCTATGCCGCATGAAGTTAGATCACGCTTGCAGGTGTCAATGAAGCATAATAATGGGCGCCCATGCTGTCTAGCACCAGATGCGAGTTGACCAGATGCGAGTTCTTTGGGATTCTATCATCGCTCATACGGCACATGTGTCCCAGCCATCTGAGACGTTGCTGACTCAGTAAAGTGTGCATGCTTGGAATGCCAGCACTGTTCAGGACTTCTATATTGGAGATGTGATCTTGCCATTGGATGTTGTATATTCGCCTGAGACAGCGCATGTGGAAGGTGTTCTTGTCTAGCATATGTGGTCCATGTCTCACTACCATACAGCAGAGTGCTGAGAACACAAGCTTTATATATTTGTGTCTTGGTGTTTCTTGTGAGTGTCCTGTTTTCCCATACACGCTTTGCTAATTTAAACATAGCGGTGGAGGCCTTCCCAATGCGACCACTAATTTCATCATCGAAGGAGAGGTTGCTGCTGATGACAGAGCCAAGGTATGTAAAGGTATTGACTACATCTATCTATTTAACTAAGTAACTAACTACCTATCTAGCTAACTATCCATCCATCCATCTATCTATTTAACTAAGCAACTATCTATCTAGCTAACTATCCATCCATCCATCTACCATCTATCTATTTAACTAAGTAACTAACTATCTATCTAGCTAACTATCCATCCATCCATCTACCATCTATTTAACTAAGTAACTAACTACCTATCTAGCTAACTAACTATCCATCTAACAATATAGCTAACTTACTACCTATCTAACTGAATTATGAAACAAAATAAAAGCCATATAAAAATCACATACCAACTTGAACTTTAGTTCCTTCAACTTTGACATCTGTATGATTGACATCTGTATGATTAACACCCAGAATCGGTGTTAGTTCATCACGATCGGAATCATCTTCCACATAAATATGCTCACTCTGTTTGACTTGAATAGACATGATTGCTTACTACGTCAGCTTCTTAGAGATCTGTACAGTCGTAACAAAACATTAGTTAACATAACAAACAAGACTGCACTTTGACCCCACTCTAGGATCTAATTAACATTTTATTTCAGAAGATGGGAAAGAGATTATGAAACCGACAGTGAAGTTACAAAGTCTTTACATAAATCCTCATCGGTTAAGAACAGGTGCAGTGAAAGAATAATCAATCAATTATGTGCCTTCTCCGTATCAAAGGTTGGCTGTAATGACTCCCAAACAAGTTTTTCTTTTTCTTCGAACGCTCCAAATCAACCACTTTTTAACCACTCTTTGTGATTTGTATGTGATCTCAGTCTAAGAGCTAATGTACATTGTGCCAGGTATGCTCCTACAAGTAAGCCAGCACATTCAATTTCTCCAACGCTGTTTATTTACTAGGGTGCCCGCCTGCCCAGTGTGTTTGTAGCATGTTGGACGACGGGTGACAAGCTTCCTGTGAGTACGGGTTCAATTCCGCGGGCTGGCAGAAAAACCACAGGTTTTCCAGATTTACGGTGTTCGTGGCACCGAACCAAAGGGTTACGATGTCCATGGCACCTAGCTGAAGAGCTGAAAGCTCAAGTGCTTCTGGATAAGGAAAAAAAACACAATTTACTAGGGTAGTTTCCCTAGGCTCCTATTTAAGTTGTCTCTTGTGACATGAATTGTAGGCCGCAGTGTCACTATTCTTTGCTCCCCTTTTGGACCCCGGCAATACACAGGCGCTACAAGTTCTAGCATTTGCCCTGATGGTAAGCTCTGTGAGATTTTTGCCCGTCCACTTCACGATGATCCCCTCCCAAATGTATTTGTCTTCTCCTTGCTATCTGTGCCTTTCTTTACAAGATGATTATTAAGGGGGGACTCTGGTCTTGAAACTTTTTTTCGTTGCTTTGGTATTAATGTAGAATTTGTATAACAATTTTGAAAGATTATGACTTAGAATAGTAGAAAAAATTAGTAAAAATAAAAAGTCAAGCGTTGCCATGGAAACAATACAAAATGGCTAAGCACAAATTTTCAAATTCCTAAGGCTCTGAAGTTAATGAATATAAATGAATTCTGTTTTCAATCTAAGGTGAGCAATTGTAATATCTACAAAATTACACATTCTTTTTAGGATATATTAAATATTACATTTTTATGAATTTTTGTGTAAACACACCCTCCAAAAACAGCTTTTTTGACCAAATTTTGAGGGAATTTTTACCAAAAATTTATAAAAATTAAATATTTAATATATCCTAAAAAGAATGTGTAATATTTTAGATATTACAATTGCGCACCTTAGAGTGAAAACAGAATTCGTTTACATTCATTAGATTCAGAGCCTTAGGGATTTGAAAATTTGTGCTTGGCGGCCATTTGTATTGTTTCCATGGCAACACTTTGACATTTTTTTTTACAAATTTTTTCTACTATTCTAAGTCATACTCTTTCAAAATGCTTATACAAATTTTATATTAATATGAAAACAACGAAAATAGATTCTTGATTTTCAAGACCGAATCCCCCCTTAACAGAGTATCGCACCTCTGAAGTCAGAGTAAGACCCACCTGAATGGCGAGGGACACTGATGATAAGGAAAGCAAGTCTTCAGGCAAAAACCAGTCAGAGGCACCATATGCTCAATGACTATGCATGAATTAATAGTGGGAGAACAAAAATAACCAGTGTTATGACTTTTAATGTTACCAACATATCAAATTTTTTGTGTGTCTCCTTGAGTAGTTCTCTTTTTCAGTCCTAGTTGTTGAAGTACTTGTTCAGTCCTAGTTGTTGAAGTACATGTTCAGTCCTAATTGTTGAAGTACTTGTTCAGTCCTAGTTGTTCAAGTACTTGTTTAGTCCTAGTTGTTCAAGTACTTGTTCAGTCCTAGTTGTTCAAGTACTTGTTCAGTCCTAGTTATTGAAGTACTTGTTTATTAGTGACAGAATATAAAATAATGGAAACCTAGTTTCCTAAAATAGAGAAGTAAAAACTGTGTGAGAAAGAGAAATTATCACAATGAGATTAAGAGTTATATTTTGTTTGGGTTAAGTCTGAGTCATCCTTCTCAGTTGCAAGGCAAGATCTCTAACAACTCGATTGCAAGAGCATTAATTTATACCACGAATAGGGTAACTGTATTGTCTTCTCTAGCCACTTCTTCTTCTTCACCCCTAGGGAGGCATAGGTCTGCAACTAAGACTTTCAAGCTCTCCTATCCAATGCCATCTTTTCCAGATCTCTCCCCTCTCTACGGTTTCTTGTATTCCGTTTTCAACTCCCTCCTCCAGGTGCTTCTGTGTCTTCCTCACCTTTTGCTACAACTGTACTCTGTCCATTTTCCGCATAGAGCGATCTGGATATTTTTCCCTGATCTTGGTGTAAGTAAGATCGAGTTCCTAGTCTAATTGGAGACAGACAATAAAATGTAGGCCACCATGTTAAAGATGAAAATGTAAAAAAAAAACCTTGGCAGTTGAAAATAAATAAGAGTATGCTAGACAGTATGCTGAATTCCAGTCACCACTAGTGATAAATTTTATAGACTTTCAGAAAGCATTTGATAGTCTTCATCGTTCTACTCTCTGGGAGATTCTTAAGACCTACGGCTTCCAGGAAAAGTACATCAATATTATAAAAGCCTTCTATTCTGAAGCATCCTGCTGTGTAAGAACAGATTGCAGGAAACTCAGACTGGTTCACAGTCAATTCGGGGGTGAAGCAGGGCTGCGTGATGTCACCTATGCTTTTGGGATAGCTATAGACTGGATCATGCGCAAATGCACCCAAGATGATCAACTAGGCATCAAATGGCTTAATAACAGCAGACTATTTGATCTTGACTTTGCCGATGACGTGGCCATATTGAATTCAACGACAAGTCCTTATGTGGTCACCAGTTGGGAAAAGAAAACGTGGAAGACCAAAGACCACTCTTTGAAGAACCATCCAACAAGAAAGTAAACTATTGGGATGTAACACCTACAAGATCTCCAACTGCTGGCAAAGAACCGTATACATGGAGATCAGAACCTCTTGCCTATGTGCCCCTTTACATAAAAGGAATAAACTAACTAACTATGCTAGACAGCTGCAGCAAAGACAAAATTCATTAAAAACATTTAAATAAAATTCCTAAAAAAAATCTCAACATCTTCAAAATTACATTGGGGACCCTTGCCGATGTTATTAGTTTGTGCACTGCCATGAGATCTTCCCGTGTAAGTAAGAGATCGGAGCACACATAGTTCCTTATTGAAGCGTAATGATGATTGTCCAATCAATCTCTCTCTCTTGATCGTTCTTTTTCTGCAATTTTGATCATTCTTATTGGATATATAAAAGTCTTTGCCAAGAACGTATTTTTACGTCACATCTTCAGTACCATTTGGAGCTCTGGTGCTTGTCCTTCGCGACGTGTCCGATTACAACCAGCGTTACTGGGTTCGCTCTCCATCAGCCTTTGACTGTCCCCAGTCAACCTACAAGGCAGCAGGTTATAAGGAGATCTAAAACTGCTGGCGTGGTTTGAACAATTTGTGATCTTTACAGTAGTAGTGGGCCACTAAAAGAATGACAGCAACATGCAAGCACCCGAGTGGTTACCGGGGCCCAAGAATAGAACCACTGTTACCTGCCACGCATGTCGTAAGAGGCGACTAAGGAGGTTTGGATGAAATCGGATGCACATGTCCTAAAAGTGTAGAAGTCTATGCGTTTAGGGGCCTACCAAACCAATGTGCAATGTATACACGTTCTTGGCAAAGATCAAACATATCGCAAAGAGTGATTAAAATTGGTCGTAAGAACGAACGCAAAGAAGAAGAAGACATGCAAGCACTAGTGATAGTGGTCCTATTTATTGAAATTACAACTTCTGAAATGAATACCTGGACCTTAACAAGAACTGTACATGTTGCAGGATTTATTCAAACTCAAGAGAGAACAGTTGCTTCAATTGAGTAATTGATGGTTATACGAGGTGGACCATATGTCATGTGTAAGTGTAAACACTCTACTAATAAAATATAATGCAAATACTATTTCGTTTTTGTGTTCTAGTGCCAAACTTGGTCTCTTACAGCAACACACCGCAGAAAGCTCACCACATGTGAAATGAAATGGCTTGAGGAAGGCAGTGGGAGTCACCAGGAAAGACAGACTACGAAATGAGGACATCAGAAGCAGAGTGGGCATAACTTCATGCACCAAATACATCGAAAGACAACAAATGCAGTGGTTTGGACATTTAATGAGAATGAAATACAACCAACCACCAATAACAGCATACAATAAAAATACTAGAGCTAAGGGAAGACCAAGAAAAAGATGGATAGACAATATCAAGACCACACCTACATAAACACGATATAACACAACAAGGGCGACTCATCTGGCCCTAGAACGTAAATTAAAGCTCCCATCCCTACGCTTAACGGCAAGAGTGGACAGCCAACTACATCTTCCACCTGGGAATAGACAATAGAGTTCTAGTGCCTTTCCACGTTATTAAATTGAGATAGCCTGGACTCGGGGAATAATGTTTAATAAAATCAGAATTTGATGATAAGTTGACATTTATACACAATTTTACAGTATAATTTACAAATTACACAGCACTCCTGTCTGTCTTGAGTAACGTCTCAGTCTGAGCTACTGTCTGCAAACCACATTCAATTAAAATAATTACTTATTACTATAGATAGCCTTTAACTTTACATGTACCATTCTTTTAGCATGTGAAAATAGTCTGAATAGTCCATTTAGAATGATTTATTTTATAGTACAAAACTACATTGCAAAATGATATTCATATATCATATATCTCACTATCTGAATGATTTGAAGAATAATACTTAGAATACTAATAATATAATAGTTATATTCTTACTTAAGTTACTATTAGTTCTAATTTTAATTTATAAATTCTTTCTTTCCTTTCTTGTATGCCTCACAGCGTCAGGTCAGGAAGAGATTTCTAAAACGGGCCCTAGTATGCGCTTCGTAGATAGTCTCTTTCGTCGCCTCTGTTATCTCTGAGGTCCATCTTTTGCATGGCCAGCCTTTTGCTTTGTAACCATTGTATCGGAGCAGCATTGCTCTTTGGGGTGCACTGTCTGATGGTAATCTGCTTACGTGGCCGAACCATTTAATTTGTAGTGTCTTGATGAAGTCTAGTACTGAAGTCTAGTAATAATTTATAAATTATGATGATAAAATTCGAACAATCCGATAAAAGCTACAGAAAACTATACCTTATTTTGTGTATGAAAATCTGAACAAATATAAATTCCACCACTGTGTGTTTGTTTTTTTTAAAGTCGGTAGTGAGCGCGCTAAACATGATCTCCGTAAGGTTATGAATGTTTTAAAGTCACACTTGATTGACATCACCAGTTTTGTTCATTCCACCATCTTGTCCATATCACGTGAATAATCATAATCATGATAATGTGATAATGTTGATAATAAATAAACTTTGTTTTCTTTTCATATAAAGCGAGCTGTGGAAATAAATATTTGACTAGTAGATATAAATAACAACTTTTCAAAATGTAAACTTAAGTTTAATTTATTACTCATGTGACTTGAAAATATATTTATATACAACAGATCATCTCGAACTACACGTAAACGAATATATCCACAATCGTCTATTTTTAAACCTCACGTGACTTGTAACGTCACTTTGTATTGGTTCCTGCGCAAACAAGGAAAGAAAAATGGCGGCCAAGAAAAGTAAGCAATTTGAGTCTGTGGTAACAAGTTGAACCTTCATAGTCGAACTTGCCGTCTTTCTAGTGTCCCTCAGAGTTCAGTACATAATTTGTAAAAAGTGAGTGTTCCGCACTGTGAATGGGACTGAAATTGAGTACAAACAGTCAACCGCGTTTGCGGACATACTCTGCCAGCACTCCTGGATCAAGTGGTGTTGCAGGTGGCACTGATGTTGTGGCGCGGAATGGGGGACAGTCTGCTAGGACCCGTGCCCGAAGCTTAGGAAATTTTCAGACTTCTGGAAATTCGTCATCACTTGGTATTCCAGGAGCATCTGGTGGTACACACAGGAGTAGTTCACCAGACTCTGATTCAAGTTCTCCAGATGAAGCAGCAGCAGTCTTGTTTGGTGGAAGACCATTCACTCATTCTTTGCCGGTCCATCTATTTGCTCTGCAAGGTATGATTTATGTATACTTGGGTAAAGCTTCTACTTAAAAAAATCTACATCTGTAATAGTCATTAAACATTTTCGCAGTTTTCGTTGCATAAATAACTTTCTTATTTTGTAGCACACACATATAAGATTATCACTTCCCTCAGTAGAGTCCGTTAGTAGACTAGTATTTTATTGTAACTGTCTTTCATTTAACGTCCCATTGTTATTTTGGTTGTGCATATGTCATGTCTAAGTGCACAGTTGAACGTTATTTTGTTTTGCCCACAAAAGAAAGTCACATTGACTTTATCAGGGCTCAAACCTATACTATTAAAGCGCATAACCTCACATTCACCAGCCCCTCACAAATGACAATGCTAATACAATCATTTGTTAACATAAAACCCATCAGCAATCTAGTATAATAGTTGTCACAGACAATCAAAACAATCCTCAACTTCTTATCACTGCTATATATCAGCATTTTTCTTCTTAATATTATTATCTGGTGTAGTATTATACTTAGACTGTCCAGGATGTAAATATAACCTATATTCACGGAGAGAGGTAGGATTTAATGCTAATAAAGAATTTGATGCAAATGGAGAGAGAGAGAGATAAGGTGGTGGGATGTAAAATTGGGTGCATGTTACACCTGCAGAGAGAATGATGGGATGTAAAAATAAGTGATACAATGCAGAGAGAGTGGTGGGATGTAAAGATAAGTGTAACACCTGCACAGAGATAGAGAGACATGAAATGTAAAGATAAGTGATACACCTGCAAAGAGATAGATGGGATGTAAAGATAAGTGTTATACCTGCAGAGAGAGTGAGTAGTGGGATGTAACGATAAGTGGTACACCTGTGGAGAGAGATGAAATGTAAAGATAAGTGTTACACCTGCAGAGAGAGTGAGTGGTGGGATGTAACGATAAGTGTTATACCCGCAGAGAGAGTGAGTGGTGGGATGTAAAGATTCCGTGTTAAACCTGCAGAGAAAGACCGAATGGTGGGATGTAAAGATAAGTGTTACACCTGCAGAGAGAGTGGTGAGATGTAAAGATAAGTGTCACACCTGCAGAGAGAGATGGGATGTAAAGATATGTGATACACCTGTGGAGAGAGAGAGATGGGATGTAAAATTAGGTGTGTGTTACATCTGCAGAGAGAGAGGTGGGATGTAAAGATAAGTGTTACATCTGCAGAGAAAGATAAATGATCAGCAGAGAAAAAGAGAGAGAGGGATAAAGAGATGACATTACGAAAAAGGATACAGCTGGTGATAAATAGAAATATGAAGAGACAGAATGTATGACTAGAGGATACACCTGTAGAGAGAGAGACTGACAAAATGTATGACTAGAGGATACACCTGGAGAGAGAGAGAGAGAGACTGACAGAATGTATGACTAGAGGATACACCTGGAGAGAGAGAGACTGACAAAATGTATGACTAGAGGATACACCTGTAGAGAGGGGGAGAGAGGCTGACAGAATGTATGACTAGAAGATACACCTGTAGAGAGAGAGAGAGACTGACAAAATGTATGACTAGAGGATACACCTGTAGAGAGGGGGTGAGAGGCTGACAGAATGTATGACTAGAAGATATACCTGTAGAGAGAGAGAGAGAGTGACAGAATGTATGACTAGAGGATACACCTGTAGAGAGAGAGACTGACAAAATGTATGACTAGAGGATACACCTGTAGAGAGGGGGAGAGAGGCTGACAGAATGTATGACTAGAAGATATACCTGTAGAGAGAGAGAGACTGACAGAATGTATGACTAGAGGATACACCTGTAGAGAGGGGGTGAGAGGCTGACAGAATGTATGACTAGAAGATATACCTGTAGAGAGAGAGCGAGAGAGAATGACAGAATGTATGACTAGAGGATATACCTGTAGAGAGAGAGAAAGAGACTGACAGAATGTATGAATAGAGAATACACATGTAGAGAGAGAGAGAGAATGTATGAATAGAGGGTACACATGTAGAGAGAGAGAGAGAATGTATGAATAGAGGATACACCTGGAGAGAGAGAAAGACTGACAGAATGTATGACTAGAGGGTACACATGTAGAGAGAGAGAAAGACTGACAGAATGTATGACTAGAGGATACACCTGTAGAGAGAGAGACTGACAAAATGTATGACTAGAGGATACACATGTAGAGAGAGAGAGAGAGAATGTATGAATAGAGGATACACCTGGAGAGAGAGAGAGAGAATTACAAAATGTATGACTAAAGGATACACCTGTAGAGAGAGAGAGAGCTGAAAGAATGTATGACTAGAGGGTACACATGTAGAGAGAGAGATAGAATGTATGAATAGAGGATACACCTGGAGAGAGAGAGAGAGAATTACAAAATGTATGACTAGAGGATACACTTGTAGAGAGAGAGAGAGACTGACAATGTATGAATAGATTATACACATGTGTAGAGAGAGGGAGAGATGGACAGAATGTATGAATAGAGGATACACCTGGGGCGAGAGACTGACAGAATGTATGGAGATAGAGAGAGACTGAGAGAATGTATGGAGATAGAGAGAGACTGACAGAATGTATGGAGATAGAGAGAGACTGACAGAATGTATGGAGATAGAGAGAGACTGACAGAATGTATGGAGATAGAGAGAGACTGACAGAATGTATGGAGATAGAGAGAGACTGACAGAATGTATGGAGATAGAGAGAGACTGACAGAATGTATGGAGATAGAGAGAGACTGACAGAATGTATGGAGATAGAGAGAGACTGACAGAATGTATGGAGATAGAGAGAGACTGGCAGAATGTATGGAGATAGAGAGAGACTGACAGAATGTATGGAGATAGAGAGAGACTGACAGAATGTATGGAGATAGAGAGAGACTGACAGAATGTATGGAGATAGAGAGAGACTGGCAGAATGTATGGATAATCCTAATTAGTACATAAAGTAAAAAATCTACATTTTCCGTGTACAATAATGCCATTAGTTGTACGTCGTCTCTTTCTGTAAGAATTCATATATGTAGAGGATGTCATATCAACCCAGATCAAGTGTGTGTGTGTACACACACATACTTGATCTGGGTTGATATGACATCCTCTACAAGGTGTGTCCTGAGCCTAGTAGGGTTGGGATCGGCTAGTCTCTCTTAGGAGGGAAAATTAGTAGCCTGCTGATGACCGTCTGTGGCCTAGGGGTTTAGTGACTCGGTCTATTAACCTCGACGTCTGAGTTCGAATCACGCTGTGAACAATTTGGTTCCAAATTGTTTCGCGTGGGTTTTAACAAAAGGACGATGGCACCACCCGTTCAGAAAGCAATGGCAAACTACTGAACGTAATAATGCCTAGAAAAATCACAAACAGCGTTACAAAGCTGGGGTTGATTCGCAAAGTCATGTAAAGGATATGCAATTAACTTTTGATGACCCTCAGAACAGAAAAGTCAACCCCACCTCCTAGCGGCGTAGACTGGGAAACTTTTACCGTGTGTTCAAGGGCTAACGGGGCAATGGCTCGCCTAGGGAGATGGACTCTCCTAGGTAAGGATTTTTTTTTTAAAATGTCCTTGGGGAGTTAACCCGACAAAAATCTCGGTGGAGGTCTGGCCCCTCAGACTTGTGATATCAGTGGATTTACCCTGATATCCAAAATCCAGACCCCCAGCTATGGGCAAATAGCCCCACTGCCTTGTGGGAGCCTCGGGAGAGGCAAAGGCTATGGGAGTAAACCTAAACAGAAAATTCAGAGCGGAGCTCTTAAAGCTGAGCTCCTAAATGTCCTACCGGCAGCTCCTGCAACCGAACTGATACCATATGTCATGCTTGCACTCCTCTGGATTCTATCAGCGAGGTCGAGAAGGGGTAGTTGACACCTGGGCAACTCAGCTACTCCATAAAAATCACCCAGACATGCGTCACAGAGAGGTCACTTCGTGGTCGACCAAACCAACATGGAAGACATGATGACATACAAGACAAATAGCATATTGACTCTACTCAATAACTATGTTCAAATATATTTCAATTTTATATAACCCAGTCACTCCGTAGGTTTCTTTCTTTACCCCGGACTCATTTCTAATGCAATGTTTACTGAATTAGCCAGTATACGGGCTTTGAGTCTTCTTAAAAAATACATCGAGCCGATATATCAGCTCGGAAGAGCGAAAGGGGTAAGTAGTTAAACTCTTTTTATATCACATACAAGCTGGTTCCATTATCTATCTATCTATTCTCTAACCCTGTTTTGCCTTTCAGCGTCAGGTCGAAAAATGAGACACCTGGAGCGAGCCTTTCTATGCGCCTTGTCTTTCTTTTCTCTCGTTCTGATTTGGCTCACAGTTTCAGGGTGAGAAGAGATTTATAGAACGGGCTTTTGTGTGCGCTTAATAAAGTGTCTTTCGTCACCTCTGTTATCTCTGAGGTCCACCTTTTGCGTGGCCGGATTTTGCTTTGTATCCACTGTATCGTAGTAACATTGCTCTTTGTGGCGCACTGCACTGTCTGTTGGTAATCTTCTTATGTGGCCGAACCATTTAATTTGTTGTTTCTTGAAGTTCAGTAGATGAGCACAAGGAGTTTTCTTACAAGAACCCCAGAGGAAGCAACGGAAGTAACGAATATGATCAACAAATAAACAGATACAGGTATTAAGAGCTTCCGAAAAAACAAATAGCAGTACTGATGTTGTACCCACTTTTATTCCTGATATCTTCATTTCTAAACTGGTCTCTTCTTGTTACACCCAGCATTCTGCGTAGACACTGTCATCTCTGTCATTATACTTTATTGAACTGCATTATGACGTAGGTGCGGGACTACCGTGACCTATTTCCCTGGGATTTGTGCTGCATTTATGACGCAGGTCCTAAAATCAAAAAGGGGGAAGAGAGGTTAACGTTTGCTACCGGTGACGCAGTTCCTCATATTAAGGGGGGATGGGGGTTACGTGTACTACCGTGCGTATGTTATTTATGTCAAAGTTCACTTCTCTAGAATCTCTGTGTTACATGTTCTTGCAGTGTGATGTTTCTCATGTGTATTGTAAACATTGGTCTTGGTAAACACAGACTAAATAACTAGGTCGTATTTTATTTATATCAGTGGTTCCCAAGCTAGGAGCAAGGGTTTCCTTCAAGACAGTGTTGTCCAACTTTTTTGTTTGTTGTAAATTGGGGCACATCTGGCAAATTATTGTAGAGGCGACGGCGCCGTGTGACAATTGCAATAATAATAATAATAGTAGCATTAATAATAAAATAATATTAATAGTTTTCTTCTTCGAATGTTCCGTATCGACCACTTGATAACCACTTTCTGTGATTTGTATGTGGTCTGAGCCTAAGAGCCATTGTACGTTATGCCAGTTATGCGCCTACAAGTAGGCCAGCACTGCAGCACATTCAATTTTTTATTTACTAGAGTAGCTTCCCTAGGCCCTTACATCAGTTGCCTCTTACGACATGCCTTGTAGGTCACAGTGTTGCTATTCTTTGCGCCCTCCCCCCTTCCACGAGCCCCAACAACACACTGACAATATTACTAATAACATTAATACAAATAATATATAAAATCTCTCTCTCTGCCTGCCTTTTTAACCCGGATTGGGACATAGTCACTCAACCAACTCATGCCAAGTCTTCCTATCTCTAGCTATCTCCTGCAGCTCCTCCAGCTCTTCTTTATATTGTTGATATCTGTCTCCAAATCTCGTCTCCGTGTATGTATAGGCCTCCCTTTCTGTCACTATCCCTGTGAGTTCCAGGAAATGACCTCTTGTTATATTCTCCTCTGGTTTTCTCAAAGTTTGTCCTATCCATTGCCAGCGTCTTTTTTAACCTCTTGGTTCACTGGAATCTGTCTTGTTCTCTCCATACGTTCCTCATTTGTAACCCTATCATACCATCTCAGTCCCTCTTATTCAGTGCAGATACCAGTTGATAAATGTTTGCAATTTATTAATTTAGTTGTTCTCCATGTTTCTGAACCTACAGAAGAACAGCTTTAACATTAGAGTTAAATATCCGAATTTTGTTCTAGATTTGATTTCTTTATACTTCCATAAGAGAACTTTATAGTGATCAAATGGCGGCTGTAAGAACATGTGATGATACATCAGACTGGTTTGACATAGGGCAAGGAGTCAGACAAGGCTGCATTCTGTCGCCTTGTCTGTTTAACATATATGCAGAAAACATCATGAGGAATGTTACAGAAGATAGCGGAAAAGAATGATACGATCCTTTTATAATCGGAGGAAGAAAACTACATGAACTAAGATACGCTGACCATACAGTGCTACTGTCAACATCACAAAAAGGGATTGAGAAATTATTAGAAGTGAAAGATAAAAGCGAAAAACAAAATCTATATCTCAATGTGGCAAAAACAAAAATAATGACAACAGATAAAATGAACATGACAAATGATATTTTTATCAATGGAGAGAAAGTAGAAAATGTGAACAGTTTTGAATATCTTGGTTGTCACTGCTAACAAAGATGGAAATGTGATGAAGAAATTAAAAGAAGAACAAACATTGCTTTACAAAAATTCAACAACTCAAAACAGTATGGAACGGAACTGATAAGAAAACAAAGATCAGAATACTAAGAGCATGCATATTCCCAGTGACAACGTATGGGTGTGAAGCATGGGCATTTACTAAAGCAGTGGGAAAACATATAAGTGCTTTTGAATACAAGTGTTACAGAAGAGTCCTTCGTATATCTTGGACAGAGAAGAGAACAAATAGATCTATCCAGAAAGAACTCAAAATCAAAGAAAACTGACTGATGCTATTGTTATTGTTATTGGTTACTAAACTGACGTCATTGCACTCCGGGCAGACCCATAGGTGCTCAGTCTCCCCCAACAGATATCGAAGAGTATGCATACTGATGGTTCCTGTGGCTCGCTGATTAAACACACCTCTCACTCTGCCTCTCAGGCATCCAGTTCGACTTGAACAACGGGTAACTCCAAACTGCTTAAATCGCTTGATCGATTCAACATCGATTTTAGTGTCCTCATCCAACAGAGAGTCGCGAAGAGACCGAAGAATATCCCCCTTATCCATCTTCAACTCCCCAACAATCGATGCTGTTGATGCAAGCCTGTCCCTCTCTCATTACCGTAAACAAATGATGGCTGATGCTACAAATAAGAAAGAGAAAATTGAGATATTTTGGACATATAAAAAGACATGAAGGGCTGGAGAAGACCATCATGGAAGGAGGCATACCGGCAAAGAGAAGAAGAGGAAGACCACGGAGAAGATGGATTCAGGATGTAACTGATGGTTTGAACATGACAGCTGCAGAGGCAGATCATCTGTCCTATGAGAGATAGAAATTCCAGTGGACTGTTGGGGTGGCAAAGTTCTGCTCAGGACAAGCTATTTAATGATGATGATACTTCCATATATTTCCCAGTGCCATGAAAACTTCTCTTGTCTTCTGTATTCAAATTAAATCTTAATACTAACTAAATGTTTCGGTTTTTTTAACATAAATATTGCGCTTACGAACAAATTGAAACATACGTTATTCGGAAATAATTAATTGTCGTAAAATTCTAATTATCGTTTAAATCGGTGGAGTAAAATAGGCGCAGGTTGCATCACACAGACGCCATGACGTCCGCGGGCGCCGTGTTTGACAGCGCTGCTTCAATGAGAGCTGCACTCTATGCTAAGTAATCAGACAGAGAATGAGGCTGCACTCTATGCTAAGTAATCAGACAGAGAGAGAATGAGAGCTGCACTCTATGCTAGGTAACCAGACATAGAGAGAGAATGACAGCTGCACCCTATGCTAAGTAACCAGACATAGAGAGAGAATGAGAGCTGCACCCTATGCTAAGTAACCAGACAGAGAGAGAGAATGAGAGCTGCACCTATGCTAAGTAACCAGACAGAGAGAGAGAATGACAGCTGCACCCTATGCTAAGTAACCAGACATAGAGAGAGAATGAGAGCTGCACCCTATGCTAAGTAACCAGACATAGAGAGAGAATGAGAGCTGCACCCTATGCTAAGTAACCAGACAGAGAGAGAGAATGAGGCTGCACCTATGCTAAGTAACCAGACAGAGAGAATGAGAGCTGCCCTATGCTAAGTAACCAGACATAGAGAGAGAATAGAGCTGCACCTATGCTAAGTAACCAGACATAGAGAGAGAATGAGAGCTTCACCTATGCTAAGTAACCAGACAGAGAGAGAATGAAGCTGCACCTATGCTAAGTAACGAGACAGAGAGAGAATGGCAGCTGCACCTATCTAAGTAACCAAACATAGAGAGCATGAGAGCTGCACCTATGCTAAGGAAAATCTGGCCAGCAATGGCGGAATGCGGGAGGGTCATTCAGAGTCAGGACTGTTTAATTCTGGACACGACTTTGCTAGCGCATTTCCGCCATGTTTGGTCGGGTATTTTCCGGTTTCGTTTGCCGAGCTACTGAGTTAGTGCTTGAGCAACGCTGTGAGCTATGACTGTTACATGGAATGCTTTTGCTGTGTCAACCGTGCGTTTGTTGTATGTATTCAGAAAATGGCGGACAACGGTTATGACGAACAAACTCAATCTGCCGTATGCAGTTATATTGTGGGTGCAGAAAGCTGGATTTTGTCGTGATTGATGTTCCCTTCGACAAGAATTGCAATTCAAGTGATGAGCAGTTTTGTGTTGCTACATTAGCGACGGCCATATGCATTTTATGCGGTGCATGTTGTTTTTGTGGCGGTACGCGACTGTTTCATTCTGAAATTAGTTCACACAGGAAATATTTCACAGTTCTTAGCATTTCGTGTGATTTTCATTGGCACAGGAACGGAGCAATTATGGGGTGACCGTTGCAGTGAAGTTGGAACCGTACTTATGAACTATGAGCTAAGTAACCAAACAGAGAGAGAGCTGCACCCTGTGCTAAGTAACCAGACAGAAGGCATGAGAGCTGCACCCTATGCTAAGTAACCAGACAGAGAGAGAGAGCATGAGAGCTGCACCCTATGCTAAGTAACCAGACAGAGAGAGAGAGCATGAGAGCTGCACTCTATTCTAAGTAACCAGACAGAGAGAGAGCATGAGAGCTGCACCCTATGCTAAGTAACCAGACAGAGAGAGCATGAGAGCTGCACCCTATGCTAAGTAACCAGACAGAGAGAGAGAGAGCATGAGAGCTGCACCCTATGCTAAGTAACCAAACAGAGAAGGAGAATGAGATAGCTAGGTTCTATTCAATGAGAGCTGCACCTTATGCTAAGTAACGAAACAGAGAGAGAGAATAAAAAGCTACATCTTATTCTAAGTAACGAGACAGAGAGAGAGAGAGCATGAGATAGCTAGGTTCTAGAATTCTCTTATGATTGATTCTTCAGTGAAAGTCATATTACTTATTATTTGATTGATTCGTAGAACCATTATCATTGCACTTTGGTAAGTAACCATGTGTTCTCCGATATCTTTCTTACACAGGAAGATCTCAGCGACCGTACACAAATTCCTTAGCACCGGCGAGGGTCCACGATGTCATTTTTATTAGATGGTGAACATATTTTGTAGGGAATTCTTTTTCTAATGAATTTTTCCCGGGCAGCGGCTTTCCAGCCTGCCCTTTTCGATTTTGATCTGCCAATGGTTCCTTTAGTGTTCAACTTGAACACGCGTTTTATCGCCCGTCTGCCGATAGACTAGGAACTGGATCTCACCACGAGATGATGATTCTGAAAATATCCTGATTGCTCCAATTAGGAGCGAACCTATTATCTTTGGAAGAAGATGGATCTTCACGAAACAGTTATGGTTATGCGAGTTATGAATCATTATGTAACGTTATGTAATCAGTTGAATCATTATGTAATTAGTTAGTAACTTCATTATGTAATCATTATGTAATCAGTTATGTAATCTTGTTTGCTAATCATTATGTAATCAAGTTATGTAATCTTATGAATAAGTTATAATCATTGCTGTAATCAGTTGTAATCAGTTATAGTAATGCAATTATATGTAATCATTATGTGAATCAGTTAGGTAATCAGTTATTGCGATCATTATGTAATCATTATTAATCAGGATGTAAATCATTGTGTAATCATGTATGTAATCAGTATTAATCAGTTGTGTAATCAGTTCGTAATCAGTTGGTAATCATTGTGTAATCAGTTATGTAATCGAATGGTTTAATCATTTGTGTAATCAGTTGTGTAATCAGTTATGTAATCATTGTGTAATCAGTTATGAATGTTATGTAATCAGTTAGTAATCATTGTTAATCAGTTAATTAATCATTGTGTAATGCAGTAACTGGTAATGTTGTGTGATAATCAAGTTGTAAAGTTAGTAACCAGTTGTGTAATCATTGTAATCAGTTATGTAATCGTTTGTAATCAGTTTAATCAGTTATGTAACTTATGTAATCAGTTGATTAATGTTCATAATCATTGATATATTGTAATCAGTTAGTAAATCAGCTATCACTAATCAAGAATAATCGAGTTGTGTAATCAAGTTTGTAATCAGTTGTGTAATCAGTAGTAATCATTGGTAATCAGTGAATCAGTTATGTAACCAATAGGGTAATCAGTATGTAATCAGTTATGTAATATTAGTAATCATTATGTAACAGTATGTCAATCTGGTATGAATCAGTTGTAATCATTATGAATCATATGAATCAGTTATGTAATCAGTTATATAATCAGGTTGTTAATCAGTGTGTAATCAGTGTGTAATCAGTGTTAATGAGGTTTGTAATCAGTTGGTAATCATTATGTAATCAGTATATGTAATCAGTTATGTAATCAGTTTGTAATGTTGTAATCATTTATTCAGTTGTGTAATCATTATGTAATCATTATGTAATCAGTTATGTAATCATTATGTAATCAGTTATGTAATCATTATGTTCATTGTGTTCATTATGTAATCATTATGTAATCATTATGTAATCATTGTAATCATTATGTAATCATTAATGAATCATTGTGTTCATTATGTAATCATTATGTTCATTATGTAATCATTATGTAATCATTGTGTTCACTGAAATATGACATTGGTGGTTTCATGCTGCTGTGTTAGAATCAGTTATGTAATCATTGTGTTCACTGAAATATGACATTGGTGGTTTCATGCTGCTGTGTTAGAATCAGTTATGTAATCATTGTGTTCACTGAAATATGACATTGGTGGTTTCCTGCTGTGTTAGAATCAGTTATGTAATCATTGTGTTCACCGAAATATGACATTGGTGGTTTCCTCCTGCTGTGTTAGAAGTGTGTTCACTAGAGCATAAACTATAACAAATTGGAATCAAGTGGAACCACATTATTTAGAGACATTCTTGTTGTGGTTGCTGTTATTGTTTTTTCCTTCAGTTTTGGATATGCTACCAGGTTATGCATACAAGTGACAGCTCTTAAGTACAGCCAGACTTGCATAAACATGCCGTTGCATGTTAATAACACCTTGCTTATCAATATAATAATGTAGACAGTGAATTAAATCTTGGCACAAGAGCAAATGTAACGGCAAAAATATCAGTAGCTTACAGGATTTACGCAGATAATGTTTGATATCATTTAAATTTCATAAAACAAAGTGGAGAAGTCATATTTCAAACATGATGTGGAGAAACTGGTTCAATCGTTGTGTGGAGAAACTGGTTCAATCGTTGTGGGGAGAAACTGGTTCAATGGTTGTGTGGAGAAACTGGTTCAATCGTTGTGGGGAGAAACTGGTTCAATCGTTGTGTGGAGCACATAGGGCGCCCCATATTTACTTATTTCAGTTCAGCTTTACGTAGATAACTTACACTGTAGCTGCGATTGCAAATTGTCCACCAACTCTAATGATTTAGAATATTTTGTTTATATTTCGTTCCCAACGTAACATAAGAGACATCCACTACACAAGAACACTAATGATGTTAAGGGCATGAGAATCAAGCGTGGCATGTCGTGGATGGCCCAGGTAGAGAGAACAATTGGCCAGGTGACTACGGTTGCGACCCTACCAAAAGGGGAAGAATGTATCCCAACAGATGGTAGCATGACCAACTATCTCAACGTTATCATTACTCTTGGAAGAGAATGTTGAGATTGGGGCAACATGAAGGCTGATCTCGCAGTTAAGCAGCTGATAGAAGATAATGCAAGGGAAGATGATGTTGTTGTATATACCGATGGGTCGGTTCAACGTGGTGAGAAATCCGGCTGTGGTTTCTTGGCTAATGCGCATGGTAGGGTTGTTGCAGAGCGAAGTGGGGCATACAGGACAACTACTAGTATGAGGATGGAGATTGAGGCCGTTACTGCTGCCCTCCATTTAATCTCTGGGACTTCATTTACTGGAGCAGTTGTATCTGACTCTCAGTCGATGCTTCACAAGATCCAGAAGGGCGGGTTTCGGTATGAGTGGATGTCGTCTATAGAAGTTTCTAACCTCCAGCGGCTTACGTGGATATACTGTCCTGAGCGTGCGGATGTTTACGGTAATGAGAGAGCAGACAGCATCTTGGGGAGATGAAGATGGATAAGAGGGATATTCTTCGGTCTCTTCCCGACTCTCTGTTGAATGAGGACACTAAAATCGATGTTGAATCGATCAAGCAATTTAGGCACTTTGGAGTTACCCGTTGTTCAATCGAACTGGATGCCTGAGAGGCAGAGTGAGAGGTGTGTTTAATCAGCGAGCCACAGGAACCATCAGTATGCATACTCTTTGATATCTGTTGGGGAGACTGAGCACCTATGGGTCTGCCGAGTACAATGACGTCAGTTTAGTAACCAATAACTAACGTAACATAGAGCTGTCATTTATCTCTTCTTCTTCTTCTTCTTCTGAACGTCCATATCGATCACTTGTTAAACCACTCTTTGCGGTTTGTATGTGATCTGAGCCTAAGTGTGATTGTACGTTGTGCCAGTTATACACCTACAAGTAGGCCAGCACATCCGATTTCTGCAACGCTTTTTATTTACTAGGTAGCTTCCTAGGCCCCTACCTAAGTCCCTCTTACGACATGCCTTGTAGGTTGCAGTGTTACTATTCTTACTCCTCTTGTCGGCCCCGGCAACACGTGAAAGAATTTTTCAATTCAACACCTAGGGTTGCTTGCAACATATAACTAACAGTTATATTAGTTTTTCAATTTAACACCTAGGGTTGCTTGCAACATATAACTAACAGTTATATTAGTTTTTCAATTCAACACCTAGGGTTGCTTGCAACATATAACTAACAGTTATATTAGTTTTTCAATTTAACACCTAGGGTTGCTTGCAACATATAACTAACAGTTATATTAGTTTTTCAATTCAACACCTAGGGTTGCTTGCAACATATAACTAACAGTTATATTAGTTTTTCAATTCAACACCTAGGGTTGCTTGCAACATATAACTAACAGTTATATTAGTTTTTCAATTCAACACCTAGGGTTGCTTGCAACATATAACTAACAGTTATATTAGTTTTTCAATTTAACACCTAGGGTTGCTTGCAACATATAACTAACAGTTATATTAGTTTTTCAATTCAACACCTAGGGTTGCTTGCAACATATAACTAACAGTTATATTAGTTTTTCAATTCAACACCTAGGGTTGCTTGCAACATATAACTAACAGTTATATTAGTTTTTCAATTTAACACCTAGGGTTGCTTGTAACATATAACTAACTGTTATATTAGTTTTTCAATTCAACACCTAGGGTTGCTTGCAACATATAACTAACAGTTATATTAGTTTTTCAATTTAACACCTAGGGTTGCTTGCAACATATAACTAACAGTTATATTAGTTTTTCAATTTAACACCTAATGTTGCTTGCAACATATAACTAACAGTTATATTAGTTTTTTCAATTCAACACCTAGGGTTGCTTGCAACATGTAACTAACAGTTATATTAGTTTTTCAATTCAACACCTAGGGTTGCTTGCAACATATAACTAACAGTTATATTAGTTTTTCAATTCAACACCTAGGGTTGCTTGCAACATATAACTAACAGTTATATTAGTTTTTCAATTCAACACCTAGGGTTGCTTGCAACATATAACTAACAGTTATATTAGTTTTTCAATTCAACACCTAGGGTTGCTTGCAACATATAACTAACAGTTATACTAGTTTTTCAATTCAACATTTCAGATGTCACATACCGCTGAAATTGATTCTAACACTTGATTCTAACACTATACCAGTTGTTCATGTGGGTAATATTGCTCACTAAGAAACATTCATTTCTACAGACGGGTTACTTATAAGACTTTGTCAATGTAAAACACCCACTTTATAGTATCCCATCTAATGAGTTCAGAAAGCAATTGCAGACTACTGAACGTATAAGTGGTGCCTAGAAAATCAACGCCTCGTTTCATGTGGTTGATGGCTACGTCCTGTAAAGTATATGCCACGATTTGTATTTCCCATCTAGTGAGATATACTTTAGTATAGCGTCAGATCTCATGGGTTATTTCCCATCTAGTGAGATATACTTTAGTATAGCGTCAGATCTCATGGGTTATTTCCCATCTAGTGAGATATACTTTAGTATAGCGTCAGATCTCATGGGTTATTTTCCATCTAGTGAGATATACTTTAGTATAGCGTCAGATCTCATGGGTTATTTTCCATCTAGTGATATATACTTTAGTATAGCGTCAGATCTCATGGGTTATTTTCCATCTAGTGAGATATACTTTAGTATAGCGTCAGATCTCATGGGTTATTTTCCATCTAGTGAGATATACTTTAGTAAAGCGTCAGATCTCATGGGTTATTTTCCATCTAGTGAGATATACTTTAGTATAGCGTCAGATCTCATGGGTTATTTTCCATCTAGTGAGATATACTTTAGTATAGCGTCAGATCTCATGGGTTATTTTCCATCTAGTGAGATATACTTTAGTATAGCGTCAGATCTCATGGGTTATTTTCCATCTAGTGAGATATACTTTAGTATAGCGTCAGATCTCATGGGTTATTCTCCTTCTTCTTGCCCCGCTATGAACTCATGCGTAGTCATGGCGCTTCTGATTGATTTTTTGCGTGAAAGCCTGCTTTCTTTTTTATCAGTGTCCCCTGCCATACAGACTGGGCCTTCTCCGACTTCAGAGGTTTCTGTGACAGGTTAGATATATGGGAGACTGTAAGAGATGACTCATGCTAAGATTCAGAATATAGCTGATCCATTATTTATTGTCATTACCACCTCCTCCTCCTCTTCTTCTATCCAGATTTGCACATTCTCATCATGATTCCATCACCCTCATTTCCATTCCATATATTGTGCAACTGTCCAGCTCTTGCGTCTCATGCTTTTTGTGATCGGACCCAGCAACTTCCAGCAGTATTGATTCTTAGTGAACGCGTGGGTGCCACATAAGATGCAACTTAGCGGCGGCAATTCTCTAAATCAGATCTGACCATATCTTGGGAGAATGTTTGCACCCACCGTCTCTTACATCAAAGAACGTATTGTATCATTCTGTTCACAACATTCTAGTCCATAGATTCCCAAAGTGGGCGGCACTGCCCCACTCCGTGGGCGCTGAAGCAGGGGGTGATAGTGGGTTAAGTAGCATTAGGGAGGGGGCGTTGTAGAGGTCGGTGACTCCTTATAGAAGAAATTAATAATATATATTTTAACAAAATTATTTTCGTGATTTTGCGATTGAATAACTGTTCAAGAGATGGCACATATTGGCCACTACTTTATTCAATAATTGAACGACATAAACAGTAATGTATCATTAGTTGCTATTTACGTCAAAATATCAAACTGCTTGAACACAGAAAACTTATTGGGGGTTGGTTATAAAATGTATGCCGTACAAAGTGGACGTTGACACGAAAAAGTGTGGGTACCTATGTTCTAGTCCTATTAACGACATGTCTTCCACCTTTGTGTACCTGTGTTGATTTGATATATATATTTCAACTTTCTACATCAGTTTTACAAACAGATCTGTGTTATTCGTATGTCCATTTTTGTGTTTATCTTGCCACTACTACCCCATATATATATGTGGTTAATGTTACTGTCTTACTCCCACACCTGTTTATTTTACTGTTTTACTACCACATACGTCGCTCGTTTATGCATATTTATATGCGTAGATATGCATATTTATATGCGTAGATATGCATATTTTTATGCGTAGAAGATCTAATTACTTATAGGTATAGACCAAGAAAAGGCATTTGATAACGTCAACAGGTGCAAACTATGGAAGATCCTTGAAGAATATGGCGTTCAGGGACAACTATTAGGTAACATCATGGCCTTATATCAAGATAGCCAGAGTACAGTAAGAACAACAGAAGGAATGACCGACTGGTTCTCCATTACATCAGGTGTTAGACAAGGTTGTGTCCTCTCACCACTACTCTTTATTACATATATGGATAAAATAACTCAAGAGTCACATTCAGATAATGATGAAATAAAGGAACTGTTTTTACACACAAAGTGAACAAAATCAATAGCACTAAAACAGAAATAATGAATATAGTAAGAAAACATAATAAACTAGACATCCATATCAATGAGCACTACCCTAAACCAAGTGAAAAAATTCAAATACTTAGGAAGCATATTCACGGAAGACTAGATAGAGGCTAGAGTGCAAAAAGCAAATGCTGTAAACTACCAGCTAGTCCCGTCGTTAAGGCACCCACAAATTTCACTGACAGCTAAGCAACAGATGATCAACAGCATTTTCATACCTACTTTGTGTTACCAGAGCCAAACATGGACAATGAGCAAAGCGCAGTCACAAAAATAACTACATGTGAAATGCGTTGCCTGCGAAAAGTTACCAACACCAGAAAAGACAGAGTCACCGACATCAGCATAAGAAAGATAGTTGGCACAGAACCTTGCTTGAATTACATTGAGAAACAAAGAATGAAGTGGTTTGACCACTTACTAAGAATGCATCCAAACTCCACAGTATACAGAGTCATCTATAACAGAACATCTAGAAAGAAGACGAGAGGAAGACCACGAAAAGATGGTTAGATGACATAGCAGAATCCTGTCAAAGAGCAAAAATAACAATCACCCAAGCCACCAGAACAGCGCAAGACAAAAACAGAAAACTACGACACTGGGCAACAACCCGGTAGCAGTGTGACGACACTGGGCAACAACCCGGTAGCAGTGTGACGACACTGGACAACAACCCGGTAGCAGTGTGACGACACTGGACAACAACCCGGTAGCAGTGTGACGACAAGAGAAAAAGAAGATCTAATAATGCATGTTATGTCAGCAAGCGTAGGTCAGACGTGGACACAATGTATGTTAGTTTACCACTCCGGTCATTACCCTCTTTCTGATCTCCAGTCAGCTTTGGTGGGCATGTGTCATATAATAATAATAATTTCTCTCGTACCGTTATACGTTACATAGGGCCTGCAAGCAATTTCTCCATACCGCTCTGTCCTGGGCAACTAGTTCAATCTCTTCTATAAAATTGAGTCTGATATTTTTTGCATCTCTCAGCAATGTTCGTTTCAGGGTCTCCTTATGTCGTCCTCTCGTTCTTGAATCCTTTGCATCCCACTTGAATGCCTGCTTTGATATTCTTTGATTATTTCTTCTCAATGTGTGTCCAACATATCTCCATCTTCTCCTTCTTATAACAGTTGTTATTAGTGATATATGTGCCATATAATCAACAATAAAGTCATCTACCTATATCATTTAATACATAATACATAGCTAATAAATGTGATTGTTTTATCTGTCTGCTTGTCTTCACTTTTCAACTTGCAACGTAGCACAGGTCTTCAACAAACTTCTTCCAGCCCTTCCTCTCTCTCTCTCTTTCTCTCTCTTTTGCCATCCCTTCCAATTCTTTCCACGTCTTGCCTATCCTTTTAATATCAGTCTTCATCTCTCTTCTTCGGGAACTTCTAGGCCTTCCCCTTCTCCTCTTTCATTGTGGGTTCCAAAACAATGCCTGTCTTGCAATGCTTCCGATTGGTCTTCTCAATGTGTGTCCTATCCATCGCCGTTGTTTTTTTCTATAGAGTTTTTTTCTTCTCATTGTTATTTCTCTAGTTCATCGTTGGTAATCTCATCACAGTATCCCGCTAGCTCTATTCTACGTTAACATCCATTTATGAGATTGTTTTATACAGGTGTAATAATCATCATCAAATAATTGTTTGAGAACGGATTCATTACTTATACAGTAGTCAGAGTTTGCTATTCATGATTAATTTGCTATTTTTGGTTTGGTTTTCCTAATCAACTATTTCCTAATCAACTATTTCCTAATCAACTATTTCCTGATCAACTATTTCCTAATCAACTATTTCCTAATCAACTATTTCTAAATCAACTATTTCCTAATCAACTGTGGCTTAGCTGTAGTAAACTCGATCACAACTTAAGAGTACCTGGTTCAAACTCCACCGCTGCAGTTTGGTAGCAAATTTACTCCCTTGGATTGTTACGAATGATAAAAATAGACCCCACCGTTCAGAAAGCAGTAGCTAAGTGGTACCTAGAAAATCAACGGCTCGTTTACTGTGGTGGATATCCACGTCCTGTAAAGGATATGCCACGATTTGAATTGATTCAATGAACAGTTCAGTATTCAGAAGTGGTATATTTGAATTTGTTTCAAAATTGTGCAAGGTAATACCGGCGTATGGGTGTGAAACATGGACATTTAACAAGGCAGTGGAAAATATGTTTTTTTTTAATACATATAAATGTTATAGAAGAGTGCTCCGTATATCATGGACATAGAAGAGAACAAATAGATCTATCCAGAACGATCTCAAAATCAAAGAAAACTAGCTAATGCTACAAATAAGAATGAGAAAATTGAAATATTTGGACATATAAAAAAGACACAAAGTGTTGGAGAAGACCATCATGGAAGGAGACATCCCGGAGAAGACCATCATGGAAGGAGACATCCCGACACAGAGGAGTAGAGGAAAACAACGGCGGAACATATAAATGGAGAGTGGGAGATTCCAGAGAACTGTTAGGTTGGCAACGTTGATGATGAGGAGGATGATAAATACCGACTGACAAATTCAGTTCGTGATGGATAATACGTATTGAAGATTCGATAAGTGGTCAAGTAAAACACGCTTTAAGAATGAGTATAACCTGTGTTGGAACCTGCGTATTCATGACTTAGAGACCGGTGTCATAGATTGGAAGGGGGAGGAGAAAACCAGGTTGTTCAAGGACGACGATACTGTACAAGAAAGAACTGCTATAGAGTAGTGATTAGTGCACTTGCTTCGTCAACGCACGTCCTCAGGATCAAATTCCCCAGTAGGAATGGCATTTTCTGGACCGTAAGCTCTCAGATTGACTCAGCTTCAGTTGGGTACCATAGAAGTAAAGATAGATGTTGTGATGTTGACCGGATCACCCATCGGGTGCCGTTGATCACAGTAAACTACATAACTAACACCATACTCCCCAATATACTACATTATATACTACATTATATGAACTACATTATATGAAATGTTCTTTAGAGCAACGTCTGGCCGAATGGATGAGAGCGCTGATCCCATGCGGGAGACGCGTCTTCAATTCACAGTAAGGTCAAGTATTTTTTCTGGTGTGGGCATAAAAGAAAATCCTAACCTGAACAGCTTCGAGTCGACTTGCACTAGCCATGTGGCCATTAAATGCCTCAGGCTCACGTCCCACCTGTCCTACACGGCCCTAAAAAGCGATGCTATAGGCAGAAACGACCGCTTTTAAAATTTTTGTGAAATGTTCTTTACTTTATTTTATTACTGACTTATTCATTTCAGCTCCTCGTGGAGCATAAGGTCTCAACAGTTGTTCGTCACTTGCCCCGATCTCTTGCTATTTGTTCTGGCTTCCTAGCATAGTCCAGCTCCCTTCAGTTTCTCAAAAATACTTCGTCTCCATATGTGTTTCGGACGTCACATTTTCCTTTATCTGTGTTGGCTCCACTCAAGTGCTTGTCTAGTGACACTATACTGTATCATCCGCAGTGTATGCCCGAACCATCGTTACTTTCTCCTCTTAACCTGAATCATCATGGGTTCCTGTCCTGTTCTTATCCACAGGCTGTGCTTGTCTCTCTGTCGACAACTGCGAGAATGTTGCTCAAGACAGATCAGCCTGGCGCACACTTCTTCGACATGGTTCTTTGACCTGCGAGGCAGGTAGTTCTTTGACCTGCAGCAGGTTCGACCTGCGAGGCAGGTAGAACTGCACGGATGCAACAGTAACGACAAACCAGAAAGGTAGTAAAACTCCCCACAAGTGCAAATATTTCTTGCCCACATTGCAAAAGAACATTTCAAGCCCACATCGGGCTCACTAGTTATCTACGCACACACAGACAAACATAATGCAGTACATTCTCTTGTATTAAATATGGTGGTTATCATCACCATCTCAGTCTGAAAATACGCAGAAGACGTTTGTTGACAAATGTGTGAATCCCAGTCGCTGGCAAGGTTAAGAGAGATGGGTGTCGATATTGGTACAGCCCGAAAAGAACGAAATACTAAATATTCAAAAAGATTGGTTAATCAAATGAACTGACTAGTAGGGCCGCTGAACGCTGCTGGATTTGTTGATGCGGGGAGCGGAGCACCTATGGACATGTCCGGGGTGCTATGATGATAGTCCTCATATAATTTATTATTCGAATGCTCCATATCGACCATTTGTTAACCAATCTTTGCGATTTATATGTGATCCGAGCCTAAGAACGATTGTACGTTGTGCCAGTTCTGAGCCTACAAGTAAACCAGAATATCCGATTTCTGCGACGCTTTTTATTTACTAGGGTTGCTTCTCTAGGCTCCTACCTCACTCACCTCTTACGACATGCCTTGTGGTCGCAGTGTTACTATTCTTTGCTCCCCTTGCGAGCCACTGCAACACACATGCGTCTCATAACTTACCCAAGTAAAGTCTTCTTGTTCAGCACGTTTCAGCGTTTATTTTCATCATTACTTAAATTCTCCAATAAATTTGTATTGCATGTTATAGAACGCTGTGTTTACTCCAGGAAGCAATATTGACTTGTCAATTTACCGTTCCCAAATCCTGCATGTCAACACACACAACGTAATCAAAAATTGATTTGAAAATTTTTTAAACAAATCCTTCCATAGAAAAATTAAAAGAGATTGGTCTCACTAACAGCTTCATCGCCATCAATAGTAATTGAATTATTTCTCTCCACTCCTGGTGGAGCATAGGGCATCAATAGATGTTCGCCACTTTTCCCGGTCTCTGTCTGTTTTCATCTGTCTCCGGCATGGAGCCGTAGTTCGTCCGAGACTCGAGTTATTAGTTTTGAACAATTTGTTTTTGTTTTCGTACTACGTCTATTTTTATGGATGAGTTTAATTCACCTGGAGGCCCGGAGGTCACATTTAGTCTGAACTCTTACTTGACTGTCCGGCTTGGAGCCATGCACGACATAGCTCTCCTGGTCATGAAGGTTTCTGAACCCACCCCATCACTACAAAGTAATGACATCATGGGAGGGGTCCATCATCAATATTATCATTATCATCATGCCTATTACCATTACTTTTTCATCACCACTATTATTACATATCATCATTATCCATAATCCTAGCATCATCACTATCGTCATTGTCATCACTACCATTATCGTTATTATCATAACTACCATCATTATCATCACTGTCATCATCATTACCGCTACTACCATTATCATCACCACCATCAGGATAACTATCAGCAGCAGCAACATAATCATCACTACCATTAGTTATCATGTCCCATCATATTTTTCTCATAAAAATAAGATCTCGAGACAACAAGATCAGTTGGCGCCCAGCACGAAGCCATTGCCAGAACATTGATGGACTGAACCCGCATAGTGGATGGTTTCTGGAGCAATCTATTTCATAGTCTACCTACTTACACAACGCACATTAGTTTCATTTTATTGCAAGCTTGCGGACAGTGTACATACAAGTGCTTCTACCTACTTACACAACGCACATTTAGTTTCATTTTATTGCAAGCTTGCGGACAGTGTACATACACGTGCTTCTACCTACTTACACAACGCACATTTAGTTTCATTTTATTGCAAGCTTGCGGACAGTGTACATACAAGTGCTTCTACCTACTTACACAACGCACATTTAGTTTCATTTTATTGCAAGCTTGCGGACAGTGTACATACACGTGCTTCTACCTACTTACACAACGCACATTAGTTTCATTTTATTGCAAGCTTGCGGACAGTGTACATACAAGTGCTTCTACCTACTTACACAACGCACATTTAGTTTCATTTTATTGCAAGATTGCGGACAGTGTACATACAAGTGCTTCTACCTACTTACACAACGCACATTTAGTTTCATTTTATTGCAAGCTTGCGGACAGTGTACATACACGTGCTTCTACCTACTTACACAACGCACATTTAGTTTCATTTTATTGCAAGCTTGCGGACAGTGTACATACACGTGCTTCTACCTACTTACACAACGCACATTTAGTTTAATTTTATTGCAAGATTGCGGACAGTGTACATACACGTGCTTCTTTACTAAGAGACCGTCGAGTGCACTCAGACAAACCATCTGAAATACCAAGAAGTAAATGAACAGCAATTGACCAAGTTTCCTGCTAGTGTGTACTAGACTCACTTTCTGCAGGAGACAAAACAAAAGACTGTTCTAACCGTATTTCATATTCTCTCACTCTCTATGCGCTTGTTGCTCTAAATATCTTCTTCTTAGAACGTTTCACATCGACCACTTGTTAAACCACTCTTTGGGATTTGTATGTGATCTGAGCATAAGAGCGATTGTACGTTGTGCCAGTTATGCACCTACAAGTAGGCTAGCACTTCCGATTTCTGCAACGCTTTTGATTTACTACGGTAGCTTCCCTAGACCCCTACCTCAGTCGCCTATTACGACATGCCATGTAGATAGCAGTATTTCTGTTCTTGCTCCCCTTGCGAGCCCCGGCAACACGGGCGGTTCTAAATATAATCTTAATGTTATTCTACATGCATTTTCATATTGTTCTACATGGGTCTTCGTGTTGTTTTATATATAATCTTAATGTTATTCTACATGCATTTTTATATTGTTCTACAGGGGTCTTCGTGTTGTTTTATATATAATCTTAATGTTATTCTACATGCATTTTCATATTGTTCTACAAGGGTCTTCGTGTTGTTTTATATATAATCTTAATGTTATTCTACATGCATTTTTATATTGTTCTACAAGGGTCTTCGTGTTGTTTTATATATAATCTTAATGTTATTCTACATGCATTTTCATATTGTTCTACAAGGGTCTTCGTGTTGTTTTATATATAATCTTAATGTTATTCTACATGCATTTTCATATTGTTCTACAAGGGTCTTCGTGTTGTTTTATATATAATCTTAATGTTATTCTACATGCATTTTCATATTGTTCTACAGGGTCTTCTGTTGTTTTATATATAATCTTAATGTTATTCTACATGCATTTTCATATTGTTCTACAGGGGTCTTCGTGTTGTTTTATATATAATCTTAATGTTATTCTACATGCATTTTCATATTGTTCTACAAGGGTCTTCGTGTTGTTTTATATATAATCTTAATGTTATTCTACATGCATTTTTATATTATTCTACAAGGGTCTTCGTGTTGTTTTATATATAATCTTAATGTTATTCTACATGCATTTTCATATTGTTCTACAAGGGTCTTCGTGTTGTTTTATATATAATCTTAATGTTATTCTACATGCATTTTCATATTGTTCTACAAGGGTCTTCGTGTTGTTTTATATATAATCTTAATGTTATTCTACATGCATTTTCATATTGTTCTACAGGGGTCTTCGTGTTGTTTTATATATAATCTTAATGTTATTCTACATGCATTTTTATATTGTTCTACAAGGGTCTTCGTGTTGTTTTATATATAATCTTAATGTTATTCTACATGCATTTTTATATTGTTCTACAGGGGTCTTCAGTTATTCTACATGCATTTTCATATTGTTCTACAAGGGTCTTCGTGTTGTTTTATATATAATCTTAATGTTATTCTACATGCATTTTTATATTGTTCTACAAGGGTCTTCGTGTTGTTTTATATATAATCTTAATGTTATTCTACATGCATTTTCATATTGTTCTACATGGGTCTTCGTGTTGTTTTATATATAATCTTAATGTTATTCTACATGCATTTTCATATTGTTCTACAAGGGTCTTCGTGTTGTTTTATATATAATCTTAATGTTATTCTACATGCATTTTCATATTGTTCTACAAGGGTCTTCGTGTTGTTTTATATATAATCTTAATGTTATTCTACATGCATTTTTATATTGTTCTACAGGGGTCTTCGTGTTGTTTTATATATAATCTTAATGTTATTCTACATGCATTTTCATATTGTTCTACAGGGGTCTTCGTGTTGTTTTATATATAATCTTAATGTTATTCTACATGCATTTTTATATTGTTCTACAGGGGTCTTCATGTTGTTTTATATATAATCTTAATGTTATTCTACATGCATTTTTATATTGTTCTACAAGGGTCTTCGTGTTGTTTTATATATAATCTTAATGTTATTCTACATGCATTTTCATATTGTTCTACAGGGGTCTTCGTGTTGTTTTATATATAATCTTAATGTTATTCTACATGCATTTTCACATTGTTCTACAAGGGTCTTCGTGTTGTTTTATATATAATCTTAATGTTATTCTACATGCATTTTCATATTGTTCTACAAGGGTCTTCGTGTTGTTTTATATATAATCTTAATGTTATTCTACATGCATTTTTATATTGTTCTACAAGGGTCTTCGTGTTGTTTTATATATAATCTTAATGTTATTCTACATGCATTTTCATATTGTTCTACAAGGGTCTTCGTGTTGTTTTATATATAATCTTAATGTTATTCTACATGCATTTTCATATTGTTCTACAAGGGTCTTCGTGTTGTTTTATATATAATCTTAATGTTATTCTACATGCATTTTCATATTGTTCTACATGGGTCTTCGTGTTGTTTTATATATAATCTTAATGTTATTCTACATGCATTTTCATATTGTTCTACAAGGGTCTTCGTGTTGTTTTATATATAATCTTAATGTTATTCTACATGCATTTTCATATTGTTCTACAAGGGTCTTCGTGTTGTTTTATATATAATCTTAATGTTATTCTACATGCATTTTTATATTGTTCTACAAGGGTCTTCGTGTTGTTTTATATATAATCTTAATGTTATTCTACATGCATTTTCATATTGTTCTACAAGGGTCTTCGTGTTGTTTTATATATAATCTTAATGTTATTCTACATGCATTTTTATATTGTTCTACAGGGGTCTTCATGTTGTTTTATATATAATCTTAATGTTATTCTACATGCATTTTTATATTGTTCTACAGGGGTCTTCGTGTTGTTTTATATATAATCTTAATGTTATTCTACATGCATTTTCATATTGTTCTACAAGGGTCTTCGTGTTGTTTTATATATAATCTTAATGTTATTCTACATGCATTTTCACATTGTTCTACAAGGGTCTTCGTGTTGTTTTATATATAATCTTAATGTTATTCTACGTGCATTTTCATATTGTTCTACAGGGGTCTTCCTGTTGTTTTATATATAATCTTAATGTTATTCTACATGCATTTTCATATTGTTCTACAAGGGTCTTCGTGTTGTTTTATATATAATCTTAATGTTATTCTACATGCATTTTCATATTGTTCTACAGGGGTCTTCGTGTTGTTTTATATATAATCTTAATGTTATTCTACATGCATTTTCATATTGTTCTACAAGGGTCTTCGTGTTGTTTTATATATAATCTTAATGTTATTCTACATGCATTTTCATATTGTTCTACAGGGGTTTTCGTGTTTTATATTATTTAATCTCAGTTGTGACTAGTTGTCTTCTGTCGTTTGATGTCAATGTTAGGTTTGGCACTGATAGCATAATCACGGGAGAAAGATCATGTATAATGTTCCTTTTGTGTTCATGGTGACATGTTTGTATGTTGAAATCTATGTCATTAGTCCTGATTTGATTTACTTTATTGCATCTATGTTGGATTTCGTTAGTTATTCTTCCATTTGCTGAAAATGTTCCCCAGATATATTACGTCTTTAACTTGTTTTAATTTGATGCTTGCCAATGGAGATATTGGTAGCGTTTTCCTCTCTAGCGAATGTCATTACTTCTGTTTATCTTAATTTTCATTTTGTAGTCATAACATACTAACTGGAGTCTGTCAATGTGTTATTGTTGCTGCTGTTCTTCTGTTGATGATATGATTGTCTGATCGCCGACAAAAAAGCAATTCATTTAAGAGTTTCCCAAGGCAATCCCCGTCACTTGGCTTTAGCTATTTTACAGATTTGATCGACATATGTAATGAACAACAGCGGTGATAGTACGCATCTTTGACTTACTTCAGTTCTAACTTGAAACTTTTCTGATAAACATGTGTTTATTCCAATTGTACACTAGCTGTTTATGTATATGTTTTACAACACTAAGTGGTCATTAACTTCCTAGTTTGACAATATTTTTCACAACTTTTTCCTATCTAGGCGATCGAACGCTTTTTCCTGACGAAGCAACGTCTAGGTGTTTATCTAACTCTGTAGTCTTCTTCACTAACTTCATGGAGGCGAATATTGCGTCGGTGCAGCCTCTGTTCATCCGAAATTCCATGCTATTCTTCCGAAATCCCATTTTATTCTTCCGAAATCCTATGTACATGTTCTGCGCATAAATCCTCGTGAAGGTTCTGCACAGATCAACTTTTTATTCTACAGAGTTTAATGTTATCATGCTCTATATAGATCTTCACGTTATTGTATATAGAGCATAATGTTCTTGTATAGATATATTAATTTTATTATACGCTGGAAGAGGCTGGAGAACTTTCTAGATACAGAGAGTTTTTGTAGGCGGCCTGTGATGAAAGCGATATTCCACAAGGGACATGTTACTACTTGACTTGATTATACATAGATCTTATTGTGTACATAGATCTTATTGTACATAGATCTTATTGTACATAGATCATCTTATTGTACATAGATCTTATTATACATATATCTTATTGTACATAGATCTTATTGTACATAGATCTTATTGTACATAGATCATCTTATTGTACATAGATCTTATTGTACATAGATCTTATTGTACATAGATCTTATTGTACATATATCTCATTGTACATAAATCATGTTATTGTACATAGATCTTATTGTACATAGATCTTATTATACATAGATCTTATTGTACATAGATCATGTTATTGTACATAGATCTTGTTATTGTACATAGATAATGTTATTGTACATAGATCATGTTATTGTACATATATCATGTTATTGTACATAGATCTTAATGTTATTGTACATAGATAATGTTATTGTACATAGATCATGTTATTGTACATAGATCTTAATGTTATTGTACATAGATCATGTTATTGTACATAGATCATAATGTTGCTGTACATAGATCATAATGTTGCTGTACATAGATCATGTTACAGTACAAAGATCATAATGTTACAGTACATATATCATAATGGTACTGTACATAGATCATAATGTTACAGTACATATATCATAATGGTACTGTACATAGATCATAATGTTGCTGTACATATATCATAATGTTGCTGTACATAGATCATAATGTTACTGTACATAGATCATGTTATTGTACATAGATCATAATGTTACTGTACATAGATCATAATGTTACTGTACATAGATCATAATGTTACAGTACATAGATCATAATGTTATTGTACATAGATCATAATGTTACAGTACATAGATCATAATGTTGCTGTACATAGATCATAATGTTACAGTACAAAGATCATAATGTTGCTGTACATAGATCATAATGTTATTGTACATAGATAGTCATACTTTTGTACCGAAATATCCATGTACTTTAGATAACAAAATAGAAATCGATACAACTGATGGAGATGGACAGCGATAATGCGACGACAGAATCCTCCTGATGCAATGCTGTATAAATTGACTGGTATGACAAATTGATGCGAACATCGATTACCCCATTAGCTCTTTGAACATTGATCTTCGTTGCTTGCAGCATGTGATACGGTAAGCTATGTCCAGACTCAACATTTACCGACTCATTTGTCGTGACCCAGGCAATTTCATCCGCTAAACACATGTCTATGTTAAAGGTTTCTTGTTGATACAGTGACCTGGTCTTTGTCAACATCTCCACCTGCCGTAACAGAAAAGAGATGAGAGTTATAGGTAAAATCGTGACCCCGGTAAAATATAAGTACATGAGACTGTGGTAAAACACACACAGGACGACCTTTCATATTTCCACTTTGTGCAAGAAAGCTAGACGTCAAGTCGACTACTCTTTCTGCCTTAATTGTGATATTCATATCAAAGCGAAATCGTATGTGTGTTATCGAGAGACTCACAAGGGAGCAAAGAATAGTAACACTGCGACCTACAAGCATGTTTCAGAAATGGGATGTGCTGACCTACTTGTAGGCGTATAACTGGCACAATCGCTCTTAGGCTCAGATCACATACAAATCTCAAAGAGCTTTTAACAAAGGGTCGATATGGAGCGTGTGAAGAAGAAGAATATCAAAGCGAACATACATTTCTTCTACTTTCTTCTAGAATGTTCATTTTATAATGTTCCTTTCTTCTTTATCTTCTTTTTTATCTTTCAATTCCCAACGGAGCACATGTCTTCAACAAACTTCTTCTAGCCCTTCCTCTCTCGCCATCCCTTCCAGTTCTTTCCACGTCTTACTTATCCTTTTAATATCAGTCTCCAACTTTCTCCAGGTATTACTAGGTTTTCCCCTACTCCTCTTTCATTGCGGGCTCCAAAACAATGCCTGTCTAGCAATGTTTCCGGTCGGTCTTCTCACTGTGTCCTATCCATCTCCAGCGTCTTTTCCTCATCTCTTTTTTCCCCACAGGTTTCTGCTTAGTTGTTTCTCTGAGTGTGAGATAAAACAAACACATTGTTCATGAACTGCTAGTTCTGTGAGAGAAACATATCCTGGTATTCCCCACCAAAATCATTGACTCTCGTTATTGGGGTGTTTGGTATTTCCCCACCAAAATCATTGACTCTCGTTATTGGTGTCTGTGTATTTCCCACTAAAATCATTGACTCTCGTTATTGGGGTGTCTGTGGTATTTCCACCAAAATCATTGACTCTCGTTATTGGGTGTCTGTGGTATTTCCCACCAAAATCATTGACTCTCGTTATTGGGGTGTTGGTATTTCCCACCAACATCATTGACTCTCGTTATTGGGGTGTCGTGGTATTTCCCACCAACATCATTGACTCGTTATTGGGGTGTCTGTGGTTTTTCCCACAAAATCATTGACTCTCGTTATTGGGTGTCTGGTATTTCCACCAAAACATGACTCTCGTTATTGGGGTGTCTGGTATTTCACCAACATCATTGACTCTCGTTATTGGGGTGTCTGTGGTATTTCCCCACCAACATCATTGACTCTCGTTATTGGGGTGTATGTGGCCTAGAGGGTAGGTGCTCGTTTCTCCTGCCAAACGTACCAGGTTCGCTCCCTCGTGAAGGCATCGGGATATTTTCTCACAGATTCCTGATCTCAGTGTAGGTGATATCGAGTACGTAGTCCTATCGGAGACGGACGATAAAACGTATTTCAATTTGAACACGTAAAAGAACCCGTGGCAGTTTATAATCGAGAAAAGCATGATGGAAAGTCTTGCGATTTGTATGAGATCTGGCTAAGGCGGTTGTACGCTGTGTCAGTTATGCTACTAAAGTAGCCACCCATCGTTTAGCGATGCTTTTATTTACTGGTAGCTTCCACGTTCTAATAAGTCGCGTCTTAGACATGTTGTAGGTCGCAGTGTCTATTCTTTCTTTCTCGGTACCACGAGCGACGTAGTGTAAATGTGAGACGTGCTGTCTGAAATACTTGTATTTAATTTCTTGTCTCAGCATTTATAATGTAATATCTCATTGGTCATTAATTATTTTTTTCAATCCTCTATCCAAATGTGACTACCTGTTATATTTGTTCTATTCCACAATGTGACTACATGTTATATTTGTTCTATTCCACTGTGACTACCTGTTATATTTATTCATTCACAATGTGACTACCTGTTATATTTGTTCTATTCCACAATGTGACTACCTGTTATATTTGTTCTATTCCACAATGTGATTACCTGTTATATTTATTCTATTCCACAATGTGACTACCTGTTATATTTGTTCTATTCCACAATGTGATACCTGTATATTTGTTCTATTCACAATGTGACTACCTGTATATTTATTCTATTCCACAATGTGACTACTGTTATATTTGTTCTATTCACAATGTACTACTGTTATATTTGTTCTATTCCACAATGTGACTACCTGTTATATTTGTTCTATTCCACAATGTAACTACCTGTTATATTTGTTCTATTCCACAATGTGATTACCTGTTATATTTGTTCTATTCCACAATGTGATTACCTGTTATATTTGTTCTATTCCACAATGTGACTACCTGTTATATTTGTTCTATTCCACAATGTGATTACCTGTTATATTTGTTCTATTCCACAATGTGATTACCTGTTATATTTGTTCTATTCCACAATGTAACTACCTGTTATATTTGTTCTATTCCACAATGTAACTACCTGTTATATTTGTTCTATTCCACAATGTGACTACCTGTTATATTTGTTCTATTCTACAATGTAACTACCTGTTATATTTGTTCTATTCCACAATGTGACTACCTGTTATATTTGTTCTATTCTACAATGTGACTACCTGTTATATTTGTTCTATTCCACAATGTAACTACCTGTTATATTTGTTCTATTCCACAATGTGATTACCTGTTATATTTGTTCTATTCCACAATGTGACTACCTGTTATATTTGTTCTATTCCACAATGTGACTACCTGTTATATTTGTTCTATTCCACAATGTAACTACCTGTTATATTTGTTCTATTCCACAATGTGACTACCTGTTATATTTGTTCTATTCCACAATGTAACTACTTGTTATATTTGTTCTATTCCACAATGTGATTACCTGTTATATTTGTTCTATTCCACAATGTAACTACCTGTTATATTTGTTCTATTCCACAATGTAACTACTTGTTATATTTGTTCTATTCCACAATGTGATTACCTGTTATATTTGTTCTATTCCACAATGTAACTACCTGTTATATTTGTTCTATTCCACAATGTAACTACCTGTTATATTTGTTCTATTCCACAATGTGATTACCTGTTATATTTGTTCTATTCCACAATGTAACTACCTGTTATATTTGTTCTATTCCACAATGTAACTACCTGTTATATTTATTCTATTCCACAATGTGATTACCTGTTATATTTGTTCTATTCCACAATGTGACTACCTGTTATATTTGTTCTATTCCACAATGTAACTACCTGTTATATTTATTCTATTCCACAATGTGACTACCTGTTATATTTGTTCTATTCCACAATGTAACTACCTGTTATATTTGTTCTATTCCACAATGTGACTACCTGTTATATTTGTTCTATTCCACAATGTAACTACTTGTTATATTTGTTCTATTCACAATGTGATTACCTGTTATATTTGTTCTATTCACAATGTAACTACCTGTTATATTTGTTCTTTTCCCACAATGTAACTACCTGTTATATTTGTTCTATTCCACAATGTGATTACCTGTTATATTTGTTCTATTCCACAATGTGACTACCTGTTATATTTATTCTATTCCACAATGTGATTACCTGTTATATTTGTTCTATTCTACAATGTGACTACCTGTTATATTTATTCTATTCCACAATGTGATTACCTGTTATATTTGTTCTATTCCACAATGTAACTACCTGTTATATTTGTTCTATTCCACAATGTAACTACCTGTTATATTTGTTCTATTCCACAATGTGATTACCTGTTATATTTGTTCTATTCCACAATGTGACTACCTGTTATATTTGTTCTATTCCACAATGTGATTACCTGTTATATTTGTTCTATTCTACAATGTGACTACCTGTTATATTTATTCTATTCCACAATGTGATTACCTGTTATATTTGTTCTATTCCACAATGTAACTACCTGTTATATTTGTTCTATTCCACAATGTAACTACCTGTTATATTTGTTCTATTCCACAATGTAACTACCTGTTATATTTATTCTATTCCACAATGTGATTACCTGTTATATTTGTTCTATTCAACAATGTGACTACCTGTTATATTTGTTCTATTCCACAATGTAACTACCTGTTATATTTGTTCTATTCCACAATGTGACTACCTGTTATATTTGTTCTATTCCACAATGTAACTACTTGTTATATTTGTTCTATTCCACAATGTGATTACCTGTTATATTTGTTCTATTCCACAATGTAACTACCTGTTATATTTGTTCTATTCCACAATGTAACTACCTGTTATATTTGTTCTATTCCACAATGTGATTACCTGTTATATTTGTTCTATTCCACAATGTAACTACCTGTTATATTTGTTCTATTCCACAATGTAACTACCTGTTATATTTATTCTATTCCACAATGTGATTACCTGTTATATTTGTTCTATTCCACAATGTGACTACCTGTTATATTTGTTCTATTCCACAATGTAACTACCTGTTATATTTGTTCTATTCCACAATGTAACTACCTGTTATATTTATTCTATTCCACAATGTGACTACCTGTTATATTTGTTCTATTCCACAATGTAACTACCTGTTATATTTGTTCTATTCCACAATGTGACTACCTGTTATATTTGTTCTATTCCACAATGTGACTACCTGTTATATTTGTTCTATTCCACAATGTGATTACCTGTTATATTTGTTCTATTCCACAATGTGACTACCTGTTATATTTGTTCTATTCAACAATGTGACTACCTGTTATATTTGTTCTATTCCACAATGTGACTACCTGTTATATTTGTTCTATTCCACAATGTGACTACCTGTTATATTTGTTCTATTCCACAATGTGACTACCTGTTATATTTGTTCTATTCTACAATGTGATTACCTGTTATATTTGTTCTATTCCACAATGTGACTACCTGTTATATTTGTTCTATTCCACAATGTAACTACCTGTTATATTTGTTCTATTCCACAATGTGATTACCTGTTATATTTGTTCTATTCCACAATGTGACTACCTGTTATATTTGTTCTATTCCACAATGTAACTACCTGTTATATTTGTTCTATTCCACAATGTGACTACCTGTTATATTTGTTCTATTCCACAATGTGATTACCTGTTATATTTGTTCTATTCCACAATGTGATTACCTGTTATATTTGTTCTATTCCACAATGTGACTACCTGTTATATTTGTTCTATTCCACAATGTGATTACCTGTTATATTTGTTCTATTCCACAATGTAACTACCTGTTATATTTGTTCTATTCCACAATGTGACTACCTGTTATATTTGTTCTATTCCACAATGTGACTACCTGTTATATTTGTTCTATTCCACAATGTGACTACCTGTTATATTTGTTCTATTCCACAATGTGACTACCTGTTATATTTGTTCTATTCCACAATGTGACTACCTGTTATATTTGTTCTATTCCACAATGTGACTACCTGTTATATTTGTTCTATTCCACAATGTGATTACCTGTTATATTTGTTCTATTCCACAATGTGATTACCTGTTATATTTGTTCTATTCCACAATGTGACTACCTGTTATATTTGTTCTATTCCACAATGTGACTACCTGTTATATTTGTTCTATTCCACAATGTGACTACCTGTTATATTTGTTCTATTCCACAATGTGACTACCTGTTATATTTGTTCTATTCCACAATGTGACTACCTGTTATATTTGTTCTATTCTACAATGTGACTACCTGTTATATTTGTTCTATTCCACAATGTAACTACCTGTTATATTTGTTCTATTCTACAATGTGATTACCTGTTATATTTGTTCTATTCCACAATGTGACTACCTGTTATATTTGTTCTATTCCACAATGTAACTACCTGTTATATTTGTTCTATTCTACAATGTGATTACCTGTTATATTTGTTCTATTCCACAATGTGACTACCTGTTATATTTGTTCTATTCTACAATGTGACTACCTGTTATATTTGTTCTATTCCACAATGTGACTACCTGTTATATTTGTTCTATTCTACAATGTGACTACCTGTTATATTTGTTCTATTCCACAATGTAACTACCTGTTATATTTGTTCTATTCTACAATGTGATTACCTGTTATATTTGTTCTATTCCACAATGTGACTACCTGTTATATTTGTTCTATTCTACAATGTGACTACCTGTTATATTTGTTCTATTCCACAATGTAACTACCTGTTATATTTGTTCTATTCTACAATGTGACTACCTGTTATATTTGTTCTATTCCACAATGTGATTACCTGTTATATTTGTTCTATTCCACAATGTGACTACCTGTTATATTTGTTCTATTCCACAATGTGACTACCTGTTATATTTGTTCTATTCCACAATGTGACTACCTGTTATATTTGTTCTATTCCACAATGTGACTACCTGTTATATTTGTTCTATTCTACAATGTGACTAGCTGTTATATTTGTTCTATTCCACAATGTGACTACCTGTTATATTTGTTCTATTCCACAATGTAACTACCTGTTATATTTGTTCTATTCTACAATGTGACTACCTGTTATATTTGTTCTATTCCACAATGTGACTACCTGTTATATTTGTTCTATTCCACAATGTAACTACCTGTTATATTTGTTCTATTCCACAATGTAACTACCTGTTATATTTGTTCTATTCCACATCAAACATTAGTATTTATTATGTTCTAGCATTGGGATCTTATCAAATTCTATATTTGGTGGTTATATTTTTGTTTTTATTGTTAATGATTGTGTCTGTTGTCCGTGTACTACATGCATCTCTATCACTCACTCACTCTATCATTCACTCTCTCTATCAGTCACTCGCTCTATCAGTCACTCGCTCTATCAGTCACTCGCTCATCATCACCCTATCATTCACTCTCTCTATCACTCACTCTATCAGTCACTCGCTCTATCACTCGCTCTATCAGTCACTCGCTCTATCAGTCACTCGCTCTATCACTCACTCTCTCTAACACTCACCACTCTATCATTCCCTCTCTATCACTCACTCTATCAGTCACTGCTCTCTCTATCATCACTCTCTTATCACTCACTCTCTTTATCACTATCACTCTATCATTCACTCACTCTATCACTCACTCACTCACTCTATCACTCACTCACTCTGTCATTCACTCTCTATCACTTACACTCTTTCTGTCTGCATTACCTCTGATCAAAGTCTTCTATTGACTCAATCTTCCTCTTTATCCCCCTCTCTCTCACCCACTCACATACTCTATCAATCGGTCTAAATTCCATCTGATCAAAGTCTTTTATTGACGATCTCTCCTCTCTATCACCCACTCTCTTTCTGTCTGTCTCCCACGTCAACTTTCTGTGTACCTTCCCTTGTCAACTCTCCTATGTCTCACTCTCCAATCTCTCTCTCTCTCATTCTCTTCATAACTTCTTCATAATTCTCCCTATAATAAATAACCTACAATTACTACATGTGATATTTATCCACCAACAATTTGATTTCCCTCAATCATGTTCCCTTTCATGTGACTTTCTGTCTTCCCCTTCTGTCCTGGAATACCTCCAGCACTGCCTGTATTATTGGGGTATGCTTTCAATGAAGTAAAGTACTCAAGTTATAGTTCTTTATGTGTATAGTTTCATCCGGAGGAGGGGAGGCGCTAAGTGGTTAAGCATTATCCTTGTGTTCCGAAAGTCGTGAGTTCGAATCCGGACCGCGCTATTCTGTTCACCAGTGCATTTTTTCAGAGCTCTCTATGATTGTTGATGGAGCCACAGAGTTCGTGTTTTGTACAATACTCTCAGCAGGTGGCGTGCCCCGAGCTATATGGGGTAAAACCTGGTACACTGACGTTAATCATTCAGTGTTAGACCGGTTAGAGAGAGGGAGACATTATGTAGGTAGGGTTACATACGTATATATTTTATTGTGTATGTTTGTAACATAAATATATATTATGTGGGTTGGTAACAAACCTATATTAACACTGGACCCCCACACACATACGCAAATAACCAAGACACAGAAAAACGTACTATTGGCAGTGGCAACCCACATAATACGTAATAAAGACAGCACAACGTTAATTTAGGTCAGATTTCAGAACATGTGTGATAGTCACGTGGACGTGCGTTTTAACTAGGACAGTGGCTCTCAACTCTGATAGTGATTACGGCCCCTTTTGACAACTAATATTTAAAAAACGCATTGAATGTTTCTCTATTCCTACCGTTATATTATCCCCCTTGCTCCTACTTAACGTGTAACATACACACACATTTGGAGGAGAAACAAATGCGTAATTACCTGTCTTGTCTTATTCACATGTGCGTGAAACGTCATGTGGGGGTGTTCAGTAGTTTTCAATCATGTGCCATTTGTATTGCATCTGTAGTTGTTAGTCTTTGGTTATTGCTTACTAAACTGACGTCATAGCACTCCGGGCAGACCCATAGGTGCTCAGTCTCCCAACAGATATCGAAGAGTATGCATACTGATGGTTCCGTGGCTCGCTGATTAAACACACTTCTTTGACAGACATGTTAGTCTTTGATGTTGCAGGATATCTTTGATATTATCTATATATCGGGCTCTTGGTCTTCATCGGGCTCTGCGTCCAGGTTGCGGGTTGTTATGGAAGCGACATGGTAATAGACCTGCTTTCATTCTCATTAGGTGATGGAACCATTGTATTTATTATCTTTCTAATATGTTGGATACATGGTGTGATTCTAACGACATTTCTAATGTTTTCATTTCTCAATCTATCCAGTCTCAATCTATCCAGTCTCAATCTATCCGTCAGTTTTCCAGTCTATCTGTCTCAGTCTATCCAGTCTCAGTCTAACCCATCTCAAAATATCCATTTCAATCTATCCGCTATCTATCAATCTATCCTGTCTCAATCTATCCAGTCTCAATCTATCCAGTCTCAATCTAACCCATCTCAAAATATCCTTTCAATCTATCCTCAATCTCCTCAATCTATCCCGTCTCAATCTATCCCTTCTCAATCTAACCCGTTTACTTACTAATGACGCGTAATGATATCGTTTGGTGTGACTCGTGTCAGTGTGGTAGTATCTGATTCTACGTTTGTTAAAAACAATTCTCAAATCTCCTCTGTTATAAACCTGCAGTCTGGTTCAACAATATCTGAGCAAAAGGCCAGACTTCACTAAAAAGAGTGGTTTGTTACACGATTTTGTGTGGGAAATGTTTTGGGGAGTGAAATGGTTTGGCCACTTGGTTAGAGTGAGGCCAAGCTCCACAGTATACATTCTTCTACGACATAACATCGGGAGGGAGGGCGAGAGGTGAACCATAAGGGGATAGGCATAGGTAACTAAAAACCATGACACTGGAAACAACCCGGTAGCAGTGTGACGACACTGGGCAACAACCCGGTGCAGCAGTGACGAAATGAAAAAAAGAAGAGAACTGAGAAAACAGTGATGTTGGAAAAGTGGAAGAGATAAGGGAAGAAGGTATCATCATCAGGTGCCTGTCGGCTGACGTAGGCAATCATGGATCTCCACAAATCTTTGTCTCTTGTGTTTGCTACATGTATCATCTCAGATGTTGACGATCTTTCTTGCCATAAAGTCAGGCTATCTAAAATTTTCTTTTTCTGTCTTCCTCTGTCACGTCTCCACTCGATTTTAACGGTTGCTACAATGTATTCCAAACCTTTCCTTTCTCATCACATGTCAAGGAAAGGTCTGCTGTCTCCTATTAATCGTAACATCCCTGTATTATTCTTTACGTTTGAATTCATTGAAACACTCAATGTGGCTCTGTGCCAGTAAAAACTATCATGTTACATACTGTATATATTATGTGTATTTTTCTTCTTATGTAATTATTTAGTATTGCAAACATGTATGAAAGTAACTTACACCACTTGTATCGACCCATTAGAACGTTCCCTCCCCCATACGTCTTGAAACGCCTCCTGGGGGCTTTTCCACCCCATTGTGAAATATAATTGATATATATATATATATATATAGATGGTTTCACAAGTAAGAGTATAATATTGTCTACTGTACTTAACCACCGATCTTCTAGCCTGAGGTGGTAATAAATAGTGAAACAACTAATATCAATAAATACTACAGGTTGAAGAAGTCGTCGAAGAGTATACTTGCCAACCAGTTCTATCCCATCTGTTGGCTCCAAATGACAGCCCCGTCTAGCTGGAGAATAAGTGTATAATAATAATTCCTCTAGTACCGTTATACGTTACATAGGGCCTGCAAGTAATTTCTCCATACCGCTCTATCCTGGACAACTCGCTCAATCTCTTCCATGGAATTGAGTCCGATATTTATTGCCTCTCTCAGCAAAATTCGTTTCAGGGTCTCCCTATGGCGTCCTCTCTTGCTTGAACAAGTGTATTAGCTGTTGTGTTTAGGTATATTTCTGAGGTAGAACAATGTAGGAAACGACCACATGTTTTCTGGAAAATCTATCTATCAACATGGAAGGAGGACTTTGACCAGTTCAAGCTAGCACATACTATATCCAAATGATACTACTGAGTGTGGGTCGGTGATGACGGTCTCCCATATAACCAATCAGTTCTGGCACAATGCTAGAGTATAACTCAGTGGATGTGATACTATAAAATGTGTGGTTTTCTGTATGGGAAATCTGACCAGTAACCCATCTGTAGAGAATGTGTGTTCTATTGGACAACACATGTGCACTCTCTGTTGTTGGACAACATATGTGCACTCTCTGTTGTTGGATAACATATGTGCACTCTCTGTTGTTGGATAACACATGTGCACTCTCTGTTGTTGGATAACACATGTGCACTCTCTGTTGTTGGATAACACATGTGCACTCTCTGTTGTTGGATACACATTGCACTCTCTGTTGTTGGACAACATATGTACACTCTCTGTTGTTGGACAACATATGTACACTCTCTGTTCTTGGAAAGAAGACATAGTAAAACTGACTAGATTTATTTTTTAAAGCGTCTGAATGCGAAGGATTGACTTCATTGCTCCATGTTTCCCCATTGGGCCCGTTCATGTCAGCAGAGATGGCATGTCATTTGCCAAGAGCATTGCACAAAGCACGAATCTGTAGCTCCAGCAACAATCCTAGGGATCTCATGAACAAATTGTACATGTTTGTCGGCCCAGATTTGAACCCACAACCTTCAGTACGACATGCAAACAACTAAACCACTTCGCTATTGAGACCCCCATCTAGACTAGATCTGCATATAGAGAACCAATATGTCCTGCTTTCTAGTGATTGGTAGCTATCGTAAAGCTACAATGACTCAGGAAGTAATGATCTTCTTGCTTTAAACACTTGAACACATGCATAGATTCTTGTACGACTCGGTACAACCAACAGATAATCTGGTGACAGCAAATAGATCCAAACCAGCACAAAGAGATCTAACCGTTCCCTAGTGCTATGGTAGTTCAATTCTAACTCTTGTCCAGTGTGGGTAGAATATTCATTGACAACACAGCTATTCAGTGCTATGTACAACATCAATACTATGTAACTTTTGCTTGATAAAGACATTTTGGCTGAAACATTGTTGTAAAAATAATGCACCTTTGAATATAGTTATTGGTTACTAAACTGGCTGATTGTACTGGTAGACCCATAGATGCTCAGTCTCCCCAACAGATATAGAAGAGTATGCATATTGATGGTTCCCATGACTCTCTGATTAAACACACTCTTCGCTCTGCCTTCCATGCATCCAATTTTGCCTGTAGAACGGGTCACTCCAAACTGCTTAAATCGCTGTATCAATATCTCTTCTAGTGTCTTCATCAAGCAGGCAGTCGCGAAGAGATTGAAGAACATCCCCCTTATCCATCTTCAACCTTTTAATATAAATACTTCGTAACATTGGTTAACTTAGTATATATGGCCTTTTCGTCTTTACAGACGGTCAATTGGCAAGTGTTTTACTGTGACAACTTCTGAGTTTTCACTTTTCTCTCTTGTCGTTCAGCTCATACATAAGTCCTGCTCAAAGACTCTGCGCCCTTTCATAATTTGGCTTTCCACACAACTCTGTCATCAACTAACTTAGTAACTTAAGTACTTGGAAATAAGATGGGCAAACATGATGAAGAAGAGGGGGACAAGAATGCAAACTCATGTCTATGTCTTTCTCTTGTCTATGTCTTTCTCTTGTCTATGTCTTTCTCTTGTCTATGTCTTTCTCTTGTACTTTATCATCAAGGGCTCTTCCTCTTCTTCAGGGTAGTCTGCCCATCAAAATACATATCTGCAGGAATTCACATCTGTCAACATTTGTAATCTTGTCAACACAACAGTTTTATATGTGTTGTTATTTGACCAGCTAACAATTGTAACATGTCTTCTTCTTCATCGATCGCTCCATGTTAACCACTCTTTATGATTTGTATGTGATCTGAGCCTAAGAGCAATTGTACGGTGTAGCAGTTATGCACCTGCAAGTAGGCCAGCACTTCCAATTTATGCAACACTTTTTATTTACTAGTGTAGCTTTCCGAGGCCTTTATCTGAGTCATCTCTTACGACATGCCTTGTAGGTGGCAGTGTTACTATTCTATGTTCCCCTTTGCTAGCCCTGGCAACACACGGGCGTTGTGACATGTCTGATAAATTCATAGTTTATATATATAATTTCATATCAAATGTCAGGTAACTTATATATTGTACAATTGCTTTGTGTTGGATCTGTCTCTCTCTCTCTTGCTGGGATTGTTTTATTTTATGTTTGTGTGTGTTTGATTGCATTCCGTTGCATAATAATGTCGTCGTCGTGAGGTATTGATTGTGTACTGTGTCTTCTCTCAATTTGTGAAACGCCTGCAATATCTTTTTTATCATTTTGTGGGCGGATAGTGATGTACGTTGACATTGTATGTATGTGTGGGGGTGGTGTGTGTGTGTGTCTATGTGCAGGAGTGGTGCTGTTTGTGAGGAAGTGGTGTTGTTTTTGTGGAAGTGGTGCTGTTTGTGTGTATGTGTAGGAGTGGTGCTGTTTGTGTGGGTAGGGGTGATGCTGTTTGTGTGTGGTAGTGGTGCTGTATGGGTATAGTGGTGGTGCTGTGTGTGTGTGTGTTGGAAGTGGTGCTGCATGTGTATGTGTGGTAGCAATGGTGTTTGCATGGGTGTGTGGTAATTGTGCTGTGTGTGTATAGTAGTGGTGCTGTGTGTGTGGATGTTGTGTGTGTTGGAAGTGGTGTTGCATGTATGTGTGGTATGGAACATATTAATGTGCATCCACTGTACATCTCTCTCATACGCAAACATATTCAAATATGCACACACTATGCTCTGTCTACCATCATCTAAAACAAAAGCTGGACATGGATCAGACATGTGTTACACATGTAGAGTAACCTTCATGAAAACTGCACTGAGTTGGACACCAGAGGGTACAACGAAAATGTGGAAGACCCAAAACCACCTGGAGGAGAACAGTAGAATGGAAACTGAAATTAATCACAGTTTCAACACAATATCTCAATATGTTACAATACAGAGCACAGCCAAGAACAGAGAGGATAGTGTGCATTTCTTACTGCCCGAAGCCTTAAAGGTGTCACAGACAGAGAGATAACTCTGTCTGCCAAATTGTGTGAAGATCCAGTCTGATTAATCCTTATTTTATTTTCTGAAGATCCTGGCTTATTAATCATTATTTCTGACTGTTTCATCAGGCATCAAGTGCCCAGTCTGCTCAAAACAGATATCATCAGATGATATTGAATGCCACCTGGTCATGTGTCTCACCAAACCACGTATTAGCTACAATGGTAAGATCCTCATTCAGCTTGATATTCTTGGTTTATCAGCAGAATTTATTTTATTATTTGTACATATTGCTGAATGCTACAGAAGAGTACTTAGAATATCATGGACAGAGAAAAGAACAAATGCTTCTGTTCTGCAACAGCTTGATATTAAAGAGAGTAGGCTATTAACCCTTTGAACACTGGCTACCAGTACCTTAAAACCCCTTCCTCTGAGCTCCTGAACAAAAACAGCCCATATCAGAGTTATATTAAAACACAATAATTTAGCACACTTAAGTGCACTATACTTTGCTATTGACTTACCCCATCATCTCCATTATTCCTGCTTATTATCTATTTGCAGAATACTAACTTTAAAATTTATTTGATTTAATATATAGATACGGTCGCGAATACTCCTGTATATGAAGATTTTTCTCCAAATTGAACATACAGTTTGAATATCAATCGATTAAACCAATTCTTCGTGCGGAATGATCATCTAACTTTCTATATCCTTATCAGAATAATCACATTCTAAACCTAATTCATCTTCAGATTCATTCAAAACAAGTTCAGCAGCTTGCTCTGTTGTAATACTTTTAGAATTACCATTTCCAAAAAAATTTCATGGAACATCTTTTCAACATGAAAATACTGAACTAAGTGTCCGTTACCTAGCAAAAGCATGTAGAACATGTGGGTTGTGTTTGACATCACATTTGTACAAAATTTATTTTCAAATATCGACAAATTATGAAAAAATATTCTCAGACTGATATGTCGGGAGCTCGGGTTCTAAGGGTTCAAGAGTACAAGATCAAGGAAAATTAAATATTTCGGACACATCAAATGACATGAGTGCCTAGAGAAGATAATTTTGGAATGAATGGTGCCTGGAAGAAGAATGAGAGGACCACCAAGATGTCACTGACGATCAGAGAATGATTGCTGCTGGCACCAGTCAGCTTGCACAGAACTGAGAGTTTTTCAGGACTGCTGTCATCGGAGCCAAGTTCTGGAAGGGACAAGCTATTTGATGATGATGATGACGTATTGCTGACACTACACACAACAGCATGTTTTTTATTGCTCACATATTTACTATTCTAGTGTACGTTTGTAAAAATTGGTCACATATTCATTTGGTCTTTTTTTTTTATGGTAACGTATTCATTTTAAATAATGCTATTATGAGCAGATTAGAACAAGTTGTTATTCTGCACCTTAGAACAGGACACAATCGACTTCGCAGCCACATGTATACATAATTCAAGGTTGGCAATTTAGCCATGTGTACATGTGGACAAACACATCAGAGTGCAAAGCACATACTTCAAGACTCTCCCGAATATGATATACTGAGGCAAACTCACTGGCCTAAGGAAACAACACTGGACAGAAAACTACACGGACCTCTGTGTGAGCTACAAAAGACAGTGAAGTTTATACAAGAGACAATGTTGAATATATAGACAATATTTCAAGCGAACGAAAGGTAGGAGGAAGGAATTATTTTCAATAAACCCTGTTGCATGTAGGTAAAGTGTTTGCCTCTCGCTCAAAGTACTTGGTTTGTTCATAGTGTGAAGCAATTAATATATGTTTCCAGAGGTCCCTGATCTCAATGTAGGTAAAGTGTTTGCCTCCGTCTAAAGTACTTGGTTTGTTCATAGTGTGAAGCAATTAATATATGTTTCCAGAGGTCCCTGATCTCAATGTAGGTAAAGTGTTTGCCTCTCGCTTCGAAAGTACTTGGTTTGTTCATAGTGTGAAGCAATTAATATATGTTTCCAGATGTCCCTGATCTCAATGTAGGTAAAGTGTTTACCTCTCACTTCGAAAGTACTTGGTTTGTTCGTAGTGTGAAGCAATTAATATGTTTCCAGAGGTCCCTGATCTCAATGTAGGTAAAGTGTTTACCTCTCACTTCGAAAGTACTTGGTTTGTTCATAGTGTGAAGCAATTAATATATGTTTCCAGAGGTCCCTGATCTCAATGTAGGTGAGATTAAGTTACTACTCTTATCTGAGGCATACAATAAAATGGGGGTCCTATGTTCAAGTTGAGCACATAAAAGAATCCTTGGTAGATAAAACATCTATAAGAATAGGCTGTAAAGTCGCTGCCTGGTCAAAATTCATTAGAAAGACTAAAAATAAAACTCATTTTTAAAAATGTCCACCTTCTTCAAAATGACATCAGGGACTCTCACAGGTACAATAATTTCTGTACAATGTTCCTGAGATCTTCCTGGTGTATCTTCTTCTTCTTTTGTCGTCACACTGCTACCGGGTTGTTGCCCAGTGTCGTGGTTTTCTGTTTTTGTCTTGCGCTGTTCTGGTGGCTTGTGTGATTGTTATCTTTGCTCTTTCACAGGATGCTGCCACGCCATCTAACCATCTTTTCCGTGGTCTTCCTCTTGCCTTCTTTCCCGATGTTCTGTTGTAGAAGGCTCTGTATACTGTGGAGTTTGGATGCATTCTTATTAAGTGGCCAAACCACTTCATTCTTTGTTTATCTATATAATTCAAGCACGGTTTTGTGCCAACTTTCTTTCTTATGCTGATGTTGGTGATTCTGTCTTTTCTTGTGTTGTTGGTAACTTTTCTCAGGCAACGTATTTCACATGTAGTTATTTTTGTGACTGCGCTTTGCTCAATGTCCATGTTTGGCTCTGGTAACACAAAGTAGGTATAAAATGCTGTTGATCATTTGTTTAAAAAAATGTATGAAAGAGTTTAAAGCACACATGATTATTCCCCAAAGTGCAATGATGATGGTCCTATCAATCATTGACATGAGAAATTGAGTTTTGTTTTTTTAACTGCCACAGAGAAAGAAATTCTTTCAACGCCCGGAGAAAGGAGATGAAAATTATAGATTTCTTACAAGACCTGAACATCAAGGAACATTGGTTTATAAATATTATCATGTCTATACAAATTGTTATTTTTTTTTTATCACATTAAACATCGCAGTGGTTTAGAAGTTTGGAGAAAGCAATGATGGTTGACAGAGAGAGAAAATTGTAGACAGCCTGACTTCATGGCACGGAAGAGCGTCAACATCTGAGATGATAGCAAATACTAGTGGCAGAGATTTGTGGAGATCCATGATCGCAAATGCCGGCCAGCACCTGATGATGATGATGAATAATGATGGGAATAGTTAGTTGAAGACGAGATGTTATAGAAACCTTTAACGTGATGATGGAGAAGGCAGTAGAACTGGCTAGTGATCTAAAGTTTTCCAGTGCTGGGATGAGAGTAAAGTTTGGCAAAGGACATGCTATATTATGATGCATTCACTTTGACAAAGTTACATATGTGTTTATAGATTACACATTCACTAGATCATGGTTGCAGATGTGTTTATAGATTACACATTCACTAGATCATGGTTGCAGATGTGTTCATAAATTACACATTCACTAGATCATGGTTACATATGTGTTTATAGATTACACATTCACTAGATCATGGTTGCAGATGTGTTCATAGATTACACATTCACTAGATCATGGTTACAGATGTGTTTATAGATTACACATTCACTAGATCATGGTTGCAGATGTGTTTATAGATTTCACATTCACTAGATCATGGTTACAGATGTGTTTATAGATTACACATTCACTAGATCATGGTTACAGATGTGTTCATAGATTACACATTCACTAGATCATGGTTACAGATGTGTTTATAGATTACACATTCACTAGATCATGGTTGCAGATGTGTTCATAGATTACACATTCACTAGATCATGGTTACAGATGTGTTCATAGATTACACATTCACTAGATCATGGTTACAGATGTGTTCATAGATTACACATTCACTAGATCATGGTTACAGATGTGTTCATAGATTACACATTCACTAGATCATGGTTGCAGATGTGTTCATAGATTACACATTCACTAGATCATGGTTACAGATGTGTTTATAGATTACACATTCACTAGATCATGGTTGCAGATGTGTTTATAGATTTCACATTCACTAGATCATGGTTACAGATGTGTTTATAGATTACACATTCACTAGATCATGGTTACAGATGTGTTCATAGATTACACATTCACTAGATCATGGTTACAGATGTGTTCATAGATTACACATTCACTAGATCATGGTTACATGTGTTTTTTGCGAAATGGCTGTTTCATTCTGGAATTTGTTCACAAAGGATACAGTTGTTAGCATTTCATGTGATTTTCGTTGGCACAGGAATGGAGCAATTATGGGGTGACCCGTTGCAGTTGGAACCGTACATATGAACTACATGTGTTCTTAGATTACACATTCACCAGATGAAGGTTACATATGTGTTTATAGATTACACATTCACCATGACAAGGTTACATATGTGTTTATAGATTACACATTCACCATGACAAGGTTACATATGTGTTCATAGATTACACATTCACCAGATAAAGGTTGAAAAAATCGTGGCATATCCCAAAGGACGTAGCCATCAACCACAGTAAACAAGTTGTTGATTTTCTAGGCACCACTTATACGTTCAGTAGTTTGCCATTGCTTTCTGAACGGGTGGCGCCATTGTCCTTTGTTAAAATCACGGAAACAATTTGCAAGCAAACTGTCCCAGCGTGATTCGAACTCAGAACGTCGGTTAATAGACAGAGTCACTAACCCTAGCCACAGACGCCAGATAAAGGTTACATACGTGTTTATTGATTACACATTCACCATGACAAGACTACATATACTTATATTGATTACATATTCACCATGACAAGGTTACATATATTTATATTGATTACACATTCACTATGACAAGACTACATATACTTTTATTGATTACATATTCACCATGACAAAATTACATATACTTTTATTGCTTACATATTCACCATGACAAAATTACATATACTTTTATTGCTTACATATTCACCATGACAAAATTACATATACTTTTATTGCTTACACATTCACTAAATTGATCATTCTTCCTTGTTTTGTCCATCTTCTCAGCCGGTGTCAATATTTGTCATGTCCCTTTATTAGTAATATTCCTCTAAGTCTGTCAGTCTCTCTGACTAATCTCTTTCATTAATCGCTTAACCATTCTCTCCATCTGATAGAGGATGTACTAGCAGAGGACAAAGGCGAGTGTGTAATCTGTTTTGAGGATCTTAATCAAGGGGACACAATCGCCAGATTACCATGCCTTTGTATATACCATAAAGGGTAAACGTTTTATTGATTTATCTATGACTTGGTCATAATTTTTCCTTGTTCACAGCCAACTTACAGTTCAACTCCTGCCTGCTGGTCTTAAGATTAGTTTCTAATCTTCTCCCAGCCAAAATTATACCCTTACAGAAACTTCAAATGGAGAAAAATGATTTTGATGTCCTCCTCCAGCGATCTCCTGAGAAGAATCTCACTATCAAAATGAATAGCATTTATCAAAGAAACAGAAAACTCATATTAGAAGATCAAGTCTTCTAAACAGGAAGAAGAAATACGCTGAGTATTTCTGATATGGAAATGCTGAGGGCTACAAAAGATGAAGAAACATGAAGAATTCTTGTAAAACCTTATGTGCTACTTGGCATGATGAGAATTAGGTAAGTTATGCCTCTCCAAGAGATTATAGTTAGTTTATTCCTTCGAGCCAAAGGCGGCACATAGGGCAGAGGTTTTAGATCTCCATGTGATACGGTTCTTTGCTAGCAGTTGGAGATCTTGTATGGTTTTACATCCCAATAGTTTACTTTCTTGTTGGATGGTTCTTCGAAGAGTGGTCTTTGGTCTTCCACGTTTTCTTTTTTCCCAACTGGTGACCACATAAGGACTTGTCGATTTAGTCTCTTTTCGTCTGATCTAAGAACATGACCTAAATATTTCCACCTTCGCTTCCTTATAATATTTGATACGGGTTGTTGGTGTGTTCTATCTCTCACTGTGTTGTTAGAAACGAAATCACTCCATTTGACTTTTAATAATTTTCGTAGACATTTATTCTCAAAGCTGTCCAGTTTCTTATCAATTTTCTTTGTTGATTTCCAACTTTCACAACCGTAGGTAAGTACAGGAATCACACATGACCTAAATAATTTAACTTTTGTGCATATACTAAGGTCTTGAGATTGCCAGATATTCGTTAATTTAGTGAAGGCACTAGCTGCTATAGCAATGCGAGAATTTATTTCTTTCATCGTGTCTCCGTTGTTTGACACTTTACTACCCAAATATGTAAAATGTTCAACTTTCTCCAGTGTTTGGCCATTTATTACGATGTTAAAAGAGATTATAAACAACAATAATACAGTGAGAAACCAGTCTTGCTATTAGAAAGGTACTATTGAGGATGATCATGATTTTGAATGTACTAGTTAGTCTGTAACAAGTGATGAAGTGGTTAAGATGTTTGCCTGTCATTATGACAGTTGAGGGTTTGAATCCAGACTGACATACAGGCACAATTTACTTTATGAGATCCCTAGAATTGTTGTTGTAGCTACAGAGTTTGTGCCTTGAACAACACTCTCTGTAAACTGTATGCTATCTCTGCCGTCAGGACAAACCGTATGGGAAACCCGCAATAAAGTCAATCCTTCGCCTTTAGACCCTTGTTTTGGTTTCTCAGGTAATGTAGGGGGTTGTCATAGAATGGAGTTCAAAGTTGAACATCTCATTGAAGCAGCTATGTGGTAGCTTTCTGACATCTTGGGGTAGCCAGGGAAGTATTTATGCTAAACTCTCGATGTTCTAGGTTATCCATAATGGATGTTTGCTACATGAGCCGCCTGTGTGTTACTGGGGTTCACATGGGGAGAAAAGTATAGTAACTCTCCAGTCGTTCATTTTGCATCTTACTTAGCAGTGAGAATGGCCAGTGCATATTTGAGGATGACCACTGCAATAGTGAACGAAGAGATGTATTGCCACATCTTGTCTCCTTTTATGAGAGACTATATTTGAGAGTATATGGCCTAGTGCTTAGATATGTCTTTGTCGGAGTCAAACATGAAAGTCTGAACACTGATGAAGAAAAAAGATTATTGATTATAGTTCTTTAATAGTTCTAATAAACTTTCTTCTGTCTAGATCAGTGAATCTCAAACTGGGGTCTGCAAGGTACTCAAAGGTGGATCCTCAAGCGCTTGAAGAAATATTATAATCTTTGACATTTCAAACAGTAAAATAAGTTTAAAAACAGTAGTAAACTAGTTCCACTGCGCAATCAAAGGACCCAGACCAGACCGGAGTCTAAATGTATGACAGGACAAAATGAAAGATCATTTGAAGTTTCCCGTAGTCTGAGAACATTGTTTACTATTGTAACACACAAATAATTCATTCCTGTCCATTTTCATGTATAGAAACTTTTGGGGATCCGTGGCAGCAAAATGTATTGAAAAGGGGTCCGCTGTAATGCAAAGTTTGGGAACTGCTGGTCTAGATAATTTTTTTGTAGTTATTCAATAGTTCTATTCAAGTTTTTTTTATTGAAGCCACTCTGTTGTATATCATCTTGTTAATCTGAGTCTATTAACATGCTACTTTCAGGTGCATTGACAGATGGTTTGAAGTCAACAGATCATGTCCAGAACACCCTTCAGATTAAGAACTTGTAATTCCCAAAAATGCAACATAATTACCCAATCTGCCAATAAGTTTAACTTGCCTGCAAGTCAGAAAATCAGGGACTTTGCATTTGTTTGGCTCTGTACTTTCAGCTTGTGATAAGACAATCTACCTGGGGGACACCTTGGATGTATATATGGTTACAAAAACCTATAAATATTCGTAAATATGTACATGTCACGATATCTTTAAGGTTTTTTGTGTGTAGACTGACAAACTGAAAACATTTGGTGCTTATCGGATACAGCAAGTCATTTTGTTGAAAGTTTTCATATTATGATACTTATCGGACGGATACGGCACATTATTTTGTGAAAGTTATCAGGCCACAGTGCTTATAAGATGAATATAAAATGTTATTTTTTAAGATTTATCGGATCATGGTGTTTATCGAATGGATACAGCACATTCTTTTATGAGAGTTTTGAAGTCAAGACTGCACTACAAAACAGAACCCTCTAAGAAATGGTAGACAGAAATCCTAGATTTGTGAAAGTGCATAATAATTTCACGTCTGCGATGGAAAACAGAGCTGGCCAAATATTCAAAGAGCAAATTTCACCGCATTTCGCCCAAATCTGTAACTAATTTACATATTTTATTTGTTAATGTCTCTCATATATATATATATATTATGTATATATGTATGTTCTTGATAGAAGAAGGGTTCAGTTTTCTCTGTCCTCAATATACGTTAAAAACCTTCCAGTTTTTTCTCCTGACCGACATTTTTTTTTTTTTTTTTTTGCTTTTCATGCATGCTTGATTAATTCTGTGTTACATTCATTAATTATGTTTCACAGTTTCTTGCCATTGCATGAATTAAAAAATTTTTTTTTTACATTCTCCCTTGCTTCCATTAACAGTTTTTAAAAAAATGTAATTTCTGATATTAGTTCTTTCTTTTTTTTATGTTTTGCAATTTTTGTGTGTGAGTGGATGTGATATCTCTTATTGTTCATTTCTTTACGATATATTTCATTTTGTAGTGCGTTCTTTTAGCTATGTTCTTTAGTATATGTGTGTGCTATATGTTATGTTTTCTTATATGTGTACTACAGGGTGTTCAAGATAAAAGTAGCCCGATGGACAAATCAAAAGTTGCCAGTTACACATTGCATTTTGTCTATTTACTATTTAAACCGGTTCTGACTAGCTTGTTATTTCGTCACATTATTTCATCACCACAATTACACTACTACCTATTGTTTTCACCAGGTGGATGTTGGAATTCTTTGTCCATCTTGCATTAAGTGTAGGGGCTGGAGCTTTAATTTACGTTTCAGGACTAGATGAGTCGCTCTTGTTATGTTATATACGTGTTTATTTGGTGCAGCCTTGATATTGTCTGTCCATCTTTTTCTTGGTCTTCCCTTGGCTCTAGCATCTGATCTCTTTTTATTTTATGCTGTTATTGGTGGTTGGTTGTATTTCATTCTCATCAAATGTCCAAACCGCTGCATTTGTTGTCTTTCAATGTAATTGGTGCATGAAGTTATGCCCACTCTGCTTCTGATGTCCTCATTTCGTAGTCTATTTTGCCTGATGACCGACAGCGCTTTCCTCAAGCATTTCATTTCACAGTGGTGAGCTTTCTGTGGTGTGTTGCTGTCAGAGACCAAGTTTGGCACTTTTGATAGAAATACTTTTTTATCGTCTGTCTTTCCACTTCCATCTTGATCTTTGGGTGTTGTAGTAATGGTGCCAGCTGGTAGGTCATAATTACACACCATCATAAAAAAGACTGGCGTACTTGACCTATACTACGTCATAATTGAACCTTTTCATAAACATATGCCAGATTGGCTCCTTGACAGGCTACTTTTATCTGACACCTGTACATCACCTAAGTGATATGTTTTATGTATGTCTGTCTACTATACACTCTATAGAAAGTGATATATGCTATGCTCTTTATTGTGTAATGTCTGTGTTCTCTAGTAAGTACTATCTGTTATGTTCTCAAATGTTTCTGTTACATCATTTATTTTGCATTAGGAATGTTCTATTCCCTCAATGTTCTGAATTTGATTGTGTTCTGTAATCAAGAATAAATGATGAAGGCAGAAGGTTGTTGAGAATGATAATAACTCCTGCTCCCTGCATCTATTGTTGTTTGGTAGAATTTGATGAGACTGTTGTCACAATGTAAATGTGCAGACAGATTGCTAAACTTCATCTGTGCTTGTGTGACAACCTTCAGTTTTGAATATCTTTATTGTGCTCCGGACATGTCCATAGGTGCTTCGATCTCCTTTGCAATATCTCCAACAGAGTCCAGCGACAGTTCGATTTTGATTTATAAGCCTACTCGTATACTTGTTGGGCAGTTCTTTTCCCACCTCTTCAATCTCAGCTCTTGCAATCTAGCTATTGAATGGTTTGACTGGGTTGGTTTAAATGAAAATCTTTGCGGGCACACTCTATGAAGGTATTAGCTCTATCCATTGGCAGCCCTTCTGGTATGGTGGCAGAGCCAGTCAGCCTATCAGCTCTCTCATTGTCTATGACACTAATGTGCTCCGGAATGAAGATAAGTGTAATTCTACAAATTGTGGACTCTTGTAGTGATTCAGTCTTTTGCTTGCACACCAAACTAGCCTCCACTTTTCGGATCATAATGAATGAATCAGAATGCACGCTAACCTTGTTGTGAAAGACAATAGAGATGATGTTCCTGGTTCACTTTGAAGACTGGACAAGTCAGGGTGTTGTTATTATCTCCAAGGCTACAAATGCAACGATCAGTCACCAAGGACTTCTTCATGAACAAAAGTCATAATGACAGGAATCAACTTAATGAAATTGATATCTTCCTGCAGGTCAACACTTTCCCCACTGAAACAATTATGATTGGGCATCTCATATCATTATTGCATCAAACAGAAGCATCCCATATCATTATAGCCTCTTTAGTTAGTTAGTTTGTTCCTTTCGTACCAAAGGCGGCACATAGGGCAGAGGTTTTAGATCTCCATGTAATACGGTTCTTTGCTAGCAGTTGCAGATCTTGTATGGTTTTACATCCCAATAGTTTACTTTCTTGTTGGATGGTTCTTCAAAGAGTGGTCTTTGGTCTTCACGTTTTCTTTTCCCAACTGGTGACCACATAAAGACTTGTCGATTTAGTCTCTTTTCGTCTGATCTAAGCACATGACCTAAATATTTCCACCGTCGTTTCCTTATAATATTTGATATGGGTTGTTGGTGTGTTCTATCTCTCACTGTGTTGTTAGAAACGAAATCACTCCATTTGACTTTTAATAATTTTCGTAGACATTTATTCTCAAAGCTGTCCAGTTTCTTATCAATTTTCTTTGTTGATTTCCAACTTTCACAACCGTAGGTCAGTACAGGAATCACACATTGGTTATTGAACTGACGTCATAGCACTCCAGACAGACCCATAGGTGTTCAGTCTCCCTCAAGAGATATCAATGGTATACATAATGATGGTTCCTGTTACACACTGGTTAAACACACTCCTTACTCTGCCCCTCAGGTATGCAGTTGTACTTTAGGTGACTCCAAACAGTTTAAATTGCTTGATCAATTCAACATCTATTTTATTGTCTTCGTCCAATAAAGATACAGAAGAACATCCCACTTATCCATCTTCAACTCTCCAACAGTCTATACAAGCCTGCCAGCTCTCTCATTGCTACAAACAGAGGCATCAAACACCTGCATCGAACAGAGGCATATCATTTCATTCTAATCTCAGACAATATATGTATTTCCTATCTTCAGTCAGGGCATAACGTATAATTATAATATTCAGTCAGGGCATATATAATTATAATATTCAGTCAGGGCATAACGTATAATTATAACCTGCAATCAGGGCATACCATATAATTGTAATATTCAGTCAGGGCATATCATATAATTATAATCTGCAATCAGGGCATACCATATAATTATAATATTCAGTCAGGGCATAATGTATAATTATAATATTTAGTCAGGGCATATCATATAATTATAATCTGCAATCAGGGCATATCATATAATTATAATATTCAGTCAGGGCATATCATATAATTATAATCTGCTGTCAGACCATACCATATGGTCCATCCTAAACTCCCCGATAATCAATGCTTTCGTTGCAAGTCTGTCTGCTCTCTCATTGTCGTGAACATCTGCATGTCCAGGTCTCTCCTAACTAAACAGTAATTATATTGAATATCTTCAGCTGAGATTGCATATACTTATACTATATAATATACCTCAATAGACTAGATCCACTGATTTCGCAACCTGCCATTTTAGACCTTCGGAACCATCGACTGAGAGTCAGATACAACAGGGGCCCCAGTAAGCGGAGTTCCAGAGAGCCATTGGAGGGCAGCAGTAACTGCCTCAACCTCCATCCTCATACAGGAAGTCTCCGTGTGGTGCCGGGCCCATGTGGGAAGCAAAGAATAGTACCACTGCGACCTACAAGGCATGTCATAAGAGGCGACTGATGTAGGACCTAAGAAAGCTATCGTAGTGTGGGAAGCATAGTACCACTGCTACCTACAAGGCATGTCATAAGAGGCGACTGATGTAGGACCTAGGAAAGCTATCGTAGTAAATAAAAAGCATGGCCTACTTGTAGTTGCATAACTGGCACAGCGCACAATCATTCTTAGACCCAGATCACATACAAATCGCACAGATTGGTTAACAAGTAGTTGATATGGAGCATTTGAAGAAGAAGAAGATACTGGAAGTAATTGTCCTGTATATGTTTTGCTCTGCAACAACCCTACCATGTGTGCTAGCCAAGAAACCCCGGCCTGACTTTTCACCACGATGCACAGACCCATCAGTATCAACATCATATCGCTTGCATTATCTTCTATCAGCTGCTTAATTACGAGTTCAGCCTTCATGTTGCCCCAATCTCTAAATTCCCTTTTACAAATAATGGTAATGCTGCAGTAGTTGTCCATGCTATCATCTATCGAGAGAACATGAACATCATCCACCAAAAGAGATTATGGAGATGGATCAGACATGTGATGTGCATGGAGACTAACTCTGTCACGTAAACTGCACTGAGATATACACCAGACTCTCTCAATGTGTTAAGAATGTCACTTCAATCCATTGCAGCATCCTCTGATATCATAGCCACATCAGCCAATCTATGTTGTTGTCATGTCTTAGACAAAGCATTGTAGTCATTAGATCAAGATATTCAAAACAATTATTGTCATACACACTTGCACCAATCTTTGTAGAACTGGTTCAGAATTAATTTCTTGTATGTCAAGTTCATGTACCACAAAATTTAAACTTAGTAACAAAGAAAATTGTAATCCCCATGTAATTCATACTTTACATATATTTAGCGAGTAAACATTGATAGACTGGTTTACATCACCGTGACCGTTGTGTTGTAGTAGAATTTAGATATATTACAGAAAATGTGTAATTAACAGCCCAAAATGAAATATGTCAGCCTGACAATCATATAGTGTAAATTTAGGCTGGTCTGTATTTTGGACATGGAAAGTTGATTATGCATCACAACCGTGTGGTGTAGATTTGGGCAGGTCTGTATTTTGGACAAGGTAAGTTGATTACGCATCCTTGATGAAGGAACCTTGGTCCATAAATGCGTAGTATATAACAGGAGAGCTACAGAGAATCATCAATCTTTTATAAATTGTATAAAGGCCGTTGGCATCAAACAGACAAGATTACAAATGTAACAATTCTGAGGACATGCATTTTTTCTGTGGAAACATTAAAACAAAGAAAATCTAATCTTTTGAAATAAAGTGGTGCAGAAATATTTTTAGAACAACCCAGAGAGAGTGATAATAGAGGGAATGATTTCTGGATGAAGAAAGTACATTCAAGACAAGAGCAGAGAAAGTGGCAGAACTAGCCAGACATGTTGGTTTTCAGGTAGAAACAGCCATGCAAGAAGACATCTGACAGAGTATTCTTCTCAGTAGTGTTTAAGAGTTGGAATTTTTACTACTGGCGCATTGTTTTTAACGCTTATCTGTATCTTGTATACATTGCTTGATATGTGTTTTTGAATATAAGTGTTACAGAAAAGTTCTAACTGTACCATGGACAGAGAAGACAACAAATAGATATATCTAGAATAAACTCAAAGAAAACTGGTTGATGCTACAAATTAGAATGAGACAAAAAAATATGTGGATATATAAAGACATGAATGGTTGGAGAAGACCGTTATTGAAGGAGGCGTCTCGGCAATGAGGAAATCTACAGAGAACATGATGTAACTGGTGATTTGAGTATGATGGCTGCAGAAGTGGGACATCTGGCCTATGAGAGAGAGAAAGAGAGATTTTGAAGGACTGTTAGGGTGGCAAAGTTTTGCTCAGGAAATGCTATTTGATGATGATTTATTGTTTGATAAAGTTCTTTGTCGTATTTTTTTTATTTTGGTATTTAGCCTTTGGGGTATCATCATCATCAGGTGCCGTCTCCACATCGAAGGTTGGCTGCAATGAATCTCCAGCATCCTCTGTCTTTCGCCTTGGTGTTGCACACTGCCAGACTGTAACCTGTCCATTTCTTAAAGTTTCTCTCCCACTTATCTCTCGGTCTTCCTCTTGCTCTTCCTCCCTCAACTTCCCCTCTAGTAAATGTTTTATCATGGTGTCATGCCTTTTATGTGCCCAAAATACTTTACTTGTCTGAATTTTATTTCTCTTAATAATTGTTTCTTCATGCCTAGTTTTCCTAAACTTGTTTATTTGTCTGTTTTTCTGTCCATGAAACTCTGCCTATTCTTCATATATCCACATCTCAAATGCATCAATTCTGTCTTCTAACTGCTTGTTCATTGTCCATGTTTCGAGCCATACATTAATATAGGATATATATAGATTTGATCATTCTATTTTAGCCTGTTTGTGATTTGTTTGTGGGTATTACTTTGGTATATATATATATATATATATATATATATATATATATATATATATATATATATATATATATATATATATATAGCTTTTCTGCTGTCTCTCTATCTAATATCCTATTGTGCTACATAAGGCTTCCAGAAAAGATTTCAATTGTTGCCATTTTTCTGTCTTTCTATTAATTGTTGCCTACGCCAGGCCACAACCTTTCAACGCATTTCACTGCTCTTATCCATGTTTCCTTTGGACACCCAGGCCTTCTTTTCCCAACCACTGTTCATCAGAGAGCTATGCTAGGAATAATTGATCTTCTTTGCGTTCGTTCTTTACGACCAATTTTAATCACTCTTGGGACATGTGGATCCGATTTCAGCCAAGAATAATTGATAAAATATTCTTATTTTGAAATGTTCACTAATAAACAAAATGATAATTATCTCTCTCATGCCTTTTAACCCGGTTTGGCATAGGCCCCAACCAACTCAAGCCTAGCCTTCCTAACTTTGCTATCTCCTCCAGTTCTTCTATATATTGTTAATCTCCGCCTCCAAATCTCTTCCCCATGTATTTCTAAGCTTCCCTCTTTCACTTTCCCTGTGGGTTCCAGGAAAAGGGCCTTCTTGTAGACACCACAAAGTTATCAGTCAGTTCTGATGGCCTTCTGTACAACCAATCAGATCTGTCAACATGTTACAGTATAACTCGGTAGATGGGGTTTAAAAAAAAGTGGATTTGAAGTTCTTAAAGTATGATCAGTAATAAATTTGTATAATTGTTGTGTCTTGTTAGACTAGACAATATTCGGTCGTCTTTAGTCACTTTGAGTACTGTAGTAACAGAACAAATAATAGCATTATGCATATATCAACAGTCACACATTTCTACAGACTGATAACTGTAAGGTTTTACAAACAGAAAACCTCACATCTGGAGTTGACTATAGCATGGTATCAGATTTGAGATTTGGTCTTAGGGAGGCTGTCAGAGCAGACGGCATCCAAGTCTTATGCATAATTCATAATATCCTATAAAACTATCCATTGTGGACAGACCTGTTGTGACTCAGTTACCATATATAATGAACAACTGTATGATGAAACTGAAGTCATGAAACGGACTACATCAGAGAATCCAAAATCTGTAGAAAATGATTCAAGGACCTACAGTCGAAGGATTGAATTCATTGCAGAGGGTTTTATCTCATATAGCTCAGTCGCTTTTCACAGAAGTGGCATGCCACTTGCAGAGAGTATTACACAAACTCCGTAGCTCCTGCAACAGTCCTAGAGGTTTCTGAAAAATGCATTTTGAACGATCGATGCCACCCAGATTCAAACCTACAACCTTCAGAATGCAAGGCAAAGGTTTAGCCAAAAAGATCACCATATAAAATGATTGCAAAAGATTAATGTTGATTGAGAGTTTCAGGTCACACCCACTTTCATGAAAACGTATTAAATTAATGATACTCTGGGTTGTTTTTTTAATCCTGATTATATGTATACATACCACTTCAGATTTTACTTACAGATTACCTACCTGCATGACTAAGTATGCACATACAATTATATATTTTTCGTTTCAGGACAAACTCTCATGATGAATTCCTTCTTTGCGTTCAGATTGTGATTATTTTGCAGACAAATAGCATTAATCAGTTATAGGTCCTGCTTGTTGAAATATGGCGCTTTCATCCATTTGTTGCCTTGTGTGTTGTCATTTAAGAAGAACTTATTATCAGCTGAAACTAATATCAGACTTTACTTGGTTCATTGTTGAATAAAATGTGTTTCCTTTTTTCTTTTTTCTTTGCCGTTTCACCAGGAGTTTGATCTGAATACTGATTTTGCAGTACAAATAGCATTTCAATTCTTAATATGGCTGCAGCATGCTTTAAATACTACCCGGCAGCTCGTGTGCTCAAGTACCGTTTAGTATTCGCCTGGTGATTTTCTCACTTCAAGAAGAATTTATGTATCCAGGCTCGAAACCGGATAGTTCGAACCTACTTGGGTCTCATGCTTGACATACACATGTGTCGTACGTACTTGTTAATTCCTAGTCTATTCAGTTATTACTACCGTCTAGTTTTATCAAACAAAAATGATTAGTTTTGTGTGTATAAATTACTTCAGAGATAGCTGCTTGTTTTCTGGTTGAAGGGTCAGCCAATTGATAGAGTTGACATTCTGAACCCCCTCCTCCCTATAGAGTGTGGCTGCAAAGAGAACTTTCATCTAAACCAAGCTACGTCAACAGCTAGATTGCAATAGCTCGGATTAAAGTGACTAGGAAAGAGTAGCACAACAGATGTACTAGTAGGCTCATCAATCTCTATACAGTTACCTCACCCAGTCTAAATTTAGTGCCAGATGCTCACCATTCTTCAGAGCTTTTTTTAATGGAAACTTGTGTTACTTACACCCCTTGAGGTTTGGTTGCAGATTTTTCTTATTCTGTTCATTGTTTATATGATGATCATCTTCATCACACATGTCCATAATTGCTTTGATCTCCTCCCAAGCATGTATTTCAGTGTGTTTAGACTAACAACTCCCGTTCTGTGTTGGTTGATGTATCTACTGGGGTTTTTCTCATGTTTTTCCCTTCTTGCCACATAACTTGGCAACGGAAATAGAGAATACCCTTCATCGTTTGCGTTGAAATCTTTGGAATGTATGTTTTCTCTTAGAGCTGTGATAATGTCGCTTTTGTCTATAGAAGACTCATTCTTGATTGCAGCATTGCTCACCAGTGCATCTGATGTCTCATTGTCCTTCACCCCAGCGTGGCCCGAGACAAAGATGAAGGTAAGTATCTGGATTGTCACATTTTGTATTAATTGCATCCACTGACTTCATAACCAATCTTGATCTGTATCATGCTCGTAGAGTCGCTGAGCATGCATGCATGGGTGAATGTTTGCGTCTGTTAATGAGATATATATCTATTAAAATCAAAGGAGAAATATGTTGAAAAAATGTATGTGACATGAAATCAATATGACCTGACAAATCATCAATATATTTACCTTGAATATTAATAACCGAGACATTTAAAAATTAGTATCATATTTTGAGAATAAAATCTAAAACTGCTTGAACTCTCCATATCGACCACTTGTTAACCACTCTGTGTGATTTGTATGTGATCTGTCTAAGAGCGATTGTACATTGTATCCGTTATGTATCTACAAGTAGGCCAGCACGTCCAATTTCTGCTACCCTTTTTATTTACTAGGTAGCTTCCTAAACCCCTACCTCACTTGCCTCTTACAACATGTCTTGTAGGTTGCAGTGTTACTATTCTTTGCTCCCCTTGCGAATCCCGGCAACACACGGGTGGTTGAAGCTACAGAGTTTGTGCAATACTCTCAGCGGATGGCATGCCATTTGAGGAAACCCTGCACAGTGAAGTCAATACTCCAACCCTTCTGTATCCAATTTGCGAATAGTCAAGACATGTCCATTTTGTTCTCTCAGAACCTGTTGTCATAAAATTGATTGCAAAATTCTTACATGATGTAAATCAAATGAACTAGTACTTTATGCTAATATCTGGGCTGTTATATTAAATTAATCAAATATTTTCTTAACGAAGTCTCTGAACTGAAATCCTGCAACTCAGATATAAGTTTTTAACCCTCCAGATTTCATGTTGATTGTTTTTGTTTGCGATTCCTGTTCATGTAACTGCCATTTTTCACAGAGTTCAGTATGCCATGCTTCCTGTTAAGTTTATAATTATGTGTTTCATTGTTATGTTTATTAGTTGAATTTTGTCATTGTTTTATCAATTTAGCTAAAGAATATTTTGATATGTTGATAAGTGTGATTAATTTGTGTGTTAGTGGCACATAAGTGTTGTAGCTTGATTATGTAATAATATATTATATTGCAATGATAAGTTCATTACTTGAGATATGATTGGTTAATGTTATACTTGTGATGTGATATGACTGATTGATGCTGTGTGTGAGATCTGATGTGATTGGTTCATGGTATTCCTGAGATGTGATATAATTGGTTGATCTTATACTTGAGATGTGATTGGTTGATGCTATATTTGAGATGTGATATGAATGGTTGATGCTATATTTGTGATGTGATTGGTTGATGCTGTACTTGAGACATGATGATTGGTTGATGCTATGAATTATTGGTAGATCCTATACTTGAGATGTGATACGATTGGTTAATCTTATACTTGAGATGTAATACGATTGGTTGATCTTATACTTGAGTTGTGACATGCTTGTTACATTTGTTGACATTGTAATGAAGTATTGATATATCATCACTGGATGAATAGGATCATTTGCCTTACTATTATATCTTGTTGTCCAACGTAAACCTGTACATTCACAGACAAGAAAACTTCTCTTTTTTATTAGAAGTTCTACTGAACATTGCCACATTTTGTTACATTATTCTCCAGACACCTTATTTTTGTTTGTTTCCTCACACAATTTATTAGAATAACTGCCAAGTTTTATTATGCATCAAATAGCTGCCAGCAATATTGTGTATGTTCTACCTAACCATCCAGCAATAAGCAAGATGACATATGGACTGTAACTGCACACATTTTAGACCATAAATGACATACAACTACACACATCGTAGTCCCCATAAATGACATACAACTACACACATTGTAGTTGCCACAATAACAACCAGAAGTTGAATTACATCAGTTGATGACATCTGTCTCAGTGCATACAAAAATCAAATTGATCAGTGTTTTCTCCAGATGTTTAGTATTCACTTTGAAGAACTAAACAAATATCTGTCAGTTTTATGTGTATTCACAAGATCATCTATCTATTTATATTCCCTTTGTGTCCCATAAGAGATGCCTGTTGTCCTTCTGCCGTATTTCTACTGTCTTTCCACTATTCTCTATGTTTTCCTTTAACATCTAGACCTTCTCTTCCTATCCACTGTACATCAAAGAGCCGTCATTGCCAATGCCCCTATTGACATACAGCATACATGTGCAATCTACCTCCATCTTTTATGATGGTTTCCAATGATGCACAGTTTGTTCTTTTCAAAAACTTTACTCTAGCTATCGTATGTTTGACTAGAAAATGTGCAGGATTCTTCTGAAACGTTATGCATCATTTTCTATCACCCAACTACTGTAGAATAACACTTTCAAGACACTGCATCAATATATATTTGAATATTAATGAGATCATTTCACTGTAGAATATTTGACATGTACAGTCAAGTTGTCAGATCATCACCACTGCACATCGAACTAATTAATCCATAAGACTGATCTCCCCCTCAGTATGTCGCAACTAACGACACCAGTTTCTTGTTGGTTAAAAATTCTTCTGTGACTACCAGTATAGTGTTCCTGTCTAGCTACACATTTGACTTGGTATTCTTGCAGTCTGGTTAGAGTTGTAGATTCACCACTAATATATTTCTCTAAAATATTTGTCATGTACAGTTGTTGGTCAAAGTATCAATGATTCCAGCAGATGTCATATGTTTGAGCTGTATGTATTGTCTTTTAGCTATTCATGAAATGTGATTTAATGAACATTGATTTCAATGTAAATTCTTGTTTTTGATTCATCTGTACGAGTTCCTTTGAGCCGTCCGCTCTGTGTGTGTGTGATTCATCTGTACGAGTTCCTTTGAGCCGTCCGCTCTGTGTGTGTGTGATTCATCTGTACGTGAGTTCCTTGAGCCGCCGCTCTGTGTGTGTGTGATTCATCTGTACAAGTTCCCTTGAGCTTTCTCCTCTGTGTGATTCATCTGTACAAGTTCCTTTGAGCTTTCTCCTCTTGTGTGATTCATCTGTATGAGTTCCTTGAGCTTTCTCCTCTGTGTGATTCATCTTGTAGTGAGTTCCTTGAGCTTTCTCCTCTGTGTGATTCGTCTGTATGAGTTCCCTTGAGCTTTCTCCTCTGTGTGATTCATCTGTATGAGATCCATTGAGACTTCTGCTCTGTGTGAAGATGACTTCAATAGCTAGGGAGTGCTATATATATATATGCAACTTGTTTGTCTATTGTGCTTGTTTTTACTTGCATAGCAGTGCGTCATTGTTTTCTGTTCATTGTAATATTATTCTGGAAGAATAAGAAAAGTTACAGTAAAATGCTGGAATAACTTGTCAGACCAGGCTTCATGATGTATTCAATTGAATATGTTGCTGCTTTACTTTTTGATTAAATGTCTGTATAATTTCTGAACTCTGTTTCTTGATGGATGGACAATTTTAAATGTGTTTGTTGACGGATGGCAGCATTAAATTAAAGCGCTCAAAATAAGGTGCTACCGAAAAATTCTTAGAACGCCCTGGACAAAGAAGAGAAAAAACAACAACAAAAGAAACATCGCAAATTAAACACAGAAAGAAGGTTTAAATTTAAAAAAATAATTTATTCATATCTGAGAATAAACACTTTCAACCAAGCAACCACTGCCGCTAATTTTATAAACACACAAAAATAGCTCTTTTTGTGAACTCACATGACACCTCACAGCATGATACAAGCTTCACACAAAGAAATCAATACTAATATTTTTTTTAAACCACAGGAAACATATAAATATACATACAATATAATAATTATAAACTAGCCCATATACATACAAACTTACTCCGAGACATGAACATTCCAAGATGAACTAGTACTTACTCCGAGACATGAACAATCCAAGATGCACTAGTACGTACTCACATTCTTCCCATAATACAAGGAGTGATTAGTTATTACTTCTGCATTCGCCCGCTATAAATTCAGGCATAGCCATGGCGTTTCTAACTGATTTTTGCGTGAAAGCCTGCTTACCGTTTTATTGGTTTTCTCGCCATACAGACAGGCCTTCTCCGACTTCAGAGGTATTAATTACTACAAACTCCATCTAAAAAATACATCAAACACAGTCAGCCAGAATAATGTATATATATTTTCATATATTGATGGAGATGGGCAGCAGGAATGACAATAAGAGACAAAATTAGAAATGAAATCAGAAGACTGGATGTTAAACCGTTCATGCAATTCATAAAAGAACAACAGATTAAATGGTTTGGACACCTGACAAGAATGCCCTGGTATCAACTATCACAGAGCCACAATGAAAAAGTATAATGAGTACAGAGCAAGACCACGCAAAAGATGGGAGTGACAGTATCAAGAACAGCCGTAACCCTCTTATTCCTAGCCCTTCAGAAAAAGTTCCTACCGAATTCCCAGGGCAAGGGAGATAACCCAGCAACAATGAGAAGTGTTTGTGAATATAATATTGAAAGTATGTTTCACTCAAAATGTCAGTTTTATTGAGGATAAATGTAAATTGAAAGCTTGAAAAGCAATCTCATTTTACAGAGGTTGATTTCACATGTAGGGCAGCTATCACTTGTTTCCACACACCTTCGTGATGCAGTCCTCATCTTCATTTAGAAACACTAACCGCGGCTCTGCATTCTGCCAAACAGTTGAGTTGGTTGATGGTTGGCATGAATGGAGTTTATCAGTCCTGCAGTTGCCTAGCCTGCATGTTTGTATGTGCATGAGAGCCCTAATACAATCAAGACAGAAGTGCAACCTTGCACATGTCCATATTGTCCTCATGGAACGAATTTGGAATTAACATTGAGGTACAAATATTTGCTGATACTTTCAAATCTATTTCTTGACACTATATTTGACAAAGCAGGCACAATCAACAGTTTATCGGTAAACCAAAACATTCTGCAGTAAGGTAACTGGTGAGTTCGACACATATAGTTTACATAAAGAAAGATATTGATGTAATCAAAAGAAACAGGCGTCCATGAAGGATCTGGATTTTCTTGAATTTTCATAAGAGGAAATGCGTTGGTTAGCTCTGTCCAGTTTTAAAAAAATAACTCACGCAAAAATCGTGTGTGCCATTACGACGTAAATCACAAATAGAGAATATTCGGAATCTAAATCAATGTCATTTGCAGAACCTGTTTCTTCACTAAATTGTTTGATATTGATAGTGCTCAGCTGTTGCAACTATTCTCTCAACTTTACAACCTGGGTGGACGGAGGTAAGCGGCGGTGTTCGCATCCATCGACAATCGTAATTCATCGTAACTAATAGTTATGTATACCGTCGTAAACACTAGAACTAGCATCGTATATTTTCGCACGCAAATCTCGAATTAATTATACATCAATCCAATTTTTCCACAATCTAGCTGCAAATTTTCCATAAACTAAATCATAAATCACAAGTTTTCCAGAAAATATTATGACTTTTTTAAAAATTTGCAGATTCAAAACCAACAACGCAAGAAACACGCCATCTTCTAAAATGACGGTAGCCATATTCGGCAATGACATCAGGGCTAAATTTAGCGTGTCTATTAGCAGGAAATATATAGAAAATATTTAAAAGGTATATACCTGCCGGGTGGTACGGCCACTATGGTTTATACCGATAACAGGCGCATTCGGCCGCTCCAGGAATAAAAGGGTTAAAAAATGAATAGCAGCTTACAAAATGCCTTAGAACAAACACACTAAAGATCACTACATTTCCTCCCCAACACTTCTATAAAGTAATGGTGGAAGATAAATGTAGAAGATAGAATTATATAGAAAACTAGCTGATTAACCCGGCCTTGCAGGATTAAAGTCGTTAGTAATCCTTGATGAGGAATTGGTGAAGCCGTTCCAAGAGATGTCGTCTTCTTCTTCAGCGATTTCTCGTCATGCGCTTAATTTACTGTGGACCACAAAATGGACAGTCAGCTTCAGGTCTGTCAGGTTTCCCAAAGCTTAGTTTTCAGGTCGACTAGGTGCGGTCACATGTTGCTTCTCAGCTCACCCAGGAGAGGACAGTCTTGCAGGATATGCTCTGGTGTCTGCTCCGCCTGCTAACACTGGCAGAAAGCTGTTTGACTTATTCCTAGTCTATATAAATGTTTGTTGAGTCTGCAGTGTCCGGTGTGTAGTTGAAATATAATGACCTGATCTGTTCTACTTAGGTCTTTGAGGGAGTCTTTTCCATAATCATATCCAATGTTTGTCTTCCAGTCTACTGCTGATTTTCTCTGTATAAGGGTTTTGACCTCTTGAAAAGACAGGGTCGGATAAGACATATCAGTTTGGGTTTTATTTATTTTTTAAACAAATATTAACCCGATTTGAGTCAATATTCTAAATTATACAGTTTGCTCAAACCAAAGCAAACGAAAAAACTCAATTTTTATAGCGTAGTTTGAAACAACAAAAATTAAGGGATGCAATCCATGCATATGTTGTATCTAGCAATTTGTGGATTATATCCCTTTACTTCACCTGCGCTTCACCCTCGTGGTGTCGAAATGTTTGATAGGATATCAAGAAATCGATTCAAAATTAATTGTAAAGCTAATATTGAGCCGATTTGGACACGGTTTCTTTAGATAATATTAACTTTTGAAGATACAATTTTGCTGAAAAAATGGTGAATATTGGATGTAAACTGAAGCTTTCTATAGGGGAGCACACATCGCGACAGTCAGCTTTATATTATAAGATGTGTATACATATACATTACTCAGTGCCCTGTATTATCAGACACACACACAAGTACGCAGAACTCATTCTCACACAAATTATAGTCATCAATAAGATTAGACATCAATACTATGATACTGCTTGTAAGCTTGAAGGTTGACCTGTCTCAGTAGGGTCCCCATCTGTCTGCCTGGTCCAACTTCATAAGTGTTTGGGAATTCTTCTCCTTGGTCACGTGAGTACATTTCATGCATGATCTGCTCCCATTTGACTGGCTTGATTAAGTGCTGGGTCAGCATGTGACTGAAGTTGACATTCCGGTGGTATGGGATGCTGGTCACATTGCTATATACTGGAATCTACATGACAGAAACCAGTTTGAGCAATCAATCTTTAGATTTAAATAATAAATCATAACAACACATATAACTTACTAGTATAAGTCAATGATAACATTGACAGAAACCATAGACACGCTGATAAACATTAAAGAGAAATCATAACCAACCATACACTTTTATTTCACATCAGTTTTTTCTTTCTACTGTCTTCACACTTCAAATACATTCTATCTATCTATCTTTCTATATCCTCTTCGTGTCCCATTTGACACATAAGGCTTCCACAAGAGATTTCCATTGTTGCCGTTCTGTAGCCTTTCTACCAATTATTTCCCATGTCAGGCCACAATCTTTCAACTCTCTTTCCACAGTTCTTCTCCATGTTTCTCTTGGATGTCTAGGCCTTCTTTTCTCAACCACTGTCCATCGGAAAGCTGTTCTAGCCAATGTCCCTACTAGGAGATTAGCTGTATCTAGCCAAGGACCCTACCTAGAGCCTAATGACACACGACATACATGGCCAAGCCACATCCATAAGACTAATATAATAAACTTGCTATATTGCTGAATTTGATGATCTAGCATGGACAATAATCTGAATTTGATGATCTAGCATGGCCAATGATCTGGACTTGATAAACTAGCATGGCCAATGATCTGAATTCGATGATCTAGCATGACCAATGATCTGAATTTGATGATCTAGCATGGCCAATGATCTGAATTTGATAAACTAGCATGGCCAATGATCTGAATTTGATGATCTAGTATGACCTATACTTGGGAACTAACATGACCAATGATCTGTATTTTTTTTTTTAAATCAACTGATGTAATAGAAAACAATCCTAACTTTCTGTAGCTTGACTCCGAACTCATACCTTAGGACTTCCAAGTTTCATACCACTCAGTGCATTCTTCAATGGCTGTACTGCAGAGTTCATCAGTTGAGTGTGAAATGCTCCACTTACAGGAAGACGTTTGGTTTTCAGAATTCTAAACTCTTTGGCATTTGTTGCAATAAACTCCAACGCCTGTGAAAATAAAAATACTAATAGCTAAACAAAACAGTATCAGTCTATTCTTAGAACAGTCAAGTCACAGTTTACTATTAGAACAGTCAAGTAAGTTTGTTATTAGAACAGTCAAGTCACAGTTTGTTATTAGAACAGTCAAGTAAGTTTGTTATTAGAACAGTCAAGTCACAGTTTGCTATTAGAACAGTCAAGTAAGTTTGTTATTAGAACAGTCAAGTCACAGTTTGTTATTAGAACAGTCAAGTAAGTTTGTTATTAGAACAGTCAAGTCACAGTTTGTTATTAGAACAGTCAAGTAAGTTTGTTATTAGAACAGTCAAGTCACAGTTTGCTATTAGAACAGTCAAGTAAGTTTGTTATTAGAACAGTCAAGTCACAGTTTGTTATTAGAACAGTCAAGTAAGTTTGTTATTAGAACAGTCAAGTAAGTTTGTTATTAGAACAGTCAAGTCACAGTTTGCTATTAGAACAGTCAAGTCACAGTTTGTTATTAGAACAGTCAAGTCACAGTTTGTTATTAGAACAGTCAAGTCACAGTTTGTTATTAGAACAGTCAAGTCACAGTTTACTATTAGAACAGTCAAGTCAGTTTGTTATTAGAACAGTCAAGTCACAGTTTACTATTAGAACAGTCAAGTCACAGTTTACTATTAGAACAGTCAAGTCAGTTTGTTATTAGAACAGTCAAGTCACAGTTTACTATTAGAACAGTCAAGTAAGTTTGCTATTAGAACAGTCAAGTCACAGTTTACTATTAGAACAGTCAAGTCAGTTTGTTATTAGAACAGTCAAGTCACAATTTACTATTAGAACAGTCAAGTCAGTTTGTTATTAGAACAGTCAAGTCACAGTTTGTTATTAGAACAGTCAAGTCACAGTTTGTTATTAGAACAGTCAAGTCACAGTTTGCTATTAGAACAGTCAAGTCACAGTTTGCTATTAGAACAGTCAAGTCACAGTTTGCTATTAGAACAGTCAAGTCACAGTTTGCTATTAGAACAGTCAAGTCACAGTTTACTATTAGAACAGTCAAGTAAGTTTGTTATTAGAACAGTCAAGTCACAGTTTGCTATTAGAACAGTCAAGTCACAGTTTGCTATTAGAACAGTCAAGTCACAGTTTGCTATTAGAACAGTCAAGTCACAGTTTACTATTAGAACAGTCAAGTAAGTTTGCTATTAGAACAGTCAAGCCACAGTTTACTATTAGAACAGTCAAGTCACAGTTTACTATTAGAACAGTCAAGTAAGTTTGCTATTAGAACAGTCAAGCCACAGTTTACTATTAGAACAGTCAAGTCACAGTTTACTATTAGAACAGTCAAGTAAGTTTGTTATTAGAACAGTCAAGTCACAGTTTGCTATTAGAACAGTCAAGTAAGTTTGTTATTAGAACAGTCAAGTCACAGTTTGCTATTAGAACAGTCAAGTCACAGTTTGTTATTAGAACAGTCAAGTCACAGTTTGTTATTAGAACAGTCAAGTCACAGTTTGCTATTAGAACAGTCAAGCCACAGTTTGCTATTAGAACAGTCAAGTCACAGTTTGCTATTAGAACAGTCAAGTCACAGTTTGCTATTAGAACAGTCAAGTCACAGTTTACTATTAGAACAGTCAAGTAAGTTTGTTATTAGAACAGTCAAGTCACAGTTTGCTATTAGAACAGTCAAGTCACAGTTTGCTATTAGAACAGTCAAGTCACAGTTTACTATTAGAACAGTCAAGTAAGTTTGCTATTAGAACAGTCAAGCCACAGTTTACTATTAAAACAGTCAAGTCACAGTTTGCTATTAGAACAGTCAAGTCACAGTTTGCTATTAGAACAGTCAAGCCACAGTTTGTTATTAGAACAGTCAAGTAAGTTTGTTATTAGAACAGTCAAGTAAGTTTGTTATTAGAACAGTCAAGTAAGTTTGTTATTAGAACAGTCAAGTCACAGTTTGCTATTAGAACAGTCAAGTCACAGTTTGTTATTAGAACAGTCAAGTCACAGTTTGTTATTAGAACAGTCAAGTCACAGTTTGTTATTAGAACAGTCAAGTCACAGTTTGCTATTAGAACAGTCAAGTCACAGTTTACTATTAGAACAGTCAAGTAAGTTTGTTATTAGAACAGTCAAGTCACAGTTTGTTATTAGAACAGTCAAGTAAGTTTGTTATTAGAACAGTCAAGCCACAGTTTGCTATTAGAACAGTCAAGTCACAGTTTGCTATTAGAACAGTCAAGTCACAGTTTGCTATTAGAACAGTCAAATCACATCTTGATATTAGAAGTCAAATTACATCTTGATATTAGAACAGTCAAATCACATCTTGATATTAGAACAGTCAAATCACATCTCGATATTAGAACAGTCAAATCACATCTTGATATTAGAAGTCAAATTACATCTTGATATTAGAACAGTCAAATCACATCTTGATATTAGAAGTCAAATTACATCTTGATATTAGAACAGTCAAATCACATCTCGATATTAGAACAGTCAAATCACATCTCGATATTAGAACAGTAAAATCACATCTCGATATTACAACAGTCAAATCACAGCTTGATATTAGAAGTCTCTAGACAGTTGCAGTCCCCTGCTGACGAGATCTGTCTTTCCATGTTTGTTTTGAGTCTTCCAACTTTCAGTCACTTCTGCCGCTGGGCTCACCAACCCAGGTTTTTTTGCAGGGTGTGCTCCCTGGACACTATAGTTTAATCCCCATATACTTGGGTCGGAGGGGGCTGTAGAAGATAAGAAAGTCCTGAAAGGAGAGGACTGCTGCTGTTTGTCTCATAGTTGGGTGATGGGTTGGTTGAAGCCAGAACATTTACCACTCGCCTGTGGGTTCTGCTACTCCCGCCCTTTGGCCTGGTCTTTCACCTTCAGTCTGTTTGGTTTGGTTAGACCTGTCAGGAGTTAGACTCCCGTCGACATAGCCGGAAGGATCATAAAAACACAAACCCTCCAACAACGATAAGGTAGGCTAATGTGGAGGGATGCATACATTTAATCCTACCCCCTTATTTGGATGTAAACAAGACATTGAAAAAAATCAAGATAAATGGATTTTGTTTTATCCAATCCAGAAGCACTTGAGCTTTCAGCTCTTCAGCTCAGTGTCAGGGACATTGTAACCCTTCGGTTTAGTGCCACGAACACTGTACATCTGGAGAACCTGTGGCTTTTCTGCCAGCCTGCGGAAGTGAACCGCACTCACAGGGGGCTTGTCACCCATCGTCCAACACGCTATGAACATGCTGGGCAGATAAATGGATTAAATTGATATATATATATGTGTGCCTCGTGCCCAGTGTGTTCGTAGCGCGTTGGACTATGGGTGACTAGTCCTCTGTAAGTGCGGGTTCAACTCCGCGGACTGGCAGAAAAGCTACAGGTTCCCCAGATTACGGTGTTCGTGGCACGAGCCGAAGAGGTTACGATGTCTATGACACCGAGCCGAAGAGCTTTCAGCTCAAGTGCTTCTGGATTGGAAAAAAAAAAATATATATATGTGTGTGTATGATTACCTCTTCATGTCCTGCTAAAACTTTACATTCAGGAAACAAATAGTTGGCAACACAACACACAGGATCTTCTATTTTACGTCTCTGGGTACAGTATTCTTTTGCCATTCTCACAGCTCCCTTCAGATCTGTGTCATGAGCTAGAAATACTGTTAACATTCCACTACCAATCGTCTCTGAGGCTCGCTGCATGGCTTCTGCTCGAACTTTCACCAGTTTCACCGCTGGCAGGAAGAAAAGAATTTTGCAAACAATGCAGTGTGCTACTAACATCGCACAATTACAATAAAAACAAATATAAAAGTATGTGCAAATTTTCAAATGCATTGAAATCAATATGCCTCAACTAATTGGTACTATGATTGGTTTAGAATAAGTGCAAGTTTTCCCACCTCTGGTAGTATTAACCTCCACTAGCTGTACATACAACTGACACTGCATTAAATAGCTTGCACCTCCTGTTCCTCTTCAATTGTGTGAATATCTGAAGCTTCATTCAAATTATTTTCTTAACAGGGATCACTGATGGCGAAGTTGATAACACAGTTGTCTGTCTGTTGCCTGGACTCGCAAGAATGGTAACACTGTGACCAAGGCATGTCATAAGAGATGACTGAGGTAGGAGCCTAGGGAAGCTACCCTAGTAAATAAAAACCATTGTGGATGTGCTGGCCCACTTGTTGGGAGCATAACTGGCACAACGTACAATCGCTCTTAGGCTCAGTCACAAAGAGTGGGTTAACAGGTGGTGGATATGGAGGATTTGAAGAAGATGAAAATACGATGCACTAGTGACCAATGTACCGTGGAAATTTCAGGGTGCAAGGGCCCAAAAAAACAATGATCCTTTACTTAGGAAACTAAATTACAAGTTCCTCTGATGTCGGAGCAAGGCTTGTCTGAATAGCGAGGGACACTAGTAATAAGGAAAGCAAGCCATAATCCACAAATCAGTCAGAGTTGTCATTTTAGGCACCATGACTATGTCTAAATTCAGAAGGCAAAAAAAAAATATTTCACTTGAAATTTTATATTTACGTCCCCCAATCTCCTTACTTTACCAAATACCATCACAAATGGTAATTTATTCTTCTGATAAAAATATGGTTCCCATGAAACTCATCATCATCATCATCAGGTGCCGTGCCGGCTGGGGTAGGCGATCATGGATCTCCGCAAATCTCTGTCGTTGGTGTTTGCTATCAACTCAGATGTTGACGCTCTACCGTGCCATAAAGTCAGATTATCCAAAATGTTCTATCTTCCCCTGTCTCGTCTACCCTCGATTTTACCGGTTGTCACAATGTGTTCCCATGAAACTCACCATCTGGAAAAGACAGAACTCCAGAAAATACCAGAGATGTGAATTCTCCAACACTGAAACCAGCGGTAGCCCTAACGCTCGACTGCCTGAATAAAAAGACAAAGAAATTCATATTTCATTATGTTTTGTTGAATGTACCACTATCCTAATTCTTTAAGCTTTGTGGTGTTATGTTATATGATCGGCATCATGGCACTTTGGGCATTCCCATTCGTGCTCTGTCCTCCGCTGCAGCAGCCACCCCAAAGTCCATTTGCTCACAGTACCCATGAGAAGTTGATTACTATATCTTCTCTCTCTACCATGAAGACGACACTGTCTGGCCTGTCCAAACTTAACGCCTAATTTTCGAACTCGTTCCAGTGTCTGAGACCCGCCCATGTCACGCAATTGAGAGCATACCGCATTGATATCGGCTCCGTCCATACTTCTGCCCGTTTGAGTCGGGGTATTGTTTGCAAGAGTCAGCACGCTCGTTACCCAGCACGTCCAAGTGTGTACAGCCAAGTCATTTCTTGAGATATGATCTCCGAATGGTCCACCCATTCCACACGCATACTTCCAGATTCAATCATTTAAAGCATATTCATCGAGTCTGATATGACAATCGTATGGGTAACCTGTTGCTTCCCGCTGTTGCTAACCGCTCATGATCACCGGCCAGAACGATGTACCAGATCTCATAAATTCTATTCATGTGGCATTCTGATTCATGCAGCCTTAGCATTGGTGTGTTTTACATCACATCTTCAGCACCATTTGGAGCTCTGGTGCTTATCCTTTGCGGTGCGGCGGTTTCAGCCAGCGTTTACATGGTTCGTTCTCCGTTCTGTAGCCATCTAGTGTTTTTATTACGGTGTGGGGTAGCTAGCCCCACATCCTTAGTCGCATCTTACGACATGTATGGCAGGTAACAGTGGTTCTATCCTTTACACCCCATTTGGGCTCGGTAACCACTCGGACGACACAGGATTCGAACCACAAACCTTTATTTCTTAAGGCACCCATCGCCTAGCATATTTAAGAACACAACCAGCTAGCTCTCCAAAAAAAAAGCTTCATTAAGTCATATCTTTTATAAACAGTCACGGGGCCCAAATTTGGGGTGTAAAGAATAGAACCACTGTTAGCTGCCATGCATTTCATAAGAGGCGACTAAGGAGGTTTGGCTGAAATCGGATGCACATGTCCTAAACATGTAGAAGTCTATGCGTTTAGGGGCCTGCCAAACAAATGTGCAACGTATACACGTCCTTGGCAAAATCAAACATATCACAAGAGTGATTAAAATTGGTCGAAAGAACGACGCAAAGAAGATATCTTTTATAAACAGTGTCGACTATAGAACACAGAATAATCGGGTCAGCTTCACTTAACTGTTTGTACAAACACAATTAGGTTAGTAATGGTAAAAACTTGAAAGTTGAACAAGCAGAAGGATAAAAATCTTGATGTACGTAGGCATATGGTCAATGGTGATTGGAGGATTGATTCACAGAACAACACTAAATGATTATATCTAAATATGATGTCACCATATCTATACTGAACTAAAAATGGAAAAACTGCAGATAATAATGGCTTCATCTGCATGCAGTGCCTACCTTTTGATGGTCTTCTCTGCATTTTTCAATGGCTGCAAGAGAAGTGATCATGACAGCTGGTTGGCAGTGAACTGTCTTGTCAAGTTCTGATTTGGGGCCATTCAAGCACAAATTAAGAAGATTATAGCCTAGAATTGAGCTAGCCTCATCATATATATCCTGAACTCCTGGATAGTCCAATAACTTTTGTCCCATCCCCACAAACTGGCATCCTTGTCCTGGAAAAAGCATTACAGATGTTGTAGACGGTGATACCTTTTGTTCTGCAAAAACTGCAGCTTGTTCTTTTTCCCATCGCTTAATCCTCTTTATATCTGAAGGGAAACTGTCGGTTTCTGATAGGTGATGAGGTTCTGTGGACATGTTTTTAAGCATTTCTTCAAGTTTTTCTTTCTTCCCAATAAATATTTCCTGATTGGAATTGAAATGAGTGGCATCTGTTGTAGCTGTGCTAAGTTTAGATACATATTCATTTTCTGAAATACCTTGTTTTTGTAATCTTTTAACAACTCGTCGAGGCAATTTGTTTGCCGAAACTGAACCAGATTCATTTGCTCCAAGTTCTTTGGGGGGAGTTCCAGAAGTCGGTCGATTCCCAGAACTGTCATCAGAACTCGTTCCCGATGAATAACTTCTCAATATGGTCGAGCTAAAGCTACATTGAACGAACACTGTTTGTTTAACATTGAAGTTCTTTATACTTCTACAATAAATTGGTAATCTCTGGTGTGTTTTGCAAAAGGCACTAAAACTAAAACTAGTAGTACACAATTTCAATTGTGAACTGTGTGACAAGGCGGCACTAGCAGAAGAGAAGAAAACATTAGGACAGGTATATCGACCATATATGGTGACCGGATTGAAACATTTGCAGGAGGCTTGTTTCCAAATAAGAATAGTCATTGCAAATTTTGCTAGTCCCAAAATTCAGCGTGTGAACGAAGACAAAATCGAACTGTGTTCCTTGCTGTATAGATAGAAATCATTAGAGACAAGCAATGACAGAGGTCATTTCCGGTACTGCACCGGGTTGATTATTTGTCACTACTGGTACTGTTCCGACACTACTCAAATACTAGCAGAAACTTTATCATACTCTAATCATTTCATTACTCATTTAGGCAGCAATACTGACATAAGATTTCAAAGTTGATTATTTATAATAATTTCGTGTATTAGTAATGTATCACTTTCTTGCAATAAAGAAGAAAATGTGTCTATATTTAAATAACTCATTAAATACATGTCAAATACCGGTGCCTCATTGATAGCAGGAATATTAAAAAACAATAAATTGCTGTAAAAAACAATTAGATAAACAAACAATAATGCTGTTGTATACAACACTCCCATTTAATTTTGAAACTTAAAAAAATGTGTTTATGCATTTTTACACATATCCATGAAAGATACCAGTAAAAAATATCGAATTTGACATTTTTATACATAGATATGTCTGTTGTAAATTATGTTACCATTTTTGTAAAGTATAGCCCGCGAAAAATTGTTTATTTCTATTTATAGCCATTTCGCGGGAACGCTGCTCTGGAAGGAAATAAAACACTTACACTTGCAATATTGTATTAAAATATAACTTGTTCAGGTGTGGTAGCGTTTTGTGGTTAATAATTAATAATATTATAATTTTTTTCATGTTGCGATCATTAAACATTTTGTATTTCATCGCAGGTTATATATAATCTGTTTTTAATATTATCAAACGTAAATTGTGAGTTGTGGACGACGTTGTTAACTTGTTTAATTGTTAACTCTACTGACTGTACTCTAAATTTGAGACTCATCAGCACTAAATTGAGTAAATTGTAATTAATAATTGCGTGGACTGTTGTGTTTGTTTTCTGACTGATTCAGATTGATCACGGTTTGCGTGGCCGATTTGATCAAATGAATTAACTGCAAATTGCTTGTTATATTATAAATAACAATAGACAAGCTGTTGGTGACAGTTTAGTTTTAAAATTTAAGACAGTGGACAGCAACAACATTGTGGTGATTGTTTTGGATTGTTTTGTTTTGATAGTGTGATTAAAGCTCTTCATTCTGTTTGAAAGATGTCTTCCCCAACGCCATCAACACCAAGCAGGAGAAGCAAAGAGAGAGGGAGACACTCAGCCTGGCAGCCCTGATAGTAATACTCAAACACGTAAGTTAGTTGACCTTTTTAGCACAGGATGAATTTTGACCATTTAGCCAAAAACACAGCATTTACTAAATGTGGGTGTGTTTTTGTTATTTGTTTTAGGCACCTTTCTGTTGTTCTGAAACCATGTAATATATATATTTATAGGAAGGGTATATATTGAGGTACATTACTGACAACACAAATTTTTAAATATTGACATATATGCAAATTAGCTCATTTGCATATCTAAAAATAGCAAAGACAATACATGTAATTATGACTTCAAGGTAAGATACATATAACCAAATACAGTTATATATGTTATTTCATATCCTTTTATTGTGCCTTGACCTTTTTACAATGATATTTGTCAAAACAATAGTGGTGTGCACCTCTTTCACATGCAGAATACATGTTTCTGCTTCGGTAACTTCCTCCTCTTTGAGAGCGGCCACTACAAACTAAATAGTCTTTTCAGTTAGGAATATTGGTGGACTTCCAATTTTGAACAATAGATCTCCTCTTGAGGATATTGCCATTGTTCTCAATGAACTGAGTGGCATATCTATTGGTTTCTTGTACAAATAATGTCAATAAAAGAGTTAGAAACAGGTACAAATAACAGGCAGTCATAGAGTCTCTGCATGTGTTTTGGGCCAGCCAGTTCACAGAATTGATGTAACACACTCCAATCATTTCCAGGAGGGTATACCCTGCTGGGCCACGTTTGAGCTGTTGTTATTTCATTGTTTTTATCTGTTCTATCACATTACTAAGTCTATTATATGCCTCCTGGCTAGAATCACTTAATTAAAATGTTTCCTAAACATCCAAATCACAGGTGGAATCATCAAAATCGGGCATTTTTAGACAGCTTAGGACGTCAAAAAATTTTTTTAAATCAACGATGCTCCAATTTCACTAGCAAGCGGCCATTTGTAAACGTAATACAGCAGTGAATAAAGGGAGAGCATTAGCGGTGTTTCGAGGCGGGAAAGTTGTTACGGTGTTGTGAGACCAAAGATGGGGCCGATGATCGTCCGCCCCGTGTTTTTGGCTATACAATCAATGGCCGACAATCTGCCGGATTTGTGTTATAAAGGTTAATTATTATCAAAATCAGTCAGTCTGAAACAACAATATATAAAATACTCTAGCCTGCAAGTATGTTGTGATTGAATATTGACACTGAACTGCATCATAAAATTTAATAAGAATCTTTATTTAAAGACTTTATCGTAAAAAAACCAATGTTCAACACAATTTTTCTCAGAACAGGCATCTCTGAAAAAAATGTCCTCATTTCTCTCCGTTATAAATGATTTGATGAGTACCGTTGAACGAGAGGTGATCCCTTAACCTTCACACCAAAGAGATCCTACTACTTTGCAACTGCAGCTATCTTAGCCAGAACATAATCATATGAGACATATGTTTAAAAAAATAGAAATACATTCTTTAAATATAAAACATATATGTAAGGGATGAAATAAGCATGCTGACAGACAGGAGCAACCACTTTTAGCATTGGTAAAGTGGTGTAAGCTTGTCTGGTTCTGACATATAATGAGACGCAAATCACTTTAAGATTATTTTACATGAGGACAGTTACGGGTGAAGGCGAGGAGAAGGACAACAAATTTTGGATTGGCAACATCAAGAGCTGGTCAGCGCAGGACTTTTCCACACCTTTTAGAACAAGTTGGAGACTTATGGCATGTTTTTTTTTTGTGATGTCTTATCATGACTACCTTACTAACCTAGTGGGTTATGGGTCTTATTATTTTGCCTCATTCTTTTTGGGAATTGCATGGGTCTCTTCGTGATATTGGGTTTTATCGCCATGGACGTGTAGTTTTCTAAAACTGACATTAAATTAATTGGTTATTGGTTATACCAATAGGTGCCCAATCTTCCCTAGCAGATGTTAGTGTGTATACTGATGGTTTGCTGAAAAAACACATTCCTCAATCTACCTCAATAATAAGTAATAATTCACAACGGTTGTAACCAATTGATGGAACAGGACGAACAGTCGCTGCTCAAGATCAAGTTATTATATTTTGGTCTAAAATAACAATCTGCTAGCTACAGCGCTTTTTATTTCTCTGCACTCTGTGTATATATATGTGCAACACTGATGTCTGTATGTAATTTGATTTCCTCCAGATGTAAGGTGGGAAAGTGTTTAATCAAGTTGTGACCAAACATTCATTCCTTATGTTTATGAAAATGTAAAATGCACTACATGTCTTTCACTCGGAAAGTATAATTTTCATGACAAATATCTTCTAAGAGTAATCACAGAAATTCCTTGATTTGTCTAAACTAAGCTACGTTAACATTTTATTTTAATTGCAGCGACAAGACGTTCATCCCGATCAACAACCTCAACACGTATGTTTCCTGTGAATGTCTGACATAACAATCATTACTTTACTGTTAGTTTCAGTTTTTCAATGTTTTCTTTTTGGGAGGTGCATGGGCAGATCTAAAGCTCAGACAAAGGAAGCTAGAATACCTACAAAATACACTACACCTTGTCTCTTGAAATTATTGTTGTCAGTGAAGACGGTAACCACAAGAACTATCCTGCCATGGTAGTCCAGAGGACATGCGATGGAGTGACCGACTGACAACTTTGCTAAGAACAGGGTAGATTTTCTACTTATGAACTACAGGATGCTGATAAGTGATTGGTTGTGTGAACCAGCCTGGTTACACTGAGAAAACCCAACTGTGCTCAATTTCTCCTTTCTCTCCCTCTGTCGTTCCCCAACACCCCAGTAAATGTTAAAGGATGTGCATGATGATTATTTGTGTATATGTTTTTCATCTCCATCTTCTGTGAGCTTATTGTAGAAGTGTTGGGGGGGGAAACAGTGATCTTGTGTGTGCTTTTTTTAAGGCACTTTGTAAGCTGATGTTAATATTTGTACGGCTGTTCTTGATGCCGTCGCTTCATCTTTTGCATGGTTTTCTTCTTTCTTTGTACTCATACTTTTTCTGTGTGGCTCTCTGTGGTAGGCGATACCAGGGCATTCTTGTCAGGTGTCTAAACCATTTAATCTGTTGTTCTTTTATGAATTACGTGACTGGTTTCACATCCAGATTGTAGAACTGAAAGAGACATTGTCCTACAGACTCTTATCTGTAAATCACTCAAATATAATTATTCTACTAAGGTTAGAGAATAAATGAAAAAACATGGCACCCTTTTAATAATACATTATTTTCACATAAAGTTGACAGATTGGGTCAGAGCATGTAAGTCTTTGGTTGGTGCCATTCACTCCTCTAGGGAATCAGAACTTGACTTCTGGATTGATTCTTGAAACCGTTCCCATGGTTATGTACACATGGCAAGCAAAGAAGGTTTAAAGTCGAGATTTCCTTCTAAAGAAATTACCTTATCAACGTTGACAAGTCTTTTATATCAGAATCTAATGATTTTCTAATGCCAGTAGCTCATCCACTATGGGATGTCCTCTGATGCCAGTAGCTCATCCACTATAGGATGTCCTCTGATGCCAGTAGCTCATCCACTATGGGATGTCCAGAAGTGATAATAGGCACATCTTGACTGCATTTTATTGGTAGCTGTCATAACCGTTGTGACAGTCTTTAGAACTATAACGTATAGTTTTTATTTATTCTCTATATCTAGCCTGTGATGCTTAGTGCAGCAACAATTGCACACTATTCTTCTGTATTGTGTACCAGCTATGATTCATTTCTTTCCATTCTTGTTCTATTGTTCTCCTTCAGGTAATTTTGGATCTTCCTCGTTTTCTTGTGCCCATCTCAGTGCAGTTTTCAGGACAGGTAGTCTCCATGTGTATCACATGTCCAATCTATCTCCATTGTCCGTTTTAGATAATTTTGCTTAAATTCCTCTTGTTGACATTGTGCACGCGCTTCTTGGCTAGAGATAATATTTGGCCAGGGTATGCTTAACACGGGACTGCAGAGCCGATATATCGGTTCAGAGTAATGTTCATGATGTCGAAGAACCGATATATCGGCTTTTGGATGTCTGTTCACGGAAGCGAATGTATCTTCAGAACCCTTTACTGAAGTTAAAAAATCTTCAGAAACGGAAAGTACATATATGTAGGTACATTACTATCTCCAATTAACAAAGATTTGAAAGAGGGAAAGCAATGTATTATTGTGTTCAAGTCGAGACTTTTTTTTAAAACGTTAATGTTTCGCTGATGTTTACAGTGTCATCTTGAGTACTGTTAGATCAAATTATAACTTGTGATAGTAATGAAGAACATTTAATTGATGGTAATAATGACATTTGATTGTTTATGAAATGCAGTATCGATAGTTGTAAGTCTAATGTAATAATTGCATCTAAAGAATGGGTATTCCACATTCCATTTATCGCGTGTCCGCACTAAAAGTGAATATTATAAAAACTACTGAACCTAGTTAGATGAAACTTATAGAATATATTCACACATGGATTATCTTCATTTAACTGCTACTTCTGGAAACATCTATGAATATTAAGATATAATACAAACCGGAGAGTAAAAATATTTTGTATGTTTTTTCGTTTTTCAAAATAATCATGCTACAATAATCTAGTTTTCTCAAACGTATATCATCTGATGTAAAATATTATTATATTAATGTATTCCACATCCAATTAGCAACAATTTAATATATAATATGTCATACTTTAGAGAAACGGTACAAGAGTTATAAAGGATTAAACTAATTGACATTGAATGTTAAATTTAAATCGCAAAATAAATGCGTCCAGAGGTCAAAATAATACAGGGCGAAAGGGTTAAAATCTTTCACAGACAATTTGTATTAACGGCTTGCCGTCTTGGGCATATCTTGTTCTGTCATTCTTCAGTATTCTAATCCATATAGTAAATTTGATAATACACAACTGTGGTATATATTAATCTTGGTTCTGATGCTGTATTTGACTGATTTTTCTGGCCGTCTGAATGTTCAGAACTGTATTTTATGCCTTACTCAAACTACTTTTAATGTCAGATTCAGCTTTTCCTTCATGGCTGATAACACTTCCAAGATATGTGAAAGTAGTTGTATTTGGAAGAATTTTATCTTCTAGTTTGACTGGTTCTGGTATGGCCATGTTCAAAGTCATTATTTCTCTTTTCTTCTGATTGATTTTCAGTCCAACCATTTGGTTGCACTGTTACGGTGTCAAGTCTTTTGCTGGATATCGTTATATGTGTGAGATTTTGATATATTACCTCTAACATATGATCTATATCAAATATTTTGATTGTAAACCATATGGTTTGACGTGCGGCTGCCGAGGCAGGACATCTGACCTATGAGAGATAGAAATTCCGGAGAACTGTTGGGGTGGCAAAGTTCTGCTCAGGACAAGCTATTTGATGATGATGAAACCATATGTGTGTGTGAACTGTCATTTATAATATTGTAATAGCTTTTGGTGTATTTTTCTAATCTTTGTAGCCACAAGATCTAGTGCAAGAAAAACAACTGCAAATGCTGCAAGTCTTGGGGAATTGTCTTCACCACCATCCCAAAGACGCAGACTAGAAGCATCAAGACTTGCAACTGAAGTTGGACCCCTTGATTCTTCACCAATTAGAAGAGCTGCTCCTGGGGCAGAAGATTCCTTGATAACAAGTCCTAGAGGAGGTAAATCATATCTAAACATTGTTAATTCAGTTCATTCATTGATTGAAGGCTTCTGTTACAGATGTATGATGCAACTTACTTGAAAATACAGCTGGTATGATTCCCTTAAATAAATTTTTTATGAGACAAGAGGTGCGCCCTGTGATGACATGAGACTTGTATATGAGTAGTAAGCTACAAATATTGTCAGCATGTAAACTCTTCAGCTTACGAACACCTGAGCGAGCCTCTCTATGCACCTTGTCTTTCTTTCTCTTCTCCAATCCTGATTTGCCTCACAGCTTCAGGGTACTAAGAGATTTCAAGCACAGACTTTTGTGTGTGCTTCATAAATAGTGTCTTTCGTCGCCTCTGTTATCTCTGAGGTCCACCTTTAGTGTGGTCTACCTTTTGCTTTGTGTCTACTGTATCGGAGCAACATTGCTTTCTGTGATGCACTGCATGTTGGTAATCTGCTTATGTCGCCGAACTATTTAATTTGTTGCTTCTTTATAAAGTTCAGTACTGATGTTGTACCCATTTATTTCCTGATGTCTTCATTTCTAAACCAGTCTCTTCTTGTTACTCCTACATTCTTCGTAGACACTTCATCTCTGTAGTGGCTAGTTTTCTTCTGTCATTTAATGTCAGTGTCCAGGTATGGCACTGGTAGCATAATGTAGGGAGAAATATTATGTTGAACAATGCTTTATTTGTGTTCATAGTGACCGGCATGCATTTTAAAATTGGCGACATTTGTAATAGTGTTTGATTTGCTTTGTTGCATCTATGTTGGATTTTGTTAGTTATTCTTCCGTTTGCGTCATTACTTCAGTTTTGTCAACATTTATTCTCATATTGTATTTGTTGCATGCTAACTGGAGTCTGTTAATGTGTAGCGTTTCCTCTGTTGTTGATACAATTGCTTGCTCGTCTGCTAAAAGAAATTTGTTTAAGAGTTCCCCAATGTTGTTCTCTTCACTAGTGTTAGCAGTTTTACAGATTTCATCTAAATATGGGATGAACAATAGCGGTGATAGTACACATCCTTGTCTTACTCCTGACCCAGCGTGGAACTTTTCTGTTACTGACTTGTGTAACTATCTTGTTAACTTGATTCATCTTGAGCTGATAAATATCTCCTCCATAACTGTTACGTAAACGAAATTATTTGCAATAAACAAATATCTAATCCATAGCTCTTACAAGTGAGATTGATTTAAGTTCTCCCCTGAACTATGGTACACCTGGTCCACACAGTACAAGTGAAGGTACACCTGCAACAGGTGCAACGCCAATCAGACATCGCCCAGATGTTCGAAGTGATCGAAGGCTAAGACAGGTTACTATTGGTGGAACTGATCCTCCATCGGTATGTACTTTTTTTCCATTTAAAAAAAAATTGTTTGGAGAACTTGAACTTGTTTTTAGTTTGTCTATTTTGAAATGAGAAAAATAATGTGACAATTCAGCGCCGGGGTCAGAAAACTGATATTGACCAAGATCCTACTCCCAACTTCTCAGTTGTGGCTCTGGAAGAAATAGATAAAATCGCTGCAACCTGGCAAAGCAGGTTAGATATCCAGGAAGGCGGGATCGCGAGAGATATCCAGGAAAGCTACCCAGATGTTTAGCTAGTAGTGTAAGCGTATCTGCATATGGTATGATATTTCACCACACTCTAGGCAAGCAACATCTCTTGAGTGTCTGCTCCTATATTATTCCGATGACTACAGAATGTTTTCTTTATTCTTATTTTACTTGAACAACATTATGTACATTTTAACTACCCATGTAAATCTGACATAACATTTGTATCTAAGGAAACAGACAGAAGTGAAACTGTTAGTGAAGGTCACCAAGCTGGTTCGCAGCTTGTGATTTGGGGCACAGATGTGGTGGTGAGCCACTGCAAGGAAAAGTTTAATCGGTTCATCTCCAGATATGTGGATGTCAGCATGGCTGATGATGAGCGGTTCACAGGCATGAATATTGATCAGCCGTACTATTTGCAACGACTGGATGAGGTAATGAATGCAGATAATATGAAACATTTATTGAATTTGTCTGGAAATAAAACTCGAATTAGTTCTTTTTAAAAAAAATTTACTTTTAATATCTTTTATTAACAAATATCTCACTATTTGAATTAGCAGTTAATGAGTGTATTCTTGTTGAGAGCTACAGCTGACATGATGGTTGCTCTTTTACATCCAATGCTAGGTTTTGTACTTTGCATTTAGTAAATTTGACAATTTTTTTCTGCGACATGATAATATTGAGTCTTGATCATGAGGCTCTTTTTTTCCCGATTTTTTTCTTTTCTGCTCAGTGTTCCTGCAGCATACAGTATATTTTCCAACTCGAAATGTGCAGGTAAAATAAATTACATGCTCTGATTCTGGGGGTGGCGGTCTTCCAAAGAATTCTTCTTTCCCTGCATTAAACTTTCCCTGAACTCCCTCTACACTGATTTTCTAAACAGCTGCAAGTTTTCTCTCTAGGCAACTAATGCCAGTCTCTCTAAAGTCTACATGTTTTTTGTAGCAGGAATAGATTCCCATATAAAGTGTTTTGATTAGATGGGCATGTTGAGAGAATGTGTCGTCTAGCTTATTTACATACATGACACTCAGCGTGCAGTACTGTTTCATGTATGTAGTTGTAGTTATTGAAATGTGGATAAGTAAGAGTCTGTTTTGTTTATAAGAGACACAATAAGCCAGCGATACAAATGGATATAAAAATATTAGAACGTTATCCTGCTGTCATTGAATATGGAGGAATATCTAACACTATATACTTCTTCTCTTCCACCATTTACTTCTTTGTAGAAGTGTTGAGGGGGAACATAGTGATCTTGTGTATGCTTGTTTTAAGGCACTTTGTAAGTTGATATTCATTTTTGTAAGGCTGTTCTTGATGCTGTCGCTCCATCCTTTGTGTGGTCTTCCTCTTGCTTTGTACTCATTATACTTTTTCTGTGGTAGGCGATACCAGGACATTCTTGTCAGGTGTCCAAACCATTTAATCTGTTGTTCTTTTATGAATTGCATGACTGGTTTCACATCCAGTCTTCTGATTTCTTCATTTCTAATTAAAAATTATTTCCTTGGATTTTTCAGCATTAGCTACATTCATGAGAAGGAAATTTCTAATTAAAAATCAAATATGTAGATTGTGACATATCATATAAATCAAATATGTAGATTGTGACACATCATATAAATCAAATATGTAGATTGTGACACATCATATAAATCAAATATGTAGATTGTGACACATTATATAAATCAAATATGTAGATTGTGACACATATAAATCAAATATGTAGATTGTGACACATATAAATCAAATATGTAGAGTGTGACACATCATATAAAGAGAGGAAGTTGAAATTAAAGTAATTATAAGAATATAACTGCTGCTATAGTTTGGTTTGGCAGAAGTGAAGTAAGTTAGCTAAGATGATGTAAACAAGACGTGAAGTAATCAGTATATGAGTGCGACACAATGTGAAATGTGATCAGAGGTTGATGTAGCCAGATGAACATATTTTGTGTGAACATCCATGCTTGAAACTAACAGAGCAATGATAACATACATCATTGTAAAATTTTACCTTATTACTTATTTTGCTATTACAGATTAACATAATTGGTGAGCCTTTTTTGAATGTCAATTGTTCTCACCTGAGAGACTTTGATGCCGACTTGTACCGCCAGCTGATCTGCTACCCTCAAGAAGTCATCCCAACTTTTGACATGGCTGTCAATGAGATGTTCTTTGTGCGATTTCCTAATGCAACTTTGGAGCACCAGATTCAAGTCAGACCTTATAATGCAGAGCGCACAAAGAATATGCGCTCACTCAATCCTGAAGGTAAGATTAGGTATCTCTAGATTTTATTTCTTTTAACTAGTTCCTTCTTCATCCTACGACTTGTTATCTTTAGGGGTAGATTTGTTATAAATGACAGCCTACCACTTTCTTTCCTATAGTTTAAAAACATTCTACTACTTTCCTTCCTACAGCTTAAAAACATTCTACTTCTTTCCTTCCTACAGCTTCGAAACATCCACAGATCAATTTTCTTAGTATACTCATTGTGAGTTCACATATGTTTGTAATGATAATCATTGCAAAATATGCATAACCTAGTGTATGTAGTTGAAAATGTCCTGACCTAATACACACTGTTTTCTTATTCTCAGATATTGATCAACTCATCACTATTAATGGGATGGTAATTAGGACATCTTCCCTGATGTTCCAGGAGATTGATGAGAAGGCTACTCTTTCAATGTTGCCATGATTTTAGTTCACTGTAATTGTATCACATACATTTTGATTTATCTTATAGCTCAGGATGTTGTTCTGTTAATCTGGACACGTCATTACTGAACCTACTCTGTGTACACATTGCAATACAAAAGTATGCCTATCAGATGGTACACAACAGGTCTCAGTTTTCTGACAAACAGATGGTCAGAGATTAGAAAGAGTCAAGGTACATTATTGAATGTATTTATCTTGTTTATCAGGGTCTCTGCCTGAAGTGTTACTGAGTTGCCTGTCCTGGGGTTGTGGGTTTGAATCTGGACGAGTCACATGTGCAATTTATTAATCCTAGATTATTTCTGGAATATAGAGTTTGTCAACACTCTGCAGATGACATGTCATTTCTGCAAACATTGACTAGGGCGATATGGGAAAACCGATGCAATGAATAAATACTCATATTTTAGACTTTTTTTTAGTTGTTATGTCGGTTTACATCACACCAATTGGTAAACTACTTTTTTGACAGTATGTGATTTGCACGTTAGAGCATGTGTTTACTGTTCTGTTAGGCACACATGCCTTTATTCAGCCCACCTACTTAAGTTGCAGGTTAAGGACAAAAAATAATCTGCTTTGAAGTCCATCCTAGTAGAGCCTCGTTTAGTCTATTTCTACTGTGAAAGTCGCTGAAACTTTGGAAAATATGTTGTTTGCCTGATAACCTTTTGCATGATTCCTGTCGAGTTTTGTTGCATTGTATATCTTTAGTTAAATGAAACTATTTATTGTGATTCTTTGTTGTTTCAATTACTAATTTGATTTGTATAATTTGTCTTTATAAACTGCATATTTCTTGCTTTGTTTATCTGTTACTATCGTCTACATTTTATAAATTTAATTGTTACTCTAGCATCTAGTAATGTTGTGAATTATTAACTGTATTCTTTATTTCTTCAAACTTAATTCTTGATTTTCACAGATGACATGCCACCAGGTCAAACACCTCACACAATCATTAGTTCCTCTACAATGACCTTGTTGATCGAGTGAAACCCAGGTGCAAGTCACGTTACTGGTATTACCGTGCGGTCCACTGCGTGTCAACCTCGGCAGCCAATGTCAAATCTGTGTACAAGAACACATGTGGATTTGTCCACTTCAGAAAACTTGATGCCAAGAGACTAACCGAGGAGACAGAGGAGGGGTCAGTACAGTTGATGTTGTTCAGTTTTGTTGAATAAGTATGACTTCATTACTGTGCATGTATATATGTCTTCTTCTATTTGTGCATACTATTGTTATACGTTGGCAAAAACATAACTGGATTACCACATTGATAAATCATAAAATATATTCTTGTTGAAAACATGGGAAAGTTTGTCCTGGCTGCTAATGTCTAGATTCATACAATTAAATTGTTTGTTTCGTTTGTTCTTATCAACCAGTTTAATCACTCTTTCTGGTATGTTTGATTTGTGCTAAGCAAATATATGTTCACCCGGATCATCCTAAGCATGTTGGGCCTCTTTTTGCTTCTGGATTTGTTGGGGGGATCAAGTATTCATGGACATACTATGATGATAGTCCTCATATAACTGATAACTTTCATTTTGGGAGCAGAAGTTTCATAATAATTAGTAGTTAGAAATATTTTTGTTTGAAATGTCTCTCTAGATCTATGCTGGAACATTTTGTGATTGAATTACAAAAAGACAATTCAGATGAAGCGAAAAGAATTGAAATGGTGAAAATTTGTCCAAGAAATCTGACATATTGAAGACTAGCAGAGCAATTGGTATAATCTTTAAACATATTTCATAAATATCTATATTAATACAGTTAATTTAAGTTTTGACTTCATTTGAATTGTGTAAGAATATTACTAAATATTTCAGAGTTGTACAATACTCGGTGAACTATGTATTAATCCCTTGTTTACCTGAGGTTATAAGTCGAACCCAAGCGCATCCCAAGCGTTTTCTGCATTTCTACCAACTTATTTGAAAATTTAATAACTCTGTTATTTTTGGAATATTTGTTTGAAATATCGTATTTTGAAATAAAATATGTATGTTTTGATAATAAAAATTTGTGTTTGTACTGCTCTATGTACTAGTAGTACTTGCTCAGTGCTAGTACTTGCGACGAACGCGACAGGGTCAGTTCTAGAACGCTTGCTTGGGCGTAAATCACATTCATGAGTATCACTATTTTCGTCATCAGTGTCTCTCACCTGTACATAATTTTCAGAATCTGAGTGAACAGATTCACTTAATGAGAATATATCATCATCTCCGCTATCTTCATCGTTAAATATGTCATCAGCACCATATGACAACGCCAAAGCTTTTTCTGTCAGTGTAATCATCCTGATAGATTTCCTACACGCCATTTTGCTTGAAAATTTTTGACAAAGAGATCACTCTTTCAAAGATATAAATAACCTTCATAAGGCGTGAAAAATTGACCAATGACAATGTTTTATATAAGGGAAGATGTCCTCAATGCTATAAAAAGTCTATTGTAGCAGTAGTTCCCCGTTTACTACACATATTTTGAGGATGAGTTTACTACGTGACCCTCACGTAATTGGGAGACACCAAACGCATTCCTACTACGTCACCCTCACGTAATTGGTAAACAAGGGGTTAAGTAAACTCTTGAACTATTGCCCATTCCCCTTTGGTCCAAGCCTGACTTCCAGCTCACGCCTGTGGCTCCTAGTAGTCAGTATGTGACAGCAGCCACCCCAGTGCGAAGGCTGTGACAGGCCAGCAAAACCAGGCGCGGGTAACCGATTCGGTACTAAACCAATCGGTGAATCAGGGTATGCCAACCCTGCATGCAAAGACTGGATTCTGCGGAAGAAACCATACTCTGGTTCAACGAACAAGAAGGCTTCTGCCAGCAGAGTGTAGTGAGCATAGCCAGGCACGTAGATCACCTTAATCATCCTGCCACTGGACATAGAAGGAATTAGGCGAGAGAGTGAGATCGACGAACTGCGCAACTCTTTCTCACTTTAACCCAAATCATCGCACAAGTCACCATTTCATCCATCAAACATACATCACATGCCAACACTGAGGCAGATCTCCAGGCTAGCATGGACAGATTCTCACAAGTCTGCTCCAACTTAGGCGTACTATAAATACAGAGAAATCTGAAGTCAGCCAATCTGTAGTCAGAAATCTGTACACGCCAGCTCCTGGTAAAGTAACCAAATATTACAAGCAGCAAAAAACTGAAAGTAGTGGACAGATTTACTCATTTTGGAAGCAAGTGTCCCAAAATGTCACCATTGATGAAATAAAACCAGAATCTCTCAAGCTAGCAGCACCTTTGGCAGACTACATAGAAACGTCTGGCACAGATGTGGTATTGGCCAAGCCACAAAACTGAAGGTATATCGAGCTGTCGTGCTCCCAGTCCTTCTTCATACATGCTAAACCTGGACTGTATATCAGTGACACGCAAGGAAGTTAAACCACTTTCACAGTCTGCCTCAGAAAAATAATGAACATTAAATGGCAGGATATGAGCCCAGACACAGAGGTCCTAAAAAGAGCTGCTTTCCCCAGTATCTATACAATCTTGATGCAGGCACGATGGGCAGGACATGTGGCTCGATGCGAATTGCAGAATACCAAAATGACTTTTGTGGTGAACTGCATAGCGGTAAATGCTCACAGGGTGGTCAGAAAAAGTGATTCAAAGACACACTCAAGAACTCTATGAAATCCTTTGGCATAAGATGTCAACAACTGGGAGAATGTTGCTCAAGACAGATCAGCCTGGCGCACACTTCTTTGATGCTGTTCTTCGGCCTGCGAGGCAGATGGAACAAAAACGTCAAAATAGAAAGGCAGTAAAACTCCCCACAAGTGCAAGTATACCTTGCACACACAGACAAACATATCGCAACTACATTCCCTTGGATGAAAATTAGTGTATACTAACAAAATATGATGTGCATCATAAATTGTAAATATATTCGACTAATTGAAATATTAATATTTTGTGCATGTTAATTTTTGTAGCAGAATTTGTTTTTATTCTCAAATTTATTTTCATCTGATGAAATAGTACTTTCCAGTTTGATTGCAAAATTTCATTTAATTGTATAAATAACATGAAAAAGGATGATGAATATTGCTGAAATAAGGAAATTCTAGAGTAAGATTTATTTGAATTATCAACAGAATGAATGCAAATTCAGTCATAATTAGTTTAGTTTGTTCGTTCTGCAAAGGCAGACATGAGACAGAGGTTTAGATCTTCATGTGATGCGGTTCGTTCTGCATTGGAGATCTTGTATGGTTTACTCCCAATAGTTTACTTTCTTGTCGGATTGTTTTCGAAAGTGGTCTTAGGTCTTCCTTTCATTCCCAACTGGTGACCACAAGGACATGTCATTAGTCTCTGTTCGTCTGTCTAGAACATGACCTAAATATTTCCACCTTCGTTTCCCTATAATATTTGATACGGGTTGTTGGTGTGTTCTATCTCTCACTGTGTTTGTTAGCTAAATCACTCCATTTACTTTTAATAATTTGGAAGATTAATATTCTGATGTGTAAATATTTAGTCATGTCAATATAATCTAGATGGTTTTGTTTATGGTTGTAAATTGTCTATTCTTATCAGAAATCATATACGACTCCGGAATACATATTGTGCGTTTTTAATGTCTGTTTCTGACATTTCTTTCCAGCACCAAGTATTTATGAAAATGAAGATGTCAGAAGTTATTCTGTTGCAGATGTTTGGTGGTAATAGAAAGACTCACAAACACTGGCAGAGGAAAGTTCAGGTAATAGATGAGTAGTCATTTATCAGCATCCTCATGTGCGGCTGGTGTGGTGATCACGGATCTTTACAAATCTCTATCAGTGGTGTTTGCTATCATCTCAGATGTTGACGCTATTTCGTGCCATGAAGTCTGACTGTCCAAAATTTTCTTTTTTGTCTCTAGTCGATTTTACTAGTTGTCCCAATGTGTTCTAAGCCTTCCCTTATCGCCACATGTCCGAAAAATGATGATTGTCTCTTACTTATATTGATAATGAGCTTTATCTATGTCAAGGCCTCATTTAACACCTCCACATTTGTCATTTTAGCAGTCCATGGGATTCTCATCATTCTTCTGTAAAACCACATCTCAGTGAAATCCAGAGATTTTTCTGTTTGTTTACTGTTCATGACTTGCATCTGTATGTCAGTATTGGTTCTCTTTAGCACTAAATAACTCATTCTGACCTCAATTTAGAAGTGATTTGTTGCATATAATGCTTCCTTATAATGCTTTCATTATCTATAACAAATTATGTAATATGTCATTTCAACAGTTCACAAACACTATGATAAATCCTGGTAGTTTAAAAAAAGGTACAACTCTTATATGTTCCATATTTCTTCTATTCATAAATAAGCTCTACATATAACCTTCATGTTTTTTTGAATCTTTAGATCAGAAATGAACATTCTACTTTGTGGTGATCCTGGTACCAGCAAGTCACAGCTCTTACAGTACGTTCATCACTTGGTACCTCGTGGTCAGTATACTTCAGGAAAGGGATCCAGTGCTGTGGGTCTTACAGCATATGTCACTAAGGATCCAGAAACCAGACAATTGGTTCTGCAGACGTATGTAAACATGTGACATAGTTTTTTTTTAAATTGGTAGACATAATTTTACATGACATGCTTGTGTCTAAGTATTGTTTTTTTTATCATTATACTTTCCTAAACTAAATTCAGTTGTTGATCGTTGTTGAAATAAACATTTTTATATTATTAAATATTTTGCAAATCAAGGAAGCAGTTGTGATAAGCTTTACAATTGATGTTCTAATAACAGGATTTATTTAATGTAAATATATTTTATCTGACTTATTTCTAAATGTTTTATTACATTGATGTCACAGAGGAGCATTAGTGTTGAGTGACAATGGTGTTTGCTGCATTGATGAGTTTGACAAGATGAATGATAGCACCCGCTCTGTCCTACATGAAGTCATGGTAAGTTTTATGTAGATTCACACACACATCAGCCATTGTAGCATTTAAACTCATTGCAATTCTTTTCCAATATTTTTCTTGCCTTTCTTTCTTTTGTCATACTTTTAAAAAAATTCCATTGACACATATATATATAAGTGTGTGTATACATTACATGTAAAAAAAAAAAAAAGTAAAGGAACCCTTTCATACCATGTGGTATATAGGGCAATACAGTGTTAGGCCTGTATTTTTCATTGACCGCCGGCCACACGATAGGTGATGTGGTCAGCATCACGCCGGCCGCCTTTACTTCCCAGAGCATGTCTGGTACCCAGTTCAGGCTCGGTTGACCTGAGAGCCGTCGCGGGAAAAATTTAACGCCCACTGCGGGAGCTGAACCCGTACCACCAGCCTTGAGAAGGAGTTCACTAACAACTACGCTACGCGCTCTCATACATTACATGTGTATGTCTTAAATATTGGTTTGGTTTGGGGTTATATTTGTTAACATATCAATTTTGTAACTGCAAAGTGTGACAGTTTTTAGTCAAGCAAATATGTGGTGAAAAGTTTGAGAAGAAAGCAACTTCTGGTCCTGTTTTATTACTAAGTTAATAATTATATTGTTTTATCACAAAACTTTTTATTTTAACAGGAACAACAGACTTTATCTATTGCTAAAGCTGGCATCATCTGTTCCCTGAATGCACGTACATCTATCCTGGCGGCTGCCAATCCTGTAGAATCTCAGTGGAACAAGAATAAGACCATCACAGAAAACATTCAGCTTCCTCATACATTGCTGTCAAGGTTAGTGACACACATATGTATTGTCTGATGGATGACAGTCTTCTTATACCATGGGGTATATTGGTTACTGAACCAACGTCATAGCACTCCGGGCAGACACATAGGTGCTCATTCTCCCACAACACATGTTGAACAGTATGCATACTGATGGTTCCCATGGCTCGCTCGTTAAACACACTCCTCTTTTTGCCTATCAAGTATCCAGTTCTACTTGTAAGTAATTCCAAACCCCTTAATTCTCTGGTTAGATTCAACATCAATGTTACTGTTCTTATCCAAGAGTTGGTTGCCAAGAAAATGGATAACATAAGTCGAATCAGGAATGGTGAGACGCAACTGGGTGGAGGTACTGGTACAGACAATGATCAAAGAAATCACCTTCATTTTTATTTTCACGGGGCACGCAGAAGTTGGGGGTAATGAATGAGCTGATAGATTGGCTGACTTGGCTACAATATCAGAAGGAGCTGCCATGTATCGAAATGACATTCTTCATGCATTGAGAGTCTTTCCGAACAGGAGTTTCAGGGCTGTGAATCCCATTCGATGACCAGATTGAGAGAGATGGGTGTTAATATTGGTGCTGCCCAAAAAGAACGACATACTTAATATGCAAAGAAATTGATTAATCAACATCGAACTGGCGTGTTGGGCCGCTTTATGCTGCTGGATTTGCTGCGGCGGAGATCTGAGCACCTATGGACATGTCCAGAGTGCTATGATGATAGTCCTCATATAACTGATAACTTATGGATAACATCCCCCTTATCCATCCTAACCTTATCGATACAAGTCTGTCCGCTCTCTCAATACAGTGAATACATGTCGGGTCCACAATTTTCTTTGACTCCTGTCGCAGTGGACACATTTACTTAGTGTTTCTCTGATAACCAGTTGAAGCTGGGTCAACCTTGGAATGATTTGCCATCTGAAAAATCTTACTCCACAAGGGGTTGAACCAAGATCACTTGTCTAGAAAGCGAGTGTGTACTATCCTCTATACCAGCACAGCTCTCATGTATTGTATGACGCTAAGATTTTACTGTTTTATCATCTTTAAAATGCCTTTATGTTGGACTTTGTTTTATCATCTCTTATTAATGACACAGATAATACTTACCGACAACTACTGAACATAATGTTTTAACCTTTTCGTTGCTACATACTTTCTGAAGGCTGAGCTAACAATAGCTACTCTTTGTTTCTAGGTCACAAACGTGAATGTATGCCTATAGCATTGACAGTAGCAATGTATAACGGGTTAACACGTCTTTAGCCCATAGAGGAGAGATAATAACAGACGTGTTAATGAGTCTTTAGAAGTGAATGGGGAAAATGTATATATACATCCTTAGCAGCTAAAGGGTTAAGAAAAAAGTAGATTGTCATTGCATGATGATATATGAGAGAAAAAAGGTCTACTATGGATACTAGATTGCGAAATCTAGAGAAAGAAAAAGGATGTCTGACACCATCATGCAGGGGCATTACTGGGACAAACTTATGCGTTACCGAACTTCTCGGAACAGTACAATAGAGAGGCTTGACCAGATGATTTTATCATCAGTTTTCAGGCTCACATTAAAGGGTCTCAATGGCTTAGAGAGAGCTTTGCTCCTGGAAGACAGTGTCATGGGTTGACAGTGACGACAGGAGATTAAAGACACCGTAACATGAGGATGCGGATCTGATGCACAGCATGTAGCCACACAGTTGATCTGAAAACTAAGTTTTTTGAAAATTTGACAGAGCTTAAGTTGTCTACCCTGTGTGTGGTCCACAGTGGATTAAGTGAATGACGGAGAGCATGGAGAAGACCATGACGAGGGAGTATTCTTGGGAAATGACTAGAACTTAAGTCTTTCAAGAAGATTGGGATGAGAGTGACTTTCTGCAAAAGACATGCTATATAAAAGTAATTCTAATAATGGTGATATTTTGTGCTAAGTGGCGGAGCAAGATTGTATATATATTAAACAAGCATGACACCACTCCTGCTTTTTCAGAGATGTTCACTGCAAGTAATTTACAGATACTTTTGACATAATCTTCATTAGAAGTTTTATAATCAGTTTGGTATCTGTAGTAAATGGAGTGTTTGTGTTTTTTATGTACATTACAATTTTTTTTTTTTCAGATTTGATCTGATCTTTTTGTTGCTTGACCCACAAGATGAGTTGTTTGATCGTCGTCTAGCAACGCACTTGGTGTCTCTCTACTTCAGGAGTCGAGAGGAGGAGGAAGAAGAGAATCTGGTATGTCAAGATGACTAGTCTCAACACATTTTGATCAGCTGTTTCAATTTGGAATATCTTCATTGCACCCCGGACATGTCCATAGGTGCTCCGATCTCCTTCGCAATATCTCCAACAGCGTCCAGAGCTATATCTATGCTCTGACCATGTTCAGTTCATTTGTAACCAACCTAGACTTTGTTAATATGTATATAATACTAATTGATCATGGTCTTCAACCCAAGGATACATAATCAACCTACATTGTCCAGATTAAAATTATATCATACCCACATCCTCATTATACATAGCTCTCACTCTTGTTTATGTTAGCGATGATTTCTGTTTTGTACAAGGTAAAAAAAACTGTTTTGTAAAATAGACTGGTCTTTAAAGATAAATAGACTATGATCTTCAATCTGACCAGTATGAGATGACATCATTTATTTACTGTACGTTCATTACCTGCTGGCAAGAGTCCAGTTGGCAATTCTCTGATATCATACACTTCATGTTGGTCAAGGTACTTTTTTCAAGGTCTTTTAACCCCATGGCTATAGTTTTTGTATTTATTTTGATGTTATTACTCCAAATCATATCTTAAACCATTTATATCCTGCACTTCAAAGACCATATTGAATTTGTTCATGGCAAGGGAAGGTACTAATTTGTGAGCATGTATGTTGTTAATGTCATGTAATTTAGATGTGAAGAAAGGAAAAAGAAATGACAATATCAAAAGTATGTTTCACTCAAATGTCAGTTTTATCGCTGAAATATGTCCATGTGAAAGGCTGCTCTGCAGTTTCCCTGCGGGGAATGACTATAATTATTTTCCACACCTCCCTGATAACAAGTCAGTGTTTTATCAAATGTCCGAGTCGGTTGATAGGTAGCCCGAATAGTTGCACCAATTTCTTCAACAGAGGAAAAAAACTATGAAGCAGAAAATAATCCTTTACAGACAAAGCATAAATATTGATTTTAATGTAGACAGTTTTTGTGAACCTTTTGTCCATTTTGATATCTGCAAATAAAAATTAGCATTCTGTGCCCAAAACCTACATTCCAAATAAGATTTATACAATATGTTCTCACAAGACTTTAAGAGCTCAATGAATCCTTGAAGTAAAAGAAGTGGAACATAGCTTGATTGACTGTGGATGAAGTATCTGGTCTGAAAGAGTGTTCAGTCGGCACTCACAACATTCCAGAACAGTAGCCTCTATATATTTTCTATGTAAAATTATTTTCTTTCATCTCCTTTATTTTCTAGGATATGAACATTCTAAAGGACTATCTAACATATGCCAAGGCCTTCATACACCCAAAGATTGGAGAAGAGGCAGGACAGGCATTTATCCAAGCTTATGTTGAAATGAGAAAGGTTGGTAGTTCTCGTGGGCAAGTGTCTGCATATCCTCGACAGCTGGAGTCACTGATCCGATTGGCTGAAGCTCATGCCAGGATGCGGTTATCCGAGACAGTCGATGTGGCAGATGTTGAGGAGGCTAGAAGGTAAAACTGGCAAGTCTATTTAGATATGGCTGTGATTATACTGTTATTAAATGTTCATCATTCTTCTGTCTGTAATAAGATCACAACACAAATAGCTATAATCTAATTATTGAGTGATTCTGGAAATTACAACTTTCTCTATTATTATCACATCTGACCAGTTACAAAATAGGGCACAAAAACCTGACATAAGAAAAAGGTTCAAAATAACTTGAAAGATTTTTTGTAATCATGTGGTATTGCAGATGAGCCAAGTGAGATGTTTACATTTTATTTCCGTTCGCCCACTATAAATCATGCGACTTTGGCTTAGTTTTGTGTGAAGGCTTGCTTTTCTTATCATTCTCCCTCATTTAAACAAGCCTAATTCCATCTTAAAGATATTTGTGATTTAGATCCTCAAGTAAAGAATTAGTGTTTTCTGTAGTACAACATCGTACGGTGTACACACCAAGAATTTCTACCCAATCTCGGAATTTCCACAGCACATGGTCACTAGCACAGTGTGTTTTCAACTTTCCGACCCCGTTTCTATAAATTAATGCTCTTAGTTCTTATAAATGACAAATAGATAAACTATTTGGTGACAATATAAAAATGTTGACTGTTCTTGATCATAATATGGGAGCTCTGCTACAGATTATATTATCCATATTAAGGAAGATGCTAAAACAAGAAGAGACCATATAAGAAATGAGGAAATTAGAACAGTCGGAACAACACCTGCTATTAGATTTATTGAAAAACAGAGACTCAATGGTTTGGCCACTTGGTCAGAATGAACCCGAATACACCAGTTGCAAGAGCGTATAACCTGAAAATGGAATCATCAAGAGGAAAGAGCAGACCAAGAAAAGATGGGTTGATGGAGTTGCAGACATCTTAAAACTCCACAATACCACACCATATCAAGCGACCGAGCGTGCATTATCTCGGAAACCAATCATCAGTTAAACCTGCTACGCCTAGCGGCAAAAAAGCAGAGAAGGACAAAAGGAAGATGCTGTAAAACTGTGACCTAAAGATGAATACTGAAACACAAGTAATGTAGTTTTTACAAAGTTTAAAAATAAAATACAGTAACATTTCATCCAAACGGTTTTTATCAAACAATGGATGTAAGAACAGAACACAAGACGACTGTCCTAATTGTAAGATGTAATCGACAACGTAAACAATGGATTCTTAAATATCCTGGGTAATGAAAATGTGTAAGAACAAAATAAATGTGAAAAACTAGGATTTAAAAATATATATATTGATTATATCACCAGATTGTTATGTCAAAAGTTTACTTGATAAAGTCCATTTGGTCAATACATCGTTGTATCTTGTTTTTATACTTTGTGTAAAACTACTACATAACTTTGTGTTTCCATATATCACCTACAGATTGTACTAGAAATTAAAATCCAGGCCAGGAGAAACAGATGACATAAATATTTTTGATAATTAGATTGTAACTTGATTTAATGTTGAAACACTGACATGGGCAACAACCTAGCAGTGGGAAAAGAAAATGAAAAGATGTAACTATATGCTTCAATGTACAAATTGGATATGATATGAGATTTTTTACACTGCTGGGTGAAATTGTAAGTAACATAATGCTGAATGTACAAATTAGGATTGTAATTCTTATTGGTTTTCAGACTGTACAAGGAAGCCTTAAAACAGGCAGCTGTAGACCCATCGACAGGCAAAATTGATATCACAATTTTAACTACTGGTATCAGCGGGCAGCACGTAACGTAAAGCTGAGTTGGCAACTGCCCTGAAAAAACTAATCCAAGCTAAGGGCAAAGTGCCGACACTGAAGCATCAGAAACTGTATGAGGATTTCAGAGAGTCATCAGATGTGGTGAGTATGGAGTTAGTGATGTATATTTGTGTGATATGTACTGAGTTGGTGATGTACAGTTGTGTGATGAGTATGGAGTTAGTTATGTATATTTGTGTGATATGTACTGAGTTAGTGATGTACAGTTGTGTGGTGAGTATGGAGTTAGTAGTGTATATTTGTGTGATGTGTACTGTGTGATGTACAGTTGTGTGGTGAGTGATGTACAGTTAGCGTTGAGCAATAACAGTTCAGATATGTGTGTTCATGTATCAGTTCTTCTTTCTTTCTTTTGTCGTCACACTGCTACGGGTTGTTGCCCAGTGTCGTGGTTTTCTGTTTTGTCTTGCGCTGTTCTGGTGGCTTGTGTGATTGTTATCTTTGCTCTTTCACAGGATGCTGCCACGCCATCTAACCATCTTTTCCGTGGCCTTCCTCTTGCCTTCTTTCCGATGTTCTGTTGTAGAAGACTCTGTATACTGTGGAGTTTGGATGCATTCTTATTAAGTGGCCAAACCACTTCATTCTTTGTTTATCTATATAATTCAAGCACGGTTTTGTGCCAACTTTCTTTCTTATGCTGATGTTGGTGATTCTGTCTTTTCTTGTGTTGTTGGTAACTTTTCTCAGGCAACGCATTTCACATGTAGTTATTTTTTGTGACTGCGCTTTGCTCAATGTCCATGTTTGGCTCTGGTAACACAAAGTAGGTATAAAAATGCTGTTGATCATTTGTTTCTTAGCTGCCTGTGAAATTTTTGGGTGCCTTAACAATGGGGCTAGCTGTATCAGTTATTAGTGTTATATGTGTATTGATGTAACTCTTTGAGTTAACAATGATATTTGAAAATTACTAACATCATAACATATAAGCTAATGATACGTATTATCAAATGATTTATTTACTCCATATTTTTTTAATGGTTCAAAACATGGACAATGAACAAGCATGTGGAAGACAGAATTAATGTCTTTGAGATGTAGATAAACAGAAGCATATGTCATAGCAAGAAAAATAAACAACGGAAGTTCTTGTAAAACTAGTAATGAAGAAAGAATTACTACCAAGAAGTAAAATTAAACAAACAAATAAAATGTTTTGTACACAAAAGATGTGACACACTGGTCAAAACCTGATTAAAGGGAAAGTTGAAGGGCAACAAGCAAGATGGATAAAGGGATTAAAAGAGCTTTGGTTCGCTTGATGAAATATCTGCTGATATTCACATACCAATGCATACTGACCAAGAAATAACTTGTCTATATAAAATATTATTTGTCTAACATGGTTGTCTTTATTTATTTAGCATTTGTTGGTAACATATTTTCTTTTTTTCTTTCAGCCAATCACCAAAGAAATGTTTGATGATGCGCTACGTGACCTACAGGACGAAGACTTCCTCATTGTCACCAACAAAGTCATTCGACTCTGTTCTACATAATTTGCTGGCCTCACAGAGCTAGCAATGCTCATTCAACTTCCCACACAAAACACTAGCATTGTTCATTGTATTCTGTAGTGTGACTGTTTCACAAACTATAAATTCATGTGAAAACAGTTAATTTTTTTTTTCTTGTACATTCAGAATTTATATGTGCTTGATGATGCATAAATGTGGTTCACGCATGTATACTGCCATCATTTTAATCATCACAACTTTTCTTAAAGAAAACTGAAGTCACCAGTTTGTCAAATTGTTTAATCAGCAGTGCAAATATTAACTAAAACTTGCATGTTCATTTTGCAATTATGGAAGATAAAAAAAAGTACATTTTGTGTGAGACCAGGTTACCTGTTGTCAACATCCTGTTATTGCTGCTGGTACTCCTGAACTGTTAGATAACTAATGTAACAGATTGTTGAGAATTAGTCAAATACAACTTGATCTTCGTCTTCAACAGGTATAACCTCAAGCTAAAGAGAAACTGCATGTTTAAAAAAAATTATTTGTGATCAAATATGTGCTTATTGCGGTGCTACTAGTAGTAAATTGTGATATGATAAGATGGCACCAACTAAAGAAACCTATTTGTGTGACCACCAGGTTTCAAGACTTTACAAATTAGGGAACTACAAACATGTATGTTAGTTTGTCAACATTTACAAATATTAAAGAAACAAAATAATTGATGGTATACTTAATTTTTATAACAAAAAATAAGAAACTCCAAGTAATCAGGAACAGAGAAATATGAATCCCATAGATGGATACAAATAGCTGATATTTACTTAGAAATTTGATGTAATTATTATTATTAGGTGTTTTTTTTTTAAGATTCTTTGTAATAGCAAAGCAAAAATTTCTCAATATTATGAACTGAAGTAAAATAAATAATTGATGTTTCACTGGAGTAAAAATTCATCATTTATGTATCTTCGTTCACTCGAGTATAACCACTTATAAACCACTGTGGTTTCAGTGTCAGTACTTTATGCTATATTTACAACAGAACTATAATATCTATTCATTTCGATCAAGTACACTCAATTTTATCGTCTGCTTTTTGTTCTGTTTCACTTTCCTAGTTGTTTCACTGTGGTAAATTTAGTTGAAAGTAAACACACTTTGCTCCAAGTTTTGTCTGAGCAGCAAATACAGTTTGCTTTATTTGTAACTATTGATTGATCATTATTGTGTATACTACATCCGGATCTAAAGGTAATTAAGCACTGAAATGTATCTGCATGTTGTCAGACTCTCTATTTACATTGATTGGTATTGACAAAGATTGTTTGTCAGTTGATTGTCAAATGATGCCAAATGATGATGATCAAGTAAAAATAAAAGGTACTAGAACACACTATACATTTGTTCAATTTTCTTTTTGTCAGTATCACACAAATGACTTAAAAACTGATTATAACGTATGTCTGTGTGTACATGCATGTGCATCTCCATCCCATAGGTTTTGGGATCACATTCTCTTTGCAATCGTCCACTGTGAATTCAAGTGTTAGCTATGACGCCTGGTGTGGCATTTCTGACTGATTTTTGCATGAGGCCTGTTTATACCATTTGACTGGTCTCTCCTGCCATACAGGTGGGCAGTTGCCGTTTTCAGAGGTACTTGAAGATTAGTTCCTTCAAGTGTGATCTTTTCAGGAAACCTGTTGTCTGAACCACTTGCACTGAAGTCAGTGACAATTAGTGAAGTTCAACTTCTCTATCGGATTTCCGCTCTTCTATCTAAAAGATGCATTGTTGAAACAGTAGCTTGGCTCATATGAAAGTTGAGTACTAATGTCTGGGGATTTCAACCTGTAAGTTTTAGTGTTTCTATCCAACATATGACTGAACTATGCAGACATATTTTAGTGTCACAGAAATGACTAACACTATATTTTGTTGTTGTGTGAAGTTTGTTATGATTATGCTTTTTTTTTTTTTTAATACACCTCTCACTATTTAACTGATTGGCTACTCAACGATTGAAAAACAGGTTGTGGCTAAATTAATTTATGTCCGATTTTTGTATTGCATGTGTATGTACAAATACAGCTGTAGTTTTATTAATTATTAACAGATTTTTATGAGTAATATACCATTTTTCATGTCATACCATTTTGTAGGTAAATTAATTTTTTTTTTAAAGTTAGATCTTAAACAAATACACATTGATGCTCCCAGCAGCTTATGGGAGCCAATCAGTTAAGCTATATAAAACCACTTCCACTTTTAAACAGAACAATTAAACAGTAGAATTGTTGCTTTCAAGTGTACTATTTTCCAATAACAACAAATGCAGTCTCCTAAAATGATACTTTCTATTGTATTAACATTGACCAAGAAATAAATAACGTGAAGAGTTAAAATACATTTACTGAATATTAAATAAAAACTGAAGGCACTAAAATGGTTGAGTTACTTGACATGAATCAACCAGTGAGCTTGCAGAAATACCAGTTGGTGCAGTACTATAATAAATGTTGGTGTGAATGGTATTGTTGCATAGTTTAAGATGTGATCATACATGTTTGCAAGTAAAGTCCAACATCTGATATGCTACAGAGTTGAATATTACTCTGTCAAGAGGACAGACTGTTCATACTGAACTTGCCAAAAGTAAGAAGAGGACAGACTGTTCCTACTGAACTTGCCAATAGTAAGAAATGGATTCCTACTGAACTCGCCAATAGTAAGAAATGGATTCCTACTGAACTTGCCAATAGTAAGAAATGGATTCCTACTGAACTTGCCAATAGTAAGAAATGATTCTTACTAACTCGCTTAATAGTAAGAAGAGGACAGACTGTTCATACTGAACTTGCCAAAAGTAAGAAGAGGACAGACTGTTCATACTGAATTTGCCAATAGTAAGAAATGGATTCCTACTGAACTTGCCAATAGTAAGAAATGGATTCCTACTGAACTTGCCAATAGTAAGAAATGGGTTCTTACTGAACTCTCCAATAGTAAGAAGAGGACAGACTGTTCTTACTGAATTTGCCAATAATAAGAAATGGGTTCATACTGAACTTGCCAATAGTAAGAAATGGATTCCTACTGAACTCGCCAATAGTAAGAAGAGGACACTAAAATTAATGTTGAATCAATCCAGCTATTTAAGAAATTTGGAATTGTACAAGTAAAGCTTGAGGGGCAGAGAGAGGAGTGTGTTTAATCAACCACAGGAACCATCAGAATGCATACTCTTCTATATCTGTTAGGAAGACTGAGTACCTATTGGTCCCCGGAGTGCTGGATGTCAATTCAGTAACCAAGAAGTTTGTTTTCATACCGTGTGGTTTATTGGGTAATACAATGTTAGTAGCATATTTTTCTTTGACTATGCGCACATGATACTGGTTGCATTTACTTCAGTGTTCCTCTGGTACCCAAGTGAAGTTGGATCAACCTAAGAGTTGCTTGCAGTCTGAGAAATCTCTCTTCAACTGAAGACTGAACTAAGACCTCTTACCCACGAAGTCAGTGTATTAACCACTGTGCTACCTCTTATCTATACCCTGCTTCATATTCCCGTTCTTCTCAACGTGAACCTCCCAAATTTCAACCTCATATTGGTGCATGTAGGAGGTGGTAGCAGAACAAGTAAATGATAGCTGGATAATGTATTGTGTGGTTCAGCCTATAAGACTGCTATGGTAGCCACGAAGTCTGGCCTGGGTCACCCTAACTAATGTGTCTTTGATTGGACTAGCAAACTGACAGCAGGTATATTATTGCTAATAAAAAATCAAAGTAAAATAGACTGGAACTGTTAATAGTTCTTGGGAAAACGTAATTTATTAAAATACCAACACTAAATCTTAAGAGCCTTGTGACAAATGAGCAGAAGTATTAAAAGCAGTGAAGAAAATAAAGATAGAAATAATGGGCATACAGATATTAAGCAGAAAGAAATGTAACAGGAAGCAGTGTCTTGAGAACTTTGTGCTAATATTGAGTGGTGTAGACACAACAGAATTTATTTGTTCTTATTAACCAAGTCACCAGAGTGGCTAACTTGGGGTGTAAAGAATAGAACCACTGTTACCTGCCACGCATGTCGTAAGAGTCAACTAAGGAGGTTTGGATGAAATTGGATGAGATTGTGTCCTAAACGTGTAGAAGTCTATGCGTTTAGGGGCCTACCAAACCAATGTGCAATGTATACATGTTCTTGGCAAAGATCAAACATATCACAAAGAGTGATTAAAATTGGTCGTAATTACGAACGCAAAGAAGAAGAGAAGGAGGCATTTGGTGACCTTGCAGGATTAAAATAGCAATATGGAAGAACTCATCATTTTATGCGTCGAACTTGAGGCAAAACAGGATTGAAGAAAAGATGCATTGCATGTCACCTAATAAAAAAATCAACCCATATTTCTAACGCCATCAGAGTCAAATTAAGACAGGGCAACATATCTCAGGTTTACATAAATAACACTGCATGGGAAAAAAAATACCATGTCAGTGATACAAACAGGACAATACAAAAGCTAAAGACATGCATCTATTACAAATCTTAGCAGGCTTGGTGGTGGCAATGCTTCTGCCAAGAAATGATACTTGTCTTTGAGAAATGGGTATTTCAGAAAGGAAACAAGAAGACACCATTAAATACAAAGAATCATACAAATAATGACCAAGTGATAACTGCATGATCAGTATATCAAAGCAATATGAACAAGAGATGACAGTTTCAATTCTGCTAGTTATAAAAGATCGAAATTGGAGATTTGATCAAATTTGTAATTTTTCTTATTTAATTATTCATTTTTCCTCATTTATATAATACTGTATATACCTGTCTTTGTCCAAATGCGTCCATTTACCCAGTATTACTACAGACTCCCTACAGTTTATCTCCAGATATGATCTGATCACTTCAATTTGTAGGTTTTCATACACATCACCATAAAATAAACAAATATTATAAAGAGCTTGTATATCCAGTTGGTGTTCATGGAAAATAGATACACATCTCCATTTTATACTGAATTAGATATACATCTCCATGAAACTGAAGAAGTTAAAGAGCTCAATTTTCTACATGCTGAACTAGATTTTCTACATGCTGGACTAGATTATCTACATGCTGAACTAGATATATATCTCCATGAAACTGAAGAAGTTAAAGAGCTCAATTTTCAACACAAATCATTGAATATTGATGAAATAATAGTAGAAGTAATCAGAACTTGCAGTCAGACAGGAACCAAATAGTAGCTTAGAATCTTGACAGTGTCTTAGTGAGAATGTCATATGACCACACTAAGGACAACAACAAAATATCAAACTACCCTACACAATAAACCTAAAGATATATATATACTGAGTTTCATAACTATCAGAAAATATTTTTAAAACTTTCAATAACATTAAATTCATTTTCGAAATCAAATAATAATGTTTTTTAAATTCTGAAGAGTTGACACCTTAAAATATGACATTCCACCACAAGCCGTTCTGGTAGCACTGATTCTCCCACAAACTGCATCACGAACCAAAACAATAAAAGGCCTCCTTTATTATCTAGCGTTTTTCTGGTATCAAATTGGGGCTGGGTTGACCTGAGAAACCAGATTCAACTCTGGAATTGAACTGCTGGACCTACTAGCCTACAAAAACAAGTGCACTAATCACTATGCTGTCACGGTTTTGTAGTGTGCACAAACTAAGAGTTAACTCAACCAAATGAAAATCATGGTATATCCTTTACAGGACTTAGCCATCAACAAGAGTAAACAAGTTGTCGATTTTCTAGGCACCTCTTATACATTCAGTAGTTTGCCATTGCTTTCTGAACAGTGGGGTCTATTTTTAGCGTTCATAAAAATACAAATTTGCTAACAAACTGGCTCCCGCTGAGTTTGAACAGAGCCGACTATAAACATATGGGCCTTCAGACTGAGGTAAGAATGATGGAAATCAGACCACAACTACACCACGTGACCTCACATTCCAGTATTGGTGTATATAAACAAATTCATTTTAAAATCAACACAAAATGCTAAATCGAAGTTATATTATGCAACAAGTTAAATTTAACAATAAGGAATATCAATATAATGAATATTTTTCACCAATAAATAACCATAAACTCACAGAATTGAGTAAAATTGCGAAAAAGTTTGCAGTGCTCTATCAAACATCTATATTTTCCGGCCCCTTTTCTGATCTAGGTCAGGGAACCCTTGTCAGTTGTCTGGCCTAGTTATCTAGAGTTGGCCGTAGTTTGAACCAGGTACTCTTGGGTTGTGACCAAGCTCACTACCACTTAAGCTACAGAACTCAACTCACTAAGTTTTTAACTCTGTACACATTATGGAGCTTGTTAGTGGATTAGAGCATGGCTTTGTGTGGAGACTCGGGTTCAATCCACGGTAAGACCAAGGAGTTCTTTACTGTCAAGGGCATAAGGAAAACATCCTAACTTGAACAATTCTGCGGTGACTGCACTAGCCATGCGATCATTAAATTCCACAGCTCATGTCCCTCCGGTCCAACACCACTTTAAAAGCAGGATCACAGATAGTAACGAAACATTGGAAAGTAAAAGTCTATTAATCAACAGATTAGTGTTTGAAAACTCCTTTAGGCCATTTTATGGAACTCTATGTAGCTTCACACTGAGACATGAACATGAAGGTAACCAGACATGATAATGTCGGCATCCATTATGTTCCAATGTTGATATCAGTGGGCATCCATTATGTTCCAACGTTGATATCAAAGTCAGCATCCATTATGTTCCAATGTTGATATCAGAGTGGGCATCCATTATATTCCAATGTTGATATCAGAGTGGGCATCCATTATGTTCCAATGTTGATATCAGAGACTGCATCCATTATGTTCCAATGTTGATATCAGGGCATCTAAATGTTGATATCAGAGACTGCATCCATTATGTTCCAATGTTGATACCAGAGACTGCATCCATTATGTTCCAATGTTGATATCAGAAGGCAAGAATGTTTAAGTATTCAGACACAGAATGGATACCACAAGTCAAGCAATATTTAAGTGAATGTCAATACAAGATGTATACAAATGAAATAATATATGTCAAATGAACAAAACATGAACATATCAGCAACTCAAATGTCAAGATTTTCCTGAGATGTTTGTTTTCCTTATGGGTAAACTCAGCATCAGAGATAATCATCTTTTCCTGAGATTGTTTCTCTTTAGTGAAGGTGCTAATTGCATACATACATAAACATGTCAGATGGTTTTACAAATGAATTCTTCTCATGTTTGCAAGTGACTGATCACATTTAGGTGCATTCAAAAAACAATCAATAGTACAAGGGATACTAATGATAAAAAAACTAACTTACAAAAGTGTTACGGCAAACACATAATTAGCTTTTGGTGAAAATGAACCACTTCTTTGTATGAAACAGTCGATGTGAAGGAATGTACAAATCATGTTGATTTCTTTATAATTGTTACAATATCAAAATACAAAAGCTAGCGACTAGAAAAAGGACAGATGTGAACATTTAATTTCAGCCTTGTATGGAGAAGTGTTGGTTTACTTTCAAGGAATGCACCATTGACAATTTAGCCATGTGGACAGACTGCAGAGCACATACTTCAAGATTTCCCCGAATATGATATACTGAGTCAACTCACTGGCCTAACAAAATAACTCGATATAAAACTACAGAGATCTCTGTGTGAGCTACAAAAGACAGTGAAGTTTATACAAGAGATAACGTTGAATATGTAGACAATATTTCAAGCAAACAAAAGTATGCGCCTTTATAACAGAGCTGTCCATGTTGATATAGAGCTGGCAGTGTGATTACAGAGTTGACAATGTCATTATAGAGTTGACAGTGTCATTAAAAGGTTGACAGTGTCATTAAAGAGTTGACAGTGAAGAGTTAGCAGCAGTGGTATGTGTCATAAGTTATGGGCTGGGCTTAGAGACAATGTTGGAGGAGGAGGTCTAGGCTGACAAAAATCAGTTCCTTTCTCAGAACTGCTGGTGTTGTCGCCACAAGATGAGGGACATACTGCGAAAGAGATCATAGCACTTATAGACTAATTTGTTTGATGTGCGTAAAGATGATCTGTTAATTAAAGCTTCTGAACATCAGGTGAGAACTCATTCTTCAAGATCTAAAATTGTTCATGTCTTCCAACATATCTATTATTTAACCAAAAAAAAACCAACATTGTCATTGTTGACACAATATGTTTATGTTGGCTGTATCAAGCACCTGTTAACCACTCTTTATCATCTTATATGAGCTTTCTACTTGGATTCTATATCCTTCTCTGTCTTTTGTGACCTTTAACACAGTATGACCTTCAACGTAGTATTCTATGTCTGAGATGAAAATGAAAATCGTGGCATATCCTAAAAGGACGTAGCCATCAACCACAGTAACGAGTCGTTGATTTTCTAGGCACCACTTATACATTCAGTAGTTTGCCATTGCTTTCTGAACAGTGAGGTCTATTTTTACCTTTGTAAAAATCCCACAGAAACGAATTTGCTTCAAAATTTGCCCACCGTGGGGTTTGAACCAGGTACGCTTGGGTTCGTGATCGAACTCACTACCGCTTGAGCTACAGACACTCACCATTCTGAGATACTCTCTGCATTTTGTCCTCCATTGTGTGTCTTCAAGTTCTATTTGGTCTTTGTTTCCTTCTGATGTCTAACTGATGCTGTTCTTGCAGATATATAATTGTTCAGTCTTCCTGCCATTTCACCAACCATTTTTAAAGAATATTTTCCATGTTTTCCCTGTTACTTTGTTTTGCCAGAAAATTGTGTATTTTCTACATAGACGTGTGTAATGAAAGAGCAAGCTATTAAGCTCAGTAGTAGAAGCTGCTTGCCCAGACTGTCATCACAAAGTGTGCTGATTGTGTTTGTTATTTTACAGAGGTTAAATGCAGTGTAGTAAGAAATTTTGGTCACCGGTTTGCCATATTTTAGAATAAGATTAACTGTTTAAAACATGGTTTCACAAACATCTTATTGATGTTAAACTGCCAGTTTTTATGTGCTCAAATTGAACAAGTGACTTACATTTGATCATCTGTCTTGCCTATACTGAGATCAGAGATCACTGGAAAATATCTATAACCTCAAGCGCGAACTAGACTTATAGACAAGTAGTGCCTTACCTCCATGCCACACAAACCTCAAACCTCCCCCTCCTAAAGTCTTAATACTCTAACATTTCTAGCATTTTGTGACACCAGAATCTATGTATGTTACTGAGATCTGAGCACGATGGTTTTGCGACACTAGAATGTTCTCACACTGAAGTTTTGTGTGTGTTGTTTGCATTAGGTAGTGTAATAATATATGTTATTCAATTTCCTATTTTAAAGATAATTGGATGATGGATATAACACTCCATTTGTTAATGTAAAAAAACATTGGGAAATGGGACTGAAAAGAAACCGGAAGTACAAAAATTGCAACCTAAAGAATATAATTTAAATGTAAACTTAATCTTGTCTTGCTTTTTTTCTGACTGTAAATACTGAAATAGAAGAATTGATAACTTACTAATACATTAACGTAATACATATATCATCCGAGCCACTGTTGTCAAGAGAAATTCGTATTAGCACAGTTTCAGCATAAGAAAAATATTTACAAGTATATCTAAGTATTTTTACTAGAAGTCACTGTGTAAACAAGTAATAAAAGTCAGGTAGGTCTGTCGAAGAAAAGTTCAAACAAAATGTCAACATGTGTAGCCACTTTCCTTGTTATTTGTCTGTATATAATTACATGAAAAACTTGGAGAGTTTACTACAAAGCAAAAGAAAGTGCTTTATGTTAACTATCAAATAGGAGGTCGGTGGTATGATTGAATAGATTCAGTCAGCCATATTGTAGGCCAACGGTATGCAAAGACTTAAAGCAACATTAATCTCATTGTGTGCAATTGTGTTAACATAGAAAGACTTTAACAAGCATCAATAAAACAGTTGCAGGCATTGAACAACAAATGGCAAGTACTAAAACGAACTGATGAGAGTTCAATGTGACCAACTTTTGTCTTGTGTTCACCCTCTGATTGTAGACCTGCAGAATTATATCTGGGCTTTGAAGACAAGATGCTGCCAAAGAATCCTTGCTGTTTCTTACCTCGACCATGTCATAAAATATCAGAAACATAACAATGTAAGGTTGAGCCACATGTTGAGATCATCTGGCCTAATGTAGACCATTTTGCAATGTTCTGGGTGGAGACATGTCGACAGAAGAAAAGATGGCAGGACAATAACAGAGTATGGACAAAACTGCCTATTACAGATACACAGACCCTTGTAGAAAACAAACAGGAATGGCAACTGACTGTCCAAACTTCTGCAGCAGTGATGTCTCAGCAACCACTATATCTAAGGAAATGATGATAGTGATGAGTCTATTGAACATTATCTGTTCTATGTCAGTGTTCCAATGCAGCAACCCTTTCTTGTTCTGCCAGTCACTGGCAGTCTTTTCTAGTCACCATGCCAATAGGCTGCAAAAAGAATTTCAGCAAGTTTACAATTGTAAAGAAAATAATGCCTCTATATATGTCTACTTTGTGTTCCTGCTACAATAATGTCATTCATATTTTTCAACAAATTTGAGCAGTACTTTTTTGTGATTAAAATTACTGGATTAAAACAATATATTTCTTCATGAATATTTGTCCATTCCAACTTGTACTGATGTATGCTATTCATTTTATGATATGCAGTCTCTGGTAGCATAATGTCTGTCCAGTCACTGCTAACATAATGTCTGTTCAGTCACTGCTAACATAATGTCTGTCCAGTCACTGCTAACATAATGTCTGTCCAGTCTCTGGTAGCAAAATTACTGTTCCGTCACTGGAAATCTAATGATTGTCTACTCATAAATTGTCAATGCTCATTCATGTACAACATACGCACTGACAGCAGTACAACATTTGTGTACAACATACGCACTGACAGCAGTACAACATGTACATATATTTTATGTTTTGTTTTTATTATTGCATTTCTTTGTCTCTTATTGTCTTTCTCTGATACCAATGTATTTCCTTTGTTTCTATATATACATGTGGTTTCGAATGCCAGATTGCAGAATACCCAAACCACTCTTTTATGGTGAGCTGCATAGCGGTAAACGCTCACAGAGGGGCCAGAAAAAGCGATTCAAAGATACACTCAAGAACTCTATGAAATTCTTTGGCATAGATGTCAACAACTGGGATAATGTTGCTCAAGACAGATCAGCCTACCAGCCAGCCTAGAACAGCACGGATGGAACAAAAACATCAAAATAAAAAGGCAGTAAAACTTCCCACAAGTGCAAGTATTCCTTGCCCACACTACAAGAACATTTCAGGCCCGTATCGGGCTCACTAGTCATCTATGCACACACAGACAAACATAACGCAACTACATTCCTTGGATGAAAATTTGTGTGGTCATCATCACCCGTGATGGACAAGCATCATATATATATATGTCCCCCTATTTGTCACCCACATCTCTCTGCCTCCTATATCTCTCAAACATCACTCTTTCTGCCTCCCATACTTCTCTTGTCTCTTCTTCATCTATCTCCCATCTCTATCCGTCTCCTGTCTCTCATCTTTTTATTTCCATGTGTGTCTCTCTTCTCTAGTCTTCTATTTCTTGTCCTCTATTGCCCCTCTTCCATTTCTCTTTATCTCCTTATTTTCTTGTATCCCATCTCTTTCTTCCATCTTTCTGTATTCAGCTCTTTCTACCATCTTTCTTTATCTCTATATATCTTTCTTTCTTCCTCTATCTCTCCACTTACCTCAAATCCATCATTAACAACAACTAAGTGCCTCAATCCAAGTCCTCTGAACAAACGAAAAACACGGGCCATAGAAAAATCCTGAAACATAAAAATATGTGACCTAGAAATGTAACATCTTAAATATTCTGTATTATACTTCATCTATCTATCCCTATGTACTCTTTTTATTAGTTTATAGACAAAGCTGAAGGTGTACATAGCTACTGTACTTCCAGTGCAGCTAAATTTGTGTGTATCATGGACTGTTTCAGTATGCCAAGAAACTTCACCACTTTCACACAGTCTAAGACAGATGACGAACATCAGATGGCAAGATAATATTCTAGATAACAAAGTAATTCAGATAAAACTTGTCTTCTTAGTATTTACACGATCTTGATGCAGTCACAGACCCACTAGGAAGGTTATGTAGCTTGCTTGTCAGACCATCGACTACCACAGACAGGTTATGTAGTTCGTACGTTAGACCATCAACTGCCAAAAAGACTTCTATTTGGTAAACTGCAGGAATGTAAACTCCCACATTGCTTAAACAAGACCCAACTAAAATTTTTGGACATAAACACTGACAGATGGAAATCTGTTACCCAGGTTAGAAAAACTTGGCATACATTGTGACACTTCATGGCAGTGGTGTGTGAGACATTCAGAACTGCAGAACTAGAGCAGAGGAGACAAGCTAGAAAAGCAATACAACATCTCAAAAATACAATCCTTGCTCACACTATCCAAGAACCACCCAGGCACTCATAACACTCAGTCATCTACACACCCATAGACAGACTCGACCCAAGTAATCTTTTCTACTTATTGGATCAATAGAATAGTCTTCATTACTTGAGGTAGACAAACAACAACATTTACTCCTAGCATGGTCTACCACTGCAATAATTTGTTTGACATAATAAAGCTGCTAGTTGTATAGCTTCTTCAGTCACAATGTATGCCCCACTTGATAGAACCTGTTAGTCCTTGCCTGATCTCTAAAATGTGACCCCAGTACTGTCAGAGACACAATGTTTACAGTAATGTCAGTCTAAAGTCTTGGTTATCTTCTTCATTTGTTTGGAGGGTCTCTGTGGCTAAAATGTTGCCTAGCATTCCAAAGTTCGGGTTTGAATCTGGACCATGCTGTTCAGTTTACCAGTGAATTTTTTCCAGAGATCCCTAGGATTGTTGCCAGAGCTAAAGGTTCATGCTTTGTACAATACTCTTGGCAGGTAGCATTGCATTTTGCTGAGAACAACCGAGCCATATAGGTAACATCCAGTGCAATGACGTCAATCCTTCATCTTTAGTCCCTTTAATGCTTTGCTTTTTCTTAAGTTGGCATCCTCGTCCATGTGGTGCGGACCCAAGGGAAGTAAAGTATAGTACCACTGCGACCTATAATGCATGTCATAAGATGTGATTAATGTAGGCACTAGGGATGCTATCCTAGTAAATAAAGAGCAGCGCAGAAATCGGATGTGCTGGCCTACTTGTAGGCGCATAACTGCACAACATACAATCGCTCTTAGGCTCAGATTGCATACAAATCACACAGAGTGGTTGATAGGGGTCGATATGAAGCGTTTGAAGAGAAGAAGAAAAAGAAATTGGCATCTGTTATGTAAATGTTTACTGTACGTTTCGAAATCAAATTCTGAAGCTACTTTGTCCATTATGTAGAATTAATTAACTGCAAACAACAGAGGCATGAATCCAGTTGGTAAATTTCTGGGAACACATGGGTCATGTACACATCACATTTAGCAATTATTACATACATTTAACACACAAGAACTTAGCTCCAAACCAGTTCAGCAAAGACATGTGGTGCAGCCATGTACTTAATATATTGAACTAAAGACTAGGATGCTTTAACTAGCACATGACAGCCCCAATGGATTCTGTGTGTGTGTGGAGGGGGTGGGGTGGTTTAGTAGGATATGATGGTTTTATCAATATATGGTAAGAAACATGTAAAAACAAATTACTACAGTTTTACAACCTTTGTAAAACTACATTACTTTGTTTTTATGTGTTTTACCATTGCTATATAGTTTGACTGCATTCTTTCCTTATACTGATAATGCTATGTTTTACCATTGCTATATAGTTTGACTGCAGTCTTTCCTTATACTGATAATGCTATGTTTTACCATTGCTATATAGTTTGACTGTATTCTTTCCTTATACAGATAATGCTATGTTTTACCATTGCTATATAGTTTGACTGCATTCTTTCCTTATACTGATAATGCTATGTTTTACCATTGCTATATAGTTTGACTGTATTCTTTCCTTATACTGATAATGCTATGTTTTACCATTGCTATATAGTTTGACTGCATTCTTTCCTTATACTGATAATGCTATAATGAATTGCATAAACTATGCTAGCAATGTAACTATATCAAACAAATACTGTTTTACAAAGTAATATACACCAACTTCTAGAAAGGCTTTATCAAGCAAGATACAACAGAAGTGAATAAAATTTAGATTTCTTTTATGGCAGACAGAACATACAATCAGACAAGTAGTAGACATGATGGTAAAGGTAGAAAGGATTAAGCATTTATAACTACTCAAATGACTACTGTATAAGGTGTCCGGTTCATGTGACTGATCAGATTCATTACACATTCCTTGTCTGCACCAAACTAATGTCCTGGAGATAAACATATTTACTCTGTGATATGTCAGGTTGTACTACAATATAAGAATGAACTGACATGAATGTGCAGATTGCAAGATGTGTACTGAAGTAGAGATTATGAATGTGACAGATTGCAGATGTGTACTGAAGTAGAGATTATGAATGTGCAGATTGCAAGATGTGTACTGGAAGTAGAGATTATGAATGTGCAGATTGCAAGATGTGTACTAGAAGTAGAGATTATGAATGTGCAGATTGCAAGATGTGTACTAGAAGTAGAGATTATAATCTTCTTCTTCTTCCAACATTATCAGACATCAACTTATATATTTCTAATGTTGGTAGTTGTCAATAGGAGTCTATGTACATCTCCATATAACTAGTCTAGCATTGACATGGGGGGTTGGCCATGTGTGTTTCCTCTGTTTACTGAACTTAATACATTCTTTCAGGATATGTGTCTCTGTCAACTTGCTGGTTCCACATGTGCATTTGTCAGTTGAGCCTATCTTGTACTTGTTAAACAGATGGTACCTCACACTATTGTGTCAAGTTCTTAACCGGAAGATGACAACCTGTTCTTCTCTATTTTGAAATAGTAGCAGGCATCATCTTTTTGTTGACCTGTGTGATCTCTTGTCTATTTGCTCTTGTAAGCCATTTCTATCCATGCTTTTGCTTTCTCATGTCGTACTGGTGTCTATTTGTGGTAATTTGCTTTTGCCAATATGTCTGCTGTCTTGTTGATAAATTATAATGAGTGTTCAGACTGCAATAATAGTACATTTTATTAGAAGTAGATAGCAGATTATCATGAAAACTTAACAAATGTATAACAAACATATCAAACCTGCACCAACCACTTGCTGTCAATATTTATTTACTAGACTAGATTATATATAAACTATTTTTGTTGTTTTTCTGTTGGCACATTAGAAGTGCCCTGAAAACAACTTGAGAGAAATTGTTTGGAATACCTTGTGTACTATTAACTCATTAACCAAATTTTTTGCTCAAGTTCAAAGGCTGGGCAAGGTCTTGAAGATGAAATAATTCACACAAGATACAAGCAACAAGATGATGTTGTAAAACAGGGAAAGCAATAAATAGTAAACTGCTTGATCACACTTTAAGGATCTAAACTTCAAGTATCTTGAAGTCGGAACGCCCGCCTGCATGGCAAGGGACACTAGTCAAATGGTAAAGCAGGTTTTCACACAAAAATCAGTCAGAAGTGCCATACCAGGCGTCATATCTAACATCCATCCTAATTCACACTGGACGTTCGTAGAAGACAAAGAAGTCAGCTGCTCTGTCAAATATAGTGAGACAGGTTTGTAGTAGAACTAAAAGGCCAACAAAAATTTGTAACAGCAAACAGACAGGAACAAATAGTCTAGGATTAAATGATATATTAAGTGACATCTGGTCAGAGGATGCTGAACTAAGATGAAAGCTGTGAGACTGACAACTTGACCTTAACAAGACTTTGTGGACTTTGTTCTGGAAAAATCCGAGGATCTAGCATGACCAGTTTACCTGATAATAGGAGAAGACAACAAAATAAGGTAACAAATAAATGAATGTTTTGAGTGGTGAGGTCAACATCACCCCGGCCACTTTTATTACCCAAAGATGTTCTAGTACCCAACAGAGGGCAACATTGGAGGTTGAACTGAGACCACCCATTTAAGAAGTCAGTGCACTAAACATTGAGTTACTGCAGCTCTCAGAGAATGTTACTAGTTGGTATATTATTCTGCTGGGAGGACATAGTAAAAGTTATTGTTTGTTGTATGAAAAGCATCACTATAACAAATTGTTCTGAGATGTCAAGAATATAAAGTAGTATCTGAAAGATGCAAATGATTGACTTTATTGCACCAGGTTTCCCCATATGGCTCCGCTCCTGTCAGCAGAAAGGGCATGCCACCTACCAAGATTGTTGCACAAAGCACAAACTCCATAGCTCCAGCAACAATCCTAATATAGATGAGACAGCAGTAAAACAATCCTATGAATTTCATGACAAGAATTGACATCATGCTATGACTCGGATGAAAATTGTCACAATATGACTCGGATCGAAATTGCACATATGACTCGGATCGAAATTGCACATATGACTCGGATCGAAATCAAACCTCACAAACTCGAGAATGACAAATCAAGACGCTTAACCACTTTGCCATAGAGGCCCCCTCTCCTATATCATATAAATGTACATGAGCCAAACATCTGTATGGGTACCATTGTTGTCATTTTGACCTGAGTTAAGACATGGCTACATAGCTGTACTGACCTCTGTCTTCAGACTTTGAGAGAATGAGCAGGAATTTTCAAAGTCAGAGAGAACTACACTGTTTGTAGGAACTTGGCCTTCAGGGCAGAAAATCTGAAGATGAGATACAATAAGAGATGAGATGCAACAATATATTCTTCTAACAATAAAGCTAAGCCAATGATTTAAACGCTTGAAAAAAATAGTGCTCTAACCATTTAATTTGGTACTAGTCAGCTCTGACAGCATTCTTATAATCAATCAGATCTGATAACATGCTACAGTATAACTTCAGATGTGATACTTTAAAGTGGCTTTTTCTTTTGTAAAATCTTACAGGTGCCAAACTGTACAAACGTGTGTTTTGTTGAACAATATTCATACACTTTGGGAGAAATTTAGTTGCGCTTGTCCATCATGTTGCAGTGGCCTAACGTGTGCAACATACTCATGTTCTCGGCACAAACCCCACAGATCACAAAGAGTGGTTAATTTGGTTGATAAGTACAAACGCAAACAACTATTTAATTAAATCAGTTTTATAATAACATAACAAAGAAAGTTTTCTAACAACTTAACTAGTCAGTGCTCTGACCACTTGATTAATATGTTTGTAGTCAAACCAAATAACTAAGCTAGAAAAAAGATAAGAACAAACAAACTGGACCACATCTTACCCTTTTCTTCAGCAAAACTAATATCTGATGTCTGAGAATAAGCCCCTTCAACTTTCCCTTGTATGTGAGCTGACACTGAAAGAAAGGGCAGGTCACAACATGTCAGTGGCTGAAAGTGTGATATCTCTTGTATGCTAGTCTTCTTCTGTCCTTGCCATGCCTTTTCTATCTGTGCTTGCTGAATCTATTTTTAGTCTTAGATTCTGTATTCATCATTTGTTGTTTGTTTCTCTGTGCGCTTAAGAACATTTAGAGCATGCACCATGGGAAATCTTCAACTCCTTAATTTTTTCTTACTAATGGACGCATTTCTATTGCAATGTATACTGAATAAAGCAAATATACTGGATTTGTGACAACTTAAAAAGTACTGTGAGCCAGTATATTGGCTCAGAAGGTGAAGAGGTTAAGAAATTCATTCATTGTTTGGTTATGTTATGTATATATTATCTATATATCTCACATAGTGTCAGCACATAGATTTTGTACGCAGAAACTTTAGGATTAATTGTCTCTACGTTGTTTATCAACATTCTCTTTCTTATACAATGAAGATGCTACAAAAATTTGAATAAGGAGTTCTAACAACCTCAGGTAAACACTGAAGTCAATGAATATGGTAAAATTGAATAAAGTTTAAACTCAGTGAGCCTGAAATCAATGAATATGGTAAATATATAAAAAGTAAACAAGTATTTAGGGCTTCTGGAAAAAAACAATTGAAAATACTGAAATTAAACCACAAATTTAATTTCTCTAAGTAGCCATTGTCAAGCTTCTTTATTGTGTAGTCAACTCTGTTTGAAAACATGACAAAGAGAAACTTTTTTTTGAGAGCTACTGACTGTGGTCTTAAAAACTTATTCAGAGTCAGCAATGAAGAATATGGTTTGTGTTCGATTTCAGTGTTTGCACAATTTTTTTTTCAGATGCCCTAAATACCTGTTTCCTGTCTATATATTTACTATAACCTTTTGAACAACATTTCATGATATACTTTTGTTAATGTTTATACTTTACAAGTTGAAAACAATTTCTATTGTGTCACGATACATGGGAAAACAAAATCAACAAGTAGAAACTGCTTAACAAGTGCTACCAGGAGGAAATATGCCAGTGATAGAGATAGAAACGGGTCTCTGTAGTGTAGAGGTTAAGTGTTCGCTCTCATGCCAAAGGTTACGGTTCGCTCCCTCGTGGAGCCATCTGAATATTTTTCCAGAGATACCCTGATCTCACTGTAGGTAAGATTGAGTTCCTAGTCCTATTAGAGATGGATGATAAAACGTACTTTCTGGTCAATTTAGCATAAAAGAACCCTTGGCAGTTCAAATTGAACAGCAGGCTAACGCTGCCCTGCAAAATTCATTGAAAAAGATAAAAATAAAATTCTTACAAAATCCATTTGAACTCATGGACCTCGCCATAATATTCATGCTCTAATCGTCTTTGAAGTCGAACACTGTTCTCACGATGTGCAATATATGGTTATCTCAATATCAATACCAGTGATAGAGTAGTACTAAGTGGATACATCATGACACCAGATACTTACAGCCGCCATGAATATCCAGTGAAATAGCAGATGCACCCTGGTCATCCATGTAGGTAGAGTTAAGTGGGTCAATGATATCCAATGGTTGACCAGTCACCTCAGTGGAGATAAATATTTTTCTCAAGTCCTGATCTCCACTGTTGTAATGTTGTCTGTCTAATAGAGATGAGATACATGCGTACTTTCATGTGTCTTTAGATGATAAAGTCCATGGAGTTCAAATTGGAATCCGTGGAAGACTGCATGGCATTCATGAAAGATATCATTGTTGAATCTTCGACATCTTCAATTCACATGTCCCAACTGTTCCAGGGATATCCATTGCACTGCACAGATGTCTGTTGAATCCATGATAAACCCATGTTACTCACCTGCATCTGCAATGATGAATCCATGAATCTTCTCCAGTGATGAGTCAACTGAAGTGTGGCCATCTCTCAACTAGTCTATAAGATCCATGCTCATGAATCATAAGTGAGACAAAAACACATGCAGATCAGTGTAAGGAGACATGTGTGCCATGATATCCATGTAATATTTGACATCAACATGAAATTAAACTTACAAAGTTACAAAATGTACCACTGCTTCTTTTCTTGTCTCAAAGAGACAATTAGAGATATGACACCTGTATTTATAAATTGTTCAGTCAAAATCAATCATGAATCTGAAGAACATGAATATGAAGACTTTGTCCTCGTCACCCTTTCAATTCAATTCCATGATATCCTGAAAGTTAATCAATGTCCTGATCATGATATTCCATAAGTTTACTCAATGTCCTGTCATGATAATCCATGAATGTTCCTATGAACATGTTAGATCAATGCCCTTTAATTCTGTTAACTCAATGTCCATGATATCATGATACCAAGTCCCATGAACCATGTTCAATGTTCATGAATCAAGTATCAATGTCCCAATACCATGTTACTCATATGATCCATGATATCCATGTAACTCTAATGTCCCATGAATATCCATGTTACTCTATGTCTTGCATGAATATCCATGTTACCAATGTTCCATGATATCATGTTACTCAATGTCCCCATATATCCATGTTACTCAATGTTTCCTCATGATATCCATGTTATCAATTCCCATGATATCCAGTTATCAATGTCCCCATGATATCCATGTTACTCAATGTCCCATATATCATACAATTCATGTTATTTCTCAATGTTCCTATATATCCATGTTACTCAATGTCCCCATGATATCCATGTTACTCAATGTCCATGATATCCATGTTACTCAATGTCCCATGATATCCATGTTACTCAATGTCCCCATGATATCCATGTTACTCAATGTTCCCATGATATCCATGTTACTCAATGTCCCCATGATATCCATGTTACTCAATGTCCCATGATATCCATGTTACTCAATGTCCCCATGATATCCATGTTACTCAATGTCCCCATGATATCCATGTTACTCAATGTCCCCATGATATCCATGTTACTCAATGTCCATGATATCCATGTTACTCAATGTCCCATGATATCCATGTTACTCAATGTCCCCATGATATCCATGTTACTCAATGTCCCATGATATCCATGTTACTCAATGTCCCCATGATATCCATGTTACTCAATGTCCATGATATCCATGTATAGTCATTATCCATGTTACTCAATGTCCCCATGATATCCATGTTACTCAATGTCCCCATGATATCCATGTTACTCAATGTCCCCATGATATCCATGTTACTCAATGTCCCTATGATATCCATGTTACTCAATGTCCCCATGATATCCATGTTACTCAATGTCCCATGATATCCATGTTACTCAATGTCCCATGATATCCATGTTACTCAATGTCCCCATGATATCCATGTTACTCAATATCCCATGATATCCATGTTACTCAATGTCCCTATGATATCCATGTTACTCAATGTTCCTATGATATCCATGTTACTCAATGTCCCCATGATATCCATGTTACTCAATGTCCCCATGATATCCATGTTACTCAATGTCCCCATGATATCCATGTTACTCAATGCTCCTATGATATCCATGTTACTCAATGTCCCTATGATATCCATGTTACTCAATGTCCTTTTATGATATCCATGTTACTCAATGTCCATGATATCCATGTTACTCAATGTCCCTATGATATCCATGTTACTCAATATCCCCATGATATCCATGTTACTCAATGTTCCCATGATATCCATGTTACTCAATGTCCCTATGATATCCATGTTACTCAATGTCCCCATGATATCCATGTTACTCAATGTCCCCATGATATCCATGTTACTCAATGTCCCTATGATATCCATGTTACTCAATGTCCCCATGATATCCATGTTACTCAATTTCCCTATGATATCCATGTTACTCAATGTCCCCATGATATCCATGTTACTCAATTTGATTCTGCTCCATGATATCCATGTTACTCAATGTCCCTATGATATCCATGTTACTCAGCCCCAGATATGTTACTCAATTCCCATGATATCCATGTTACTCAATGGCCCCATGATATCCATGTTACTCAATGTCCCCATGATATCCATGTTACTCAATGTCCCCATGATATCCATGTTACTCAATGTCCTCATGATATCCATGTTACTCAATGTCCCTATCATGATAATCCATGATTTACTCAATGTCCTATGATATCCATGTTACTCAATGTCCCCATGATATCCATGTTACTCAATGTCCCATGATATCCATGTTACTCAATGTCCCCATGATATCCATGTTACTCAATGTCCCCATGATATCCATGTTACTCAATGTCCCCATGATATCCATGTTACTCAATGCTCCTATGATATCCATGTTACTCAATGTCCCTATGATATCCATGTTACTCAATGTCCCATGATATCCATGTTACTCAATGTCCTATGATATCCATGTTACTCAATGGTCCTATGATATCCATGTTACTCAATGTCCCCATGATATCCATGTTACTCAATGTCCCATGATTCCATTTACTCATGTTATTTCATTTATCCAATGTCATGATATCATGTTACTCAATGTCCCCATGATATCCATGTTACTCAATGTCCCTATGATATCCATGTTACTCAATGTCCTGATATCCATATCCATGTCTATGAATCCATGTTCTCATGTCCTATGATATCCATGTTACTCAATGTCCCCATGATATCCATGTTACTCAATGTCCCCATGATATCCATGTTACTCAATGTCCCTATGATATCCATGTTACTCAATGTCCCATGATATCCATGTTACTCAATGTCCCCATGATATCCATGTTACTCAATGTCCCATGATATCCATGTTACTCAATGTTCCTCATGATATCCATGTTACTCAATGTCCCTATGATATCCATGTTACTCAATGTCCCCATGATATCCATGTTACTCAATGTCCCCATGATATCCATGTTACTCAATGTCCCCATGATATCCATGTTACTCAATGTCCCATGATATCCATGTTACTCAATGTCCCATGATATCCATGTTACTCAATGTCCCATGATATCCATGTTACTCAATGTCCATGATATCATTTCTCAATGCCCTAGATATCCATGTTACTCAATGTCCCTATGATATCCATGTTACTCAATGTCCCCATGATATCCATGTTACTCAATGTCCATGATATCCATGTTACTCAATGTCCCCATGATATCCATGTTACTCAATGTCCCCATGATATCCATGTTACTCGATAGTCCCCATGATATCCATGTTCAATGCCATATACCCAAATGTTACTCAATGTCCCATGATATCCATGTTACTCACAGCCCCATGATATCCATAGTTACTCAATGTCCCATGATATCCATGTTACTCACAGCCCCATGATATCCATGTTACTCAATGTCCCCATGATATCCATGTTACTCATGTCCCCATGATATCCATGTTACTCAATGTCCCAATGATATCCATGTTACTCAATGTCCATGATATCCATGTTACTCAATGTTCCCATGATATCCATGTTACTCAATGTTCCTATGATATCCATGTTACTCAATGTCCCTATGATATCCATGTTACTCAATGTCCCATGATATCCATGTTACTCAATGTCCCTATGATATCCATGTTACTCAATGGTCCTATGATATCCATGTTACTCAATGTCCCCATGATATCCATGTTACTCAATGTTCCTATGATATCCATGTTACTCAATATCCCCATGATATCCATGTTACTCAATGTCCCATGATATCCATATTCTAATGCCCATGTATCCATTACTCATGTCCATGATATCATGTTACTCAATTCATAAAATCATGTTACTCAATGTCCCTATGATATCCATGTTACTCAATGTCCCCATGATATCCATGTTACTCAATGTTCCCATGATATCCATGTTACTCAATGTTCCTATGATATCCATGTTACTCAATATCCCCATGATATCCATGTTACTCAATGTCCCATGATATCCATGTTACTCAATGTTCCTATGATATCCATGTTACTCAATGTCCCTATGATATCCATGTTACTCAATGTTCTCATGATATCTATGTTACTCAAGCCCCATGATATCCATGTTACTCAATGTCCCCATGATATCCATGTTACTCAATGTCCCATGATATCCATGTTACTCAATGTTCCATGATATCCATGTTACTCAATATCCTATGATATCCATGTTACTCAATGTCCCATGATATCCATGTTACTCAATGTCCCCATGATATCCATGTTACTCAATGTCCCTATGATATCCATGTTACTCAATATCCCTATGATATCCATGTTACTCAATGTCCCCATGATATCCATGTTACTCACAGCCCCATGATATCCATGTTACTCAATGTCCCCATGATATCCATGTTACTCAATGTCCCCATGATATCCATGTTACTCAATGTCCCTATGATATCCATGTTACTCAATGTCCCATGATATCCATGTTACTCAATGTCCCCATGATATCCATGTTACTCAATATCCCATGATATCCATGTTACTCAATGTCCCCATGATATCCATGTTACTCAATGTCCCTATGATATCCATGTTACTCAATGTTCCTATGATATCCATGTTACTCAATGTCCCTATGATATCCATGTTACTCAATATCCCTATGATATCCATGTTACTCAATGTCCCTATGATATCCATGTTACTCAATGTTCCTATGATATCCATGTTACTCAATGTCCCCATAATATCCATGTTACTCAAAATCCCCATGATATCCATGTTACTCAATATCCCTATGATATCCATGTTACTCAATATCCCATAATATCCATGTTACTCAATGTCCCTATGATATCCATGTTACTCAATATCCCTATGATATCCATGTTACTCAATGTCCCTATGATATCCATGTTACTCAATGTTCCTATGATATCCATGTTACTCAATGTTCCCATGATATCCATGTTACTCAATATCCCTATGATATCCATGTTACTCAATATCCCCATGATATCCATGTTACTCAATGTCCCTATGATATCCATGTTACTCAATGTCCCATGATATCCATGTTACTCAATGTCCCTATGATATCCATGTTACTCAATATCCTATGATATCCATGTTACTCAATGTTCCTATGATATCCATGTTACTCAATGTTCCTATGATATCCATGTTACTCAATGTCCCCATGATATCCATGTTACTCAATATCCCTATGATATCCATGTTACTCAATGTTCCTATGATATCCATGTTACTCAATATCCCTATGATATCCATGTTACTCAATATCCCTATGATATCCATGTTACTCAATGTCCCCATGATATCCATGTTACTCAATGGTCCTATGATATCCATGTTACTCAATGTCCCCATGATATCCATGTTACTCAATGGTCCTATGATATCCATGTTACTCAATGTCCCCATGATATCCATGTTACTCAATGTCCCCATGATATCCATGTTACTCAATGTCCCCATGATATCCATGTTACTCAATGTCCCCATGATATCCATGTTACTCAATGTCCCCATGATATCCATGTTACTCAATGCTCCTATGATATCCATGTTACTCAATGTCCCCATGATATCCATGTTACTCAATGTCCCCATGATATCCATGTTACTCAATGTCCCTATGATATCCATGTTACTCAATGTTCCTATGATATCCATGTTCTCAATATCCTATGATATCCATGTTACTCAATGTCCCCATGATATCCATGTTACTCAATGTCCATGATATCCATGTTACTCAATGTCCCCATGATATCCATGTTACTCAATGTCCATGATATCCATGTTACTCAATGTCCCTATGATATCCATGTTACTCAATGTCCCCATGATATCCATGTTACTCAATGTCCCCATGATATCCATGTTACTCAATGTTCCTATGATATCCATGTTACTCAATATCCCCATGATATCCATGTTACTCAATGTCCCCATGATATCCATGTTACTCAATGTCCCCATGATATCCATGTTACTCAATGTCCCTATGATATCCATGTTACTCAATGGTCCTATGATATCCATGTTACTCAATGTCCCCATGATATCCATTTATCAATGCCCCATGATATCCATGTTACTCAATGTTCCTATGATATACATGTTACTCAATATCCCCATGATATCCATGTTACTCAATGTCCCCATGATATCCATGTTACTCAATGTTCCTATGATATCCATGTTACTCAATGTCCCTATGATATCCATGTTACTCAATGTTCTCATGATATCTATTTACTCACAGCCCCATGATATCCATGTTACTCAATGTCCCCATGATATCCATGTTACTCAATGTCCCCATGATATCCATGTTACTCAATGTTCTCATGATATCCATGTTACTCAATATCCCTATGATATCCATGTTACTCAATGTCCCATGATATCCATGTTACTCAATGTCCCCATGATATCCATGTTACTCAATGTTCCTATGATATCCATGTTACTCAATATCCCTATGATATCCATGTTACTCAATGTCCCCATGATATCCATGTTACTCACAGCCCCCATGATATCCATGTTACTCAATGTCCCCATGATATCCATGTTACTCAATGTCCCCATGATATCCATGTTACTCAATGGTCCTATGATATCCATGTTACTCAATGTCCCCATGATATCCATGTTACTCAATGTCCCCATGATATCCGAGTTACTCAATATCCCCATGATATCCATGTTACTCAATGGTCCTATGATATCCATGTTACTCAATGTCCCCATGATATCCATGTTACTCAATGTCCCTATGATATCCATGTTACTCAATGTCCCTATGATATCCATGTTACTCAATGTCCCTATGATATCCATGTTACTCAATATCCCTATGATATCCATGTTACTCAATGTTCCTATGATATCCATGTTACTCAATGTCCCCATAATATCCATGTTACTCAATGTCCCCATAATATCCATGTTACTCAAAATCCCCATGATATCCATGTTACTCAATATCCCTATGATATCCATGTTACTCAATATCCCCATAATATCCATGTTACTCAATGTTCCTATGATATCCATGTTACTCAATATCCCTATGATATCCATGTTACTCAATGTCCCTATGATATCCATGTTACTCAATGTCCCTATGATATCCATGTTACTCAATGTCCCCATGATATCCATGTTACTCAATATCCTATGATATCCATGTTACTCAATATCCCCATGATATCCATGTTACTCAATGTCCCTATGATATCCATGTTACGCAATGTCCCATGATATCCATGTTACTCAATGTCCCTATGATATCCATGTTACTCAATATCCCTATGATATCCATGTTACTCAATGTTCCTATGATATCCATGTTACTCAATGTTCCTATGATATCCATGTTACTCAATGTTCCCATGATATCCATGTTACTCAATATCCCTATGATATCCATGTTACTCAATGTCCCTATGATATCCATGTTACTCAATATCCCTATGATATCCATGTTACTCAATATCCCTATGATATCCATGTTACTCAATGTCCCCATGATATCCATGTTACTCAATGTCCCTATGATATCCATGTTACTCAATGTCCCATGATATCCATGTTACTCAATGGTCCTATGATATCCATGTTACTCAATGTCCCCATGATATCCATGTTACTCAATGTCCCCATGATATCCATGTTACTCAATGTCCCCATGATATCCATGTTACTCAATGTCCCCATGATATCCATGTTACTCAATGTCCCCATGATATCCATGTTACTCAATGTCCCCATGATATCCATGTTACTCAATGCTCCTATGATATCCATGTTACTCAATGTCCCCATGATATCCATGTTACTCAATGTCCCCATGATATCCATGTTACTCAATGTCCCTATGATATCCATGTTACTCAATGTTCCTATGATATCCATGTTACTCAATTCCTATGATATCCATGTTACTCAATGTCCCATGATATCCATGTTATCAATGTCCCATGATATCCATGTTACTCAATATCCCATGATATCCATGTTACTCAATGTGCCCATGATATCCATGTTACTCAATGTCCCTATGATATCCATGTTACTCAATGTCCCCATGATATCCATGTTACTCAATGTCCCCATGATATCCATGTTACTCAATATCCCCATGATATCCATGTTACTCAATATCCCCATGATATCCATGTTACTCAATGTCCCCATGATATCCATGTTACTCAATGTCCCCATGATATCCATGTTACTCAATGTCCCCATGATATCCATGTTACTCAATGTTCCTATGATATCCATGTTACTCAATGTCCCTATGATATCCATGTTACTCAATGTCCATGATATCCATGTTACTCAATGTCCCCATGATATACATGTTACTCAATGTCCCCATGATATCCATGTTACTCAATGTCCCCATGATATCCATGTTACTCAATGTCCCCATGATATCCATGTTACTCAATGTCCCCATGATATCCATGTTACTCAATGTTCCCATGATATCCATGTTACTCACAGCCCCATGATATCCATGTTACTCAATGTCCCCATGATATCCATGTTACTCAATGTCCCATGATATCCATGTTACTCACAGCCCCATGATATCCATGTTACTCAATGTCCCCATGATATCCATGTTACTCAATGTCCCATGATATCCATGTTACTCAATGTCCCCATGATATCCATGTTACTCAATGTCCCCATGATATCCATGTTACTCAATGTCCCCATGATATCCATGTTACTCAATGTTCCCATGATATCCATGTTACTCAATGTCCCCATGATATCATGTTACTCAATGTTCCTATGATATCCATGTTACTCAATGTTCCTATGATATCCATGTTACTCAATGTCCATGATATCCATGTTACTCAATGTTCCTATGATATCCATGTTACTCAATGTTCCTATGATATCCATGTTACTCAATGTTCCTATGATATCCATGTAACTCAATGTCCCCATGATATCCATGTTACTCAATGGCCCCATGATATCCATGTTACTCAATGTCCCCATGATATCCATGTTACTCAATGTCCCCATAATATCCATGTTACTCACAGCCCCCATGATATCCATGTTACCCAAAGTCCTATGACTACCATCTTAGATAATGAAGAAATAATAGCAAGCTATTCTAGCATAAGAACAACAATTCATTCATACAAGAAATATTACGTAACTTCTTCTTCTTTGCGGTCGTTCTTTCGACCAATTTTAATCACTCTTTGTGATATGTTTGATCTTTGCCAAGAATGTGTACTACGTTACACATTGGTTTGTAGGCCTCTAAATGCATAGACTTCTACACGTTTAGGACATGTGCATCCAATTTCAGCCAAACCTCCTTAGTCGCCTCTAACGACATGCATGGCAGGTAACAGTGGTTCTATTCTTTACACCCCAAATTTAGGCCCCTGTAACCACTCGGGCGCTATTATGTTACAACTGTTATGTGTGTGTGTGTAAAAATAATATATTTATATAAAACAATAGTCGGTTTGTACAAGTTGATTAAAAATAGAGAGAAATAAAAATAAAAGCAAAGAGAGGATACCAGTGAGATTATTTTATAGTTACATTAAAATTATCTTAAAATCAGAAAAAAATACCAAACTGACTTTTGGACATACCAAACGTTATAAGTGTTAAAGCTACAACTAGTTATAGTTATAAATGAAGACATTACTTCTGCTACTAGCTATAGTTATAAATGGTACTGAAGTTACTATTGCTACTAGCTATAGTTATAAATGGTATCTTAGTTACTAGCTATAGTTATAAATGGTATCTTAGTTACTAGCTATAGTTATAAATGGTATCTTAGTTACTAGCTATAGTTATAAATGGTATCTTAGTTACTAGCTATAGTTATAAATGGTATCTTAGTTACTAGCTATAGTTATAAGTTTAGTTTAGTTTAGTCATCGGATCACCATCATTGCACGTCGAACAAATTAGTCCATAAGTGCTCCGATCTCTCCTCAGTATGTCCATCAGCATGTGGCACTAACGACACCGGTTCTTTGTTGGTTTACAATTCTTCTTTGTCTGCCAGCATTATAGTTATAAATGGTATTAAAGTTACTAGTTATAGCTATAAATGATATTGAAAAGTTACTAGCTATATCTATAAATAGTATTGAAGTTACTACTGCTACTGGCTATAGTTATAAATGGTATTAAAGTTACTACTGTTACTAGCTATAGTTATAAATGGTATTAAAGTTACTAGTTATAGCTATAAATGATATTGAAAAGTTACTAGCTATATCTATAAATGGTATTGAAGTTACTACTGCTACTGGCTATAGCTATAAATGGTATTAAAGTTACTAGTATAGTTATAAATGATTGAGTTACTACTGCTACTGGCTATAGTTATAAATGGTATTAAATTTACTAATGTTACTAACTACAGTTGAACAGAATACTAACTTGACATATGTCTCACACAATGGAGCGTTATGACAACAACGGATGCCACTGACTTCAATATTCATGTCATACAAACCTGCAGAGGTTTAAAATCTTGTATTGGTAATAATGAGAGCATGACAAGATCAGACATGTTAGCTTAAATCTGTCTGTATTAGTAACATAATGAGAGCATGACAAGATCAGACATGTTAGCTTCTAAATCTGTCTTGTATTAGTAACATAATGAGAGCATGACAAGATCAGACATGTTAGCTCAATCTGTCTTATTAGTAACATAATGAGAGCATGACAAGACCAGACATTTTGGCTCTAGATCTGTCTTGTATTAGTAACATAATGAGAGCATGACAAGACCAGACAAGTTAGCTTCTAGATCTGTCTTATATTAGTAACATAATGAGCATGAAGAGCAGTTTATAGATCTTCTTGTATAGTAACATAATGAGAGCATGACAAGAGCAGCTATAGATCTGTCTTGTATAGTAACATAATGGAGCATGACAAGATCAGACATAGCTTAGATCTGTCTGTATTAGACATAATGAGAGCATGACAAGATCAGACATGTTAGCTTCTAGATCTGTCTTGTATTAGTAACATAATGAGAGCATGACAAGATCAGATATGTTAGCTTCTAGATCTGTCTTGTATTAGTAACATAATGAGAGCATGACAAGAGCAGCTTCTAGATCTGTCTTTATTGTAACATAATGAGAGCATGACAAGATCAGATAGGTTGGCTTCTAGATCTGTCTTGTATTAGTAACATGATGAGAGCACAACAAGATCAGACATGTTGGCTTCTAGATCTATCTTTTATTAGTAACATAATGAGAGCATGACAAGATCAGACATGTTAGCTTCTAAATCTGTCTTGTATTAGTAACATAATGAGAGCATGACAAGATCAGACATGTTAGCTTCTAAATCTGTCTTGTATTAGTAACATAATGAGAGCATGACAAGAGCAGCTTCTAGATCTGTCTTTTATTAGTAACATAATGAGAGCATGACAAGATCAGATAGGTTGGCTTCTAGATCTGTCTTGTATTAGTAACATGATGAGAGCACAACAAGATCAGACATGTTGGCTTCTAGATCTATCTTTTATTAGTAACATAATGAGAGCATGACAAGAGCAGTTTATAGATCTGTCTTGTATTAGTAACATAATGAGAGCATGACAAGAGCAGCTTATAGATCTGTCTTGTATTAGTAACATAATGAGAGCATGACAAGATCAGACATGTTAGCTTCTAGATCTGTCTTGTATTAGTAACATAATGAGAGCATGACAAGATCAGACATGTTAGCTTCTAGATCTGTTTTGTATAGTAACATAATGAGAGCATGACAAGATCAGACATGTTAGCTTCTAGATCTGTCTGATTAGTAACATAATGAGACATGACAAGAGCAGCTTCCAGATCTGTCTTTATTAGTACATAATGAGAGCATGACAAGATCAGATAGGTTGGCTCTAGATCTGTCTTGTATAGTAAATGATGAGAGCACAACAAGATCAGACATGTTGGCTTCTAGATCTATCTTTTATTAGTAACATAATGAGAGCATGACAAGATCAGACATGTTAGCTTCTAAATCTGTCTTGTATTAGTAACATAATGAGAGCATGACAAGATCAGACATGTTAGCTTCTAAATCTGTCTTGTATTAGTAACATAATGAGAGCATGACAAGAGCAGCTTCTAGATCTGTCTTTTATTAGTAACATAATGAGAGCATGACAAGATCAGATAGGTTGGCTTCTAGATCTGTCTTGTATTAGTAACATGATGAGAGCACAACAAGATCACATGTTGCTTCTAGATCTATCTTTTATTAGTAACATAATGAGAGCATGACAAGATCAGACAAGTTGGCTTTAGATATGTCTTGTATTAGTAACATGATGAGAGCACAAAGATGACATGTTGGCTTCTAGATCTATCTTTATTAGTAACATAATGAAGCATGAAAAGAGCAGCTTATAGATCTGTCTTGTATTAGTAACATAATGAGAGCATGACAAGACCAGACATGTTGGCTTCTAGATCTGTCTTCTCAGAATCAATCAGTTATAATGTCCCCCTCCCCATACTCTGCAGTCAAGTCCTAGTTAAGGCATGATGGTCATCTCTAACTGAATAGTTTACTAGCATGACACTAATGTACACCACCTTTCTGATCTTAAAGAAGCTTTGACTGTAGAAACGGTCTCTGATTCTCACTATTAAGAACACACTGAAGCCTTTCCCTTTTCTTCTTTATTTTTCTTTTGTCTTTGTCTGTTGTTTTTTTGCTGTTACACATCATATGTTTAAATGATGATAGTTTCCAAGAGATTGTGTGCTTGGTCTCTTGATCTATCTATCTCTCTAATCCTGTTAACCTTTCAGCGTCAGGTCGAAAACGGAGACACCTGGAGCGAGCCTCTCTATGCACATTATCTTTCTTTCTCTTCTCCAATCCTGGTTTGCCTCACAGCTTCAGGGTAAGAAGAGTTTTCTAGCACTTGCTTTTGTGTGCTACATAAACAGTGTCTTTCATCGCCTTTGTTATCTCTGAGGTCCACCTTTTGCGTGGTCAGCCTTTTGCTTTGTATCCACTGTATCGGAACAACATTGCTGTCTGTGGTATACTGCCTGTTGGTAATCTGCTTATGTGGTCAAACCATTTAATTTGTTGCTTCTTGATAAAGTTCAGTACTGATGTTGTACCCACTTTTTCCTGATGTCTTCATTTCTAAGCCGGTCTCTTCTTGTTACTCCAAGCATTCTTCGTAGACACTTCATCTCTGTTGTGACTAGTTTTCTTCTATCATTTAATGTCAGTGACCAGGTTTGGCACTGATAGCATAATGTAGGGAGAAAAATTTTGTTGAACAATGCTCTTTTTGTGTTCATGGTGACCTGTTTGCATGTCAAATATGCTATTATATTGCAGAGTTTTAAGATGTCTGTAACTCCATCAATCCATCTTTTTCTTGGTCTGGGCTTTCCTCTTGATAATTCCATTTTCTTATTACGCTCTTGCAACTGATGTATTTGGGTTCATTCTCACCAATTGGCCAAACCATTTGAGTCTCTGTTTTTCTAATGAATCTAACAACAGTTGTTTTTCTAACTGTTCTTCTAATTTCCTCATTTCTTATATGATCTCTTCGTGTTTTATTTACTGCTTTTCTCAAACATCTCAGTTCACATGTGATAATTTTCCTCTTTGTTTTCCTTTTCTTGACAAGGTAATAAATTCCTCATAGTTCATGAATGATTTTCATAGTTTGTATTTACAAGGTAGATTAGCCATGTGATGTAATCTCACACTGACTCAATATGTCTTAATATATTTTTAGAATTTTGAAAGATTTTGATAAGAGAAATTTTGTGAAACACACACCCAACAGAAATAAGTGAGCTTGAGAACTAAATAGTGCAGATTTGGACAACACTGTATTCTGGGCAAGGTAGGTTGATTGCATGCGCTCTTGGTAATCAATTTGCCAGATAGACAATTAGAGGTTTAAGATAGTTGTTGTCTTCTGTGATATTTAGTTGCTACATTTCTCAATATTCTAACATATACAAATGTGAACTTACCGTAGTGAAGAAGTCTCCAACCCACTTGGAAATCATTAAGGCTATACCATGATACAGAGACTAAAATTATCAGTCTCCTGTAATCCACAATATGACAGTCAGAGATATAGTTGTCCCAATATGCCACCCAACTGAGAGCTGCACAATCAAAGCATATTTACCATATCCCCTTGCTGAGATTGATAATTACAAAAGGAGACAGAATTTGATTCTGGTAAAGATTGTTAGCAAAACATAAATATAACTATTATTTTGACTTCAATGTTTGTGTCTTCAACCCTTTGACTGAAAATTTACAAGATCATAAGTACCATGTGTCTTCAACCCGTGACTGAGCATTGACAAGATCATAAGTACCATGTGTCTTCAACCCTTGACTGAAAATTTACAAGATCATAAGTACCACATGTCTTCAACCCTTGACTGAGCATTGACAAGATCATAAGTACCATGTGTCTTCAACCTTTGATTGAGCATTGACAAGATCATAAGTACCATGTGTCTTCAACCTTTGATTGAGCATTGACAAGATCATAAGTACCATATGTCTTCAACCCTTAACTGAAAATTTACAAGATCATAAGTACCATGTGTCTTCAACCCTGACTGAAAATTTCAAGATCATAAGTACCATGTGTCTTCAACCCTTGACTGAAAATTTACAAGATCATAAGTACCATTATATTTCTAAGTTTCTTCCCTTTTAACCTGTAGTGTAAGAGGTCATTCAGACGGAACACCACACTTTAAGATCTGTTCAGATTTTTCTATATTATTTCTTGTATTCACTCTTTCAAAACGAACATGTGATTGACATATTGACAGTGTGGCCAAATAAATTTTTTTTTCTCCCATTTTTGAACATGAAAAATGTATAAATTTCATCCAATTAACAAATTGTACCAAACTCAAAATTGTATCATGATGTAGAATTAGGTAATTTCGCTAAAATAAAACTGGAAATTGAATCAGAATGGGTTGATGTAAATTTAGTACTAATTTTACATGAAACAATGCTTGGAGTAGTGTGTGGCAGGCAGTTGGGTTATTTTAATAGACAATCTTGGCGCACCCTGCGGCAGTTAGTGCAGAATGAGTTAAAGACGGGTAAGACCAGGTGCTTCTGACATGCAATAGATTGTCTAGTCTTCTTTTAATGCTCCATATTGATCACGTATTAAACCACTCTTTGTGAGGTATATGTAATCTGAGCCTAAGAGCAATTGCACATTGTACCAGTTATGCACCTACAAGTAGGCCAGTACATCCAATTTCTCTGACGCTTTTCATTTACTACAGCAGTCACCTGTGTGGTGCCGGGGCCCGCAAGTGAAGCAAAGAAAAGTACCACTGCAACCTACAAGGCATGTCGTAAGAGGCAAGTGATGTAGGACCTAGGAAAGATATCCTAATAAATAAAAAGCATAGCAGAAATTGGATGTACTGGCCTACTTGTAGGGGCATAACCAACACAATGAACAATCACTCTCAGGCTCAGATCACATACAAATCACACAGAATGGTTAACAAGTGGTCAATATGGAGCGCTTGAAGAAGAATATGGCAGCTTCCCTAGACCTCTTCTTTAGTCACCTCTTATGACATGCCTTATAGGTCATAGTGTTACTATTCTTTGCTCCCCTTGAGAGCATAGGCAACACATGAGCAGATTGTCTATTCCAGATTACATTTTAGTCCAATAAACTTTAACATAAACAGTACAAGTTAACAAACTAATAAAACAACATACTATTGAACTATGACCTATTGTGTGCATGCATGTGTTTATGAAGATTCATTTGTTCACACAAGCATGTGAACACAAAGTAAAAATGAACTAAAGAAAAACTGTAGATTGTGAATTAGGAAGCATACAAGTTTAAATCAAATAAAATTAGCAGTAACTGAAAGACATACATCCCCCATTATAATAATTAATAGAGAATACATATTTGGCTATTAAACTGAGATCACAGTAAGTAAAGAAAAGAATTAGTTATCATATCATATGGTATATTGGAAAACACAGTGTAATACCCAATATTTTTCACTGACCAACAACACCCGATAGATGATGTGGTCAACATCATGTCAGATATCTTTACTTCTTAGTGTTTCTCTGGTATCCATTGAGGCTGAGTTGACCTGAGAGTCATTTGTGGATGATTGATAAGGCCATCAAATTGCACAACCATGAATAGTAATGTGTGCTCTGATCTCTTTCTTACACAGGAAGATCTCAGCGGCAGTGCACACACTCTGTAGCAGCACCTGCGAGGGTTCCCAAAGTAATTTTAATGGTGAAAATATTCTGTAGGAATTGTATTTAATAATCATTCAAATGAATTTTGCTCAGGCAATGACATTCCAGCCTGTTCTTCTCGATTTTGAGCTTCCAAGGGTTCTTTTAAGTGCTTAACTTGAACATGGGACCTACGTTTTATCATCTGTCTTCGATAGGACTAGGAACTCGATCTCATCTACACTGAGGTCGGGGGACTCTGGGAAAATATCCTGATTGTTCCACAAGGGAGCAAACCGAGTATATTTGGAACAAGGGGAGAGTACCTAAACTCTACATCACAGAGACCCCTCGTTTGCAGATGAAAAAATTCCTACTCCAACTCGGAATTAAACAACGCCCACCAATCTAGAAATCAAGTGATTTAACCACTATGTTGTCACAGCTGATATAGGTGTTAAGTTCCCCTAGAAAATGTTGATCTATGTGGCTTACTGGTTAAACATGCTCTTCATTCTACCTGTCATGTGTCTAGTCCTACTTGTAAAACATTTTTTTTCAGGTTTTCCTCAAATACACTCTAAACTCAATAGCTTCAATAGTGTGTTGTTAGCGCACTTGATTTGTAGATGTGTGGTCCCAGGTTCAAGTCTCACAGGAGTGGGTATTTTTCTGACTGTAGGCTTTCAGGTTGACCCAGTTTCATTTTAGTACCAGAAAAACATAGAGAAATAAAAGTGGCCTGCATGACATTGACCACATCATCCATTGTGCATGGTTAGTCAAATAAAAATATTAACCTAACATCGTAGTCTCCAGTATACCACCAAAAAATGAAAACTGATCCTGCATTTTAGCTTTTTCTTGACTGTACAGAGTCATCATCAACTGCTGTATCTATATGAAATATGCAGTCCCTGAGCCACAATATGACATTCTCTTATCTACTTCAAACATTCTAACATGATTTTCATGCAATCCTCTCTGTTCTTTCATTTATAGGAAATAGTTATGCAACAAAATAATAAACATATCATTCTTAAGAATCAAACAAAGTAAATCCAGATAACAGAAATGAACAAACTAAAACAATCAAGACAATACTCCAATTATAAAGTTTAAACATGCAGAATTATATATATCTTATTTTCTAACTGGGTGATTTGACTTCATAATAATCTTATCCCGCTGTTTGAATCTAAGAAAAATTATATAATGGCAGAAGGCAGTGACCACCCAAGTAACAAGTGCAAATGATGAAAAACAAATACAACCCACACATAGCACTTTACTACTTTTTTGTCTCTGTCTTTGAGGGCCTCCGTGGCATGGATGTAAGATGCTCGCTTCTTGTTTCAACGGTATTTAGTTTGTTCCCTGCATTTTGTGATCAGGACAGTATCAAACCTTATCTTTCTCGAACTGTTCTAATTCCAGAAATAATTCTTCTGTGCATAATTAGTTAGAAAGAAATTGAGGTTAAGCCTAAAGCTCAGGTTATACTTTCTCCCAGCTTAGTCTGACATGCTTGTCTATCCCCATGTTTTGCCTGTCTGCCCAGCGTGTTCGTAACGCGTTGGACTACGGGTGACTATCCCTCTGTGCGTGCAGGTTCAATTCCACGGGATGGCAGAAAAAGCCACAGATTCCCCAGATTTACGGTGTTCGTGGCACCGAACCGAAGGGTTACGATGTCCATTGCACCGAGCCGAAGAGCTGAAAAGCTCAAGTGCTTCTGCATCGGAAAAAATAAATAAAATCTCCATGTTTCACCACAGAAGTAAATGCAGAATTGGGATGCTCTGATGCTGTTACTTGACCATCAAGTATTGACCAGACAAAAAACTTGAATTTGCCTGTTTGCAAAATACAGGTTCTTAAAAGTAATGATTAGTAATCGAACCTTATGATTCACACATAGACAACAATGTAGATTCCTTTGTATCCATCAACATAAATGTAAAATACATCCTTCTCTATTGTTCTGAGACATGACATGCAACCAAGAATATTCTATCAAGACTGCAGACATTAATCAACTGATGGCATAGCAGAATCCTGTCAAAGAGCAAAATTAACAATCACCCAAGCCACTAGATCAGCGCAAGCCAAAACCAGAAAACCACAACACTGGGCAATAACCCAGTAGCAGTGTGACGACAAAAGAAGAAAAAGTTCTAACCAAACCTCTGGTAACATGAGGGAATATTCTCTAATAGTACACACATTTGTACCTTTGGTTTATTTATAAGATTTTAGAAACTTCATCTTCTTTGAACGATCCATATCGACCACTTGTTAACCACTTTTTGTGATTTGTATGAGATCTGAGCTTAATAGCGATTGTACGTTGTGCCAGTTATGCGCTTACAAGTAGGCCAGCACATCCCATTTCTGGGACGCTTTTATTACTAGGGTAGCTTTCCTATTTTCCTACATCAGTCGTCTCTTACAACATGCCTTATATGTTGCAGTGGTACTATTCTTTACTTCATTTGCGGTCCCTGGCACCACACAAGCGGTACCTTTGGTGTTGATTTGATTCCAAAATTAATCAATAAATCAAACAGTAAGTAGCCTCAAGTGAACATGCACAAATTTCAAATCAAATTATAACTCAAATAACTGTCCAACTCTAAATCTGGCAAATGATAACTTGTCATGCTGTGATTAATGCAATTCTGTGAACATAGAATCTAACAAGAAAAGTGAAATATTCCCATGCAAGATCTCTCTCTACCTCAGGTGTTCAAATCTGATACAAACAAACACAACATGATATGTCACCTGGTAGTATTACCTCAAGCAGTTGGCCAGAAGATAAACATTGATAATACAAGCATTGCTAGAAATGGTGGATTGGATGTGAACTTGGTTTAGTAAAGGTGCTATTGTTGATAGATCCTATAATAATTTGTGTGTGTAGCTAGGTGTATGTCTATATACGTGTGTGTGAAGAATATGTGTGAATGTTTGTAATCTTCCTTTGTTTATGTTTTTGATTCTTGTAAAACAGCTTACATGGCTAGCTCTGAAGTTGAAGAAGGCATGCCTGTATGGTGGGAGACACTAATAAAAAGGATAGCAGGCCTTCATACAAAAATCAGTCAGAAGCGCCATACCATGCCTGAATTCATAGTGGACGATGCAAGAAGAAGCTTACATAGCATTATATTTTCAACTTGTTGGCTCAGTGTCTTCATGTTCAACTTGTTGGCTCAGTGTCTTCATGTTCAGCATGCATTTGTCATTATATTTTCAACTTGTTGGCTCAGTGTCTTCATGTTCAGCATGCATTTGTCATTATATTTTCAACTTGTTGGCTCAGTGTCTTCATGTTCAGCATGCATTTGTCACTATATTTTCAACTTGTTGGCTCAGTGTCTTCATGTTCAGCATGCATTTGTCAGGTGGTGCTATTCTAGCTTTTAGGGTTTTTTTTAGTTCTTTGCAAGGCAGAAGTTGTTTGCCCTCAGATTGAACTCTTCAAGGAAATATGGGACTAATGGCATTTTCCTACCAAAATTAGCATTGTATTCCCTATTTCAAGTATGACTATTAGTCAACACTATCATGATTCATGATTCTCTAGCGCTGATTTTGGCAAGAGTCTATTCTGTGAATTGAATTCTGTAAAATGTGAATTTTCGGGACATGTATTTGGCGGGTATTTGAAATGTCAGTGTGAATTCCCTGATTATTTCTTTGGTGTGTATTTGGAATATCATGGTGAATTTCATGGTTGTTTTTGGTGGGTATTTGGGGTGTCTGGGTGAATTTCATGTTTATGCCTTTGGTATGTATGTAGAGGATTCATGAAAAAGAGGATGAGCTATGGAGACCCTTAAACAAACTTTGCTGAGAGAGGCAAGAAATACTCGTCTCAGTTCCATGGAAGAGATTGAGCAGTAATGAGAAATTGCTTGCAGGCCCTATGTAACGTAATGGTTCGAGAGGAATTATTATTATGTGTATGTAGAGTCTCAGTGGGAATTCCATGTTTGTGTCTTTGGTGTGTATGTGGAATGTCAGGGTGAATTCCGTGGACATGTTCTTGGTGAATTTTCTGGGCATATACCTGGTTGGAATTTAGGATGTGTCAGTACATTTTTGGGCCTAATATCTCCACTCCCAGCAATAGGCCATGCTTCTCCAAACACTTGTATATAGGTCCTTCTTAGAACTATTTATGTGTGTCGAGTAAAACAACTAGGCTACAAGTCACACATCCCAAACACTGTAATATATAGAAATTGCTATCCTTTAAACACAGAATAGTCAGCATCCTACCTGGTCTGGAAATAGCTGGACAACTGCCAAACCAATTAATCGACCCCAGGCTGCTCCAATAGCCAAGGAAGGAATAAAAACGCCACTGGAGACACTCAGCCCATATGTCCAGACACCAAGCAGGAAAAATATCACAGTAAACAGCACCAAGGATACAACACTGTAACTCTCTGTCAGACAAAGTAACACAACAATTCAAGGCTTAGAATATTAACACACACAGAGACAGCTTGTCCATAGTACAATGAAAACATACTAGATAATAAGGTAGCTATATAATTATAATATAATTTTATATATTTCGACATGTGAACAGAAAATCTTGTGAACAGGCAGTCTTCATCATCAGGTGTGAGCCGTGGATTGGTGAGCATGGATCTACAAATATCTGTCTTTGGTGTTTGCTATCATCTCAGATGTAGGCGCTCTACAATGCCATGAAGTCAGGCTATCCACAATTGTATCTCTGTCTTTCTCTGTCTCGTCTACCCTCAATTTTACCGGTTGATGCAATGTGTTCTAAACCTCCAATCCTCATCACATGTCCGAAAAATGATGACTGTCTCTTTCTTATATTGATGATAAGCTTTCTCTGTATCTTAACCTCATTCAAAGCCTCAACATTAGTCATTTTAGTAGTACATGGGATACTCATCATTCTTCTGTAAGACCACATCTCTGTGGCCCTCAGAGAATTTTTGATTTGTTTGTTCATTGTCCATGACTCGCATCTGTATGTCAGTATTTGTTCTATGTAGCACTGTGTAACTCTCATTCTGATCTCAATTGACAATGATTTGTTGCATATAATACTTCTCATAAGTCTTAGTATGAACATATATCCTTGTATGAGCAGAAATCTTGATGTTAACAGATGTTTTTGTATCCATTTCTTTTTTTACGTTTTTAAGTTTGTTTTAATCACTGGTGGTTAACATATATGTACATTTAATATATAAATGATATCACAGAATTACCTATAGGATCATGTAGTAAAGCCTTCAAGCAGCCTTCAGGTGTAGTCAGGAACAAAGCTGACAATGAGTTGTGAGAGCCACCAGTGCAGCCCATCTTGAAATAAACAAAAAACAATTGTTAGAATTGAATGTTATTAAAGAAAGTAACAATAATGAAAAATAATAATCTAATGAGAGATGTAAGTCAGAACAATATCCATGTGCTCATTAACGAATATTTAAAAACTGTAAAAGTTATATTTTTTTACATTGTAATAATAATATAACTCTCATACGAGATTTTCCTGTGCAGTTCGATGTACACAGTGTAGAAAAATGTTAGGGTCTTTGTGTACAAGATTAATCATGGTGAAAAGGAGATGCCACATGACTGTAGAGAATCGGATTTATTTAGATATGTCCTATGCTACTAAAAATATAGCAATGGGTGCAAAACGTTTCAGTCCACCCTCATATGATGATAGATTATTGTTTAATTAAAACTGAAAATAATTTGAACAATTCTCTCAATTTTTTATTTAAGTATGTTGATTATGTAAATGCTGTAGATAGCAGTGAGTACAGTGACCTACCTTCGTTGTGATTGCATGATGAGTATAAGGCTGGGAGTTGGTACAATCCTTCACAGACAACATAAGTACAAATGCAACAATAGCACTCACAACAGCTACTAGTCCAGCTTCAACGACTTTGATCCACTTTTTTCGATGAAGGTATCTGGAAGGTTTAAACATCTGTGAAAATGTAATGTTCTTTATCTGTTTGATTACTACAAATAATGAATAAGATTAAATGTTATCTTTTGATATTTCCCATTGATCACATCTAGGAGTTGTTAGTATCTTTTGTTATTCAATGTTAGGTCTTGATGTATGAAATGGATCACATCAATGAGTTGGAAGATACAGAATAATAGATTGCGGTATGAGTGGATGTCATCTATAAGGGTTTCTAATCTCCAGAGACTCATGCGGACCTACTGACCTGGGCATATGGGTGTTCACGGCAATGAGAGAGCGGATAGGCTTGCATCGATTGTTATGGAGTTTAGGATGGATAAGGGGGATAGTCTTCGGTGAACTACTGTTGGATGAGGACACTAAAATTAATGTTGAATATGTGTGCCAGAGACTAGTTCTAGTTCATAGTCTTGTCTGCCTCTAATTGCATCATTTCTTCAGTTTTCTGAACAAACATGCTACTGAAACATGCTTCAGAAACAAACTACATTTAAAAGATAAATTAAAAAACCATTACACGACACAACAGCTCTTTTAATATGTGTGTGAATGTGGGATTTCAGTTTCAGTTTCAGTTTGGGAGAGAATTAACAAATATTAAATATTGATAGTAACTTGTATGAGAGAAGTTAAATTCTAAAAGTAAAAATGATTTGTGGGGGAGAAAATAAACTCTAAAACAGATAAATGAAAGAAAGAAAACAGATTTTAAAAAAGACAGAAGAAACCTACTTCTGTCTAAATACTGTCAGTTTGTAGTTCATTCCAACAAATAGAGATCCAATCAGACCCCCTGAAACAAAAAATAGGAAAACATGTTCAAAAGTGAATATAATGTATTTGTCACAGAACAAGTAGATTTTTTAATGACCAAGTCTTGTCTGTCTTCAAATGTTGATATTTCATAATAATATTTTCAATTTTTTCCCACAGTCATCCACGGATATGATTAAATGCTAACAATGTAGTCAGAGATACCAGTAGAAGCATGTGATCATAGATGGTATGGTAAAATGATTATTATAAAAAAGTTCATCTTACCGATAGCAGCCATGATTATGAACACAGGAACTTCAATGAGATCAAAAGTTAGATTCTGAAGAAGAAAACAATAATGGTGTAAAATAAGGTCACGGTAAATATTAGTGTAAACTACTAATCTCTAATCCTGTTTTGCCCTTCAGCATCAGTTTGAAAAAGAGACACATGGAGCAAGCTCCTTATGCGCTTTTTACAAGGTGGAATTTAATGCCTCGGATATTTCATCGATCAATTGTTTATGTGATCGTCCTCTGGGTCTGTTGCTGTCGTATCTGAGCGCTAGTGTTCTTTGTGGGAGACTGTCTTGTGGTAAATATTAATAGGTTTTCGAACAATTTCACCTGTTGTTTCTCTATATATATTGCAGCACCCGCAAAGATCTCACCCTTCTTATGATTTTGTTGTTTCTGATCTTATCTCTACTTATAACATTTAGAATTTGTCGTAAACATTTCATCTCTGTCGTTTGGATTCTTCTTTTCTCATTTTTTACCAGAGTCCCTTTTTATTTAATTGTCAAATAGTACATACAAAAGTCTAGTTTCTTAATTAGTATCAAGTATTATAGAATATCAAAAACCAGACTCCCAGCTATGGACAAATAACCCTACTGTCTTAGGGAAGCTGCAGGAGAGGCAAAGCTATGGGAGTAAAGCCAAACAGAAAATCGGGAGTGAAGATCCTAAGGCGGGCAAGCATCATGTGATGCCCTACCAGCAATTTCTGCAACCAAACTGATACCAGGCTTTGTGCTTGCCTCTGGACTATCAGCAAAGTTGAGATAGGGTAATTGACGTTATGGCAACTTAGCTACTCCATACAAATTTCCCATACATGCATCACGGAGACAAGGATTGCCTCCAGAATAGGCACAACAACCGATGTGATTCAACACATAACAAAGTACCTGATGTCTAGCTATTGTCTCTTGAGACAGAGGCCAATGATAATATAGAATATTCTATGATTTACTACTTATTGTCATGTATTCAAGAAAATAACATACTTTCTGAACTATTTTCCTTCAACAATGAGGAATGACCGACATGGATTTGTCTAAAATGGTGAGGTGCAAGAGTTATGTGAATGTCAAACATGAGAATAAGTTGACATACAATTATAGTATACTCATAGGAGGTATTGTCTTAGTGTAAATAAATGTACAAGTTACTCACAGGAAATGTGTTGAAACGAACCAGACCTGGATTGGACAGCTGTGTAGGGTGTCCCTCAAAGGCACTCAGTAGAACATTAGTAGAGAAACAGGCAATCATTGCTGAAAAAACTAGAAAACAACAAAGAAATCTGATATGTACAAAGTCTCAACAACTAAGGCAGCATTTTAATAATGTATTCTTTTATATTTATATGTAGATAATGCTTCATGCTCTATTGCAAACTTTACTTGATTCTTCTTCTCTTCCACCATTTACTTCTTTATAGAAGTGTTGGGGGAGGGGGCGTAGTGATCTTGTGTGTGCTTGTTTTAAGGCCCTCTGTAAGCTGATATTCGTTGTCGTAAGGCTGTACTTGATGCCGTCACTCCATCTTTCGCGTGGTCTCCTTTTTGCTTTGTACTCATTATATTTTTTCTGTGTGGCTCTATGTGGTAGGCAATACAAGGGCATTCTTGTCAGGAATCCAAATCATTTAATCTGTTGTTCTTTTATGAAATGCATGACTGGTTTCACATCCAGTCTTCTTTATTTGATTATGGGTTAATTAATCTACTTGTTCTCCAGGCAAACCAAGAGGTCTTCTCCATTGTCAAAAGATTTACATGCTGATAGTTCCTGTGACTTGCTAGTTACAATTATTCCTACTTCAAATTCAGTTCTGCAAGTAACAAGCCCTACCCTTGCAACTTTTGATTTCAATATCATTCAGCTGCAGTGCACATGTATTAATAACTGATGTGTCAAATATCATGTGCTTCGGAACAAAAATATAAATGTAAGTCTGCGAATTGTTTGAGCTTGTAGTAAGTGATTCAGTACACTGCCTGTGCACCAAACCAGCCTTCACCAAATAGTTACTTGATGCTATAATAAGACATACAGTTGAACACAGCCATTTGTTGCTGCTAAATGCTACATAAGATACTACTTACCACTTTCCAAACGAGTTCCGTGTTCCAGAAGCTTGCAGCCTCTTCTACACTGAACAGAGTTCCTCCAACAGGGCCCCAAAGCTGCAGACACACCCGATGCTGCTCCAGCTGCGACTAGATCACGAATATTGTGATCGTTGCGAAACAATCCATACAGCTGCCATATACCAAATGTGAAAAACATATTAACAATTAGACAAAATAAATACACTATAATTATATTTATAGCAACTGCTCATTTTTAACTATTTCAATACAATAAATGTTACCGAGTTTTGACTATAATTGTTTTTGCCACCAGAAATTTTTATCACAGAAACTTTCAAATAGTAGGTTTAACATTAATATCATCATCATTTGCCTCTTTGTCTCATTAGACATTAGGTTTTGCGTCACATATTTTGTTCTGTGCTGAATCACAACGTCTCTTGTGGCTGTAATGGCCTATTCTGGAGTGATAATCCTTGCCGCAGGTGAAACTGGAGACTAGAGCTGATACATAGGCTGTTGTCTCTGTACTCTGAGCTCTCTTTCTTCGTTAACACATTAATATATATCCTCAAATACATTATGTATATAATTAACAAAAACGCAGACTGTACAAATGTAGTTAGACGAAGACTGGCCATGGCTTTCCAGAGGGTGGTCAGCACGGAGAAACTATTTTATGACACAAGCAAAAGAACAAAGTTAAGATTTCTGAAAGTATGCGTATTTCCTGTAACAACATATGATTGTGAGACGTGGACCTTGACACGGGTATTAAGGAACACAATCGAAGGGTTCAAAATAAGATGTTACCGAAAATTGTAGAACGCCCTGATAAACATCATGTCCCGGAAAATGAAGTATTTCAGTCACGTTAAACGACACTGAGGTTTGGAGAGAACGGTAATGGAAGGCATGGTTTCTGGGAGCAGTGACAGGGGAAGACCAAGACGAAGGTGGCAGCAGAGCATCAAAGAAACATTGAAAGTTAGAGGATGCGGGAGAACTTGCTAGAGACAAGAGTCGTTCAGGCAGGATGTGATGAAAGCGACAGTCTACAAGGGACATGCTACTTGATGAGGATGAATATATTTATTTGACATTCTTCAAGAAATGCTAGAAACTTGTAAGATGTAATACAAAGTAAAAGAAAGTGCTCTATCTGAAAAGCCACTAAAGAAGCTAATGGTGTGATTGGCCCAGATTTCTATCTAACTGAAATGGTCAGCGGTATGGATTGAGTTAAATTTTCAAATTGATTAATATACGTAATATGTGGCTATGAATGATCAATTAAAGCAACGTTGATTGCATGGGACATACCATAAAAGAAATTATGCTACGAATTGTCAAAGCAATATCAGTTTTTAAAAGTAAATAAAATGTAGAACTTCAAATTATAGGTTGAAATACTAAATTACGAATTTTCAATTTCAATGTTCTCTCAATCCTAACATACGTTTCTTGGAGGCAGGACTATTGAATACTAGTTCCGCCTCGAGTGGTTACCGGGGCCCAAATTGGGGTGTAAAGAATAGAGCCACTGTTACCTGCCACGCATGTCGTAAGAGACGACGAAAAAGGTTGGGCGTGGGGTTACCTACCCTACACCGTAAAAAATACTAAATGGCTACAGAACGGAAAGCGAACCGAGTAAACGCTGGCTGAAACCGGACACATCGCCGAAAGATAAGCACCAGAGCTCCAAATGGTGCTGAAGATGTGAAGAAACACACCAATGCTAAGGTTGCATGAATCAGATTTCCACATGAATAGAATTTATGGGGAGATCTGGTACATTGGTCTGGGCGGTGATCGTGAGAGAGAGAATACTGGTTCTATGTGTATAATTAATATTCAAATTGTAATAATCCATTAACAAAATCTTTGCCTATCATCACATGATATAATTTAAATTTCATAACTTGGAACAGGCAAGGCACTCACAATAAGACACATTCAGCCGTCAGAACATGAAAATCTGACATTTTGAAAGTTCATAAGTGCATATAGCTAATACACCAAGTGGCGTGCCGCCCTCTGGACTAGTAGGACTAGCTTGTTCCCAAGCGTGAAGACATTACAGTTATTCTAATTTGAACTAAATTTCCATTTAATTAAATTTCATCTAATTAAAAGCATAACATAAAAATACTGATTAAACAGCATTAATATTTCTCCAAATTTGCGTTGCACTACTGCTACTATTCGTTGCTTCCCTGCGGACCCTGGCACCACACGGGCAATGCATTTGTTCATTGTAGTTTCCCCGGTTAAGGGGTACCACTGCGACCTAAAGGCAATTCATAAGAGTCGACTGATGTAGAACCTAGGAAGGCTACGATAGTAAATAAAAAGCATCGCAGCAAGTCGTATGTGCTGGCATAACGGGTACAACGTTCAATCGCTCTTAGGCTCAGCTCACATACAAATCACACAGAGTGGGTAACAAGTAGTCATTGTTGAGCGTTCGAAGAAGAACACATGCATGTATTATATGTGGGGTCTCTGTGGCTAAGTGGTTAAGCTCTTGCCTTGTGAGTCGTAGGTCGTGTGTTCGAATCCAGACAGTGCTGTTCTGTTCACGAGTGCATTTATTTTCGATAGAAACCTAGCATTGGTGACGGAGCTACGGAGTTCATGCTTTGTGCAATGCTCTCGGTAGGAGACGTGTCATTTCCGCATAGAAGAATTGAGCCATATGGGGTCAAACCTGATGCAATGGAGTCAATCCTTTGTCTGAAAAACATTTACGTACTTTATAAATATGATAGTAAGTTGGAGTTTTATCTTCAGAGTATGGAGGGGTGTTCGTTTAAAGGAACCTCCAACATAATTCAAAACTACATCATTGAATGTATTTAAAGGAACATCCAACATAATTCAAAACTAGATCATTGAATGTATTTAAAGGAACATCCAACATAATTCAAAACTACATCATTGAATGTATTTAAAGGAACATCCAACATAATTCAAAACTAGATCATTGAATGTATTTAAAGGAACATCCAACATAATTCAAAACTAGATCATTGAATGTATTTAAAGGAACATCCAACATAATTAAAAACTAGATCATTGAATGTGTTGATGATGTCATTCTGTATGAGGTTAAGTCGGAACTTAATAATGCATTTTTTATCTAGCAATAATGTTAGACGAAACTATGGACATTGCAAAGCTCTCTCGAAAGAGGTAATCTGTGAACGATAAAAGTAACCTTGCTAAATTGAATTGTTTCTTAACCTAGTCCCCTTTTAGAAAAGTCACCGCACGCCACTGAATACACCCATACGTTTGAGTCACTTCACCATGTACAAATAAATAACCAACATCACTATTATTTCTAAACTTAGAACAAATTAGTACATCACAACGTTATAAACTTTTAAAATACATTTTTCACATCGCAATTTTTGCACAAGAAAATATATTTATATTCTCTATCCTAACTATCTTCTCTCTCTCCCCTCTCTCTCCCTCCTCTCTCTCTCCTCTCCATCTCTCTCATGCACAATGTTAGTTGCTGTTTCGTAATCGCGGACATTCCGTAAATGTACTTCCACAATGTTGTTAACCAAACTTGTTATTGACTTTGTTCTACTCCATGATGTTGTCTCGGGTACCCTTGCTAACAGGCGTAGGTAATCATGGACACCCACAACTATCTAATCCAAGTATTGACTTTACTCCCCGCCCTGATATTAGTCTGTCAAGTATCTTCTCTGTTTGCTGCCCTCTGTCTAAATTGTTATTACTTTTGCCTGTGGTAGCAACAATGCACTAAATCAATCCTCTTCTCATATACACAAAACAAGATGACGACATCCTTCTCATTTGCTTGACTATCTTCCATTTGGCAAGGACCTCAGTACGTTCTCATTTTCTTTTTAGTTGTCCACTGTATTCTTCACATTGTTTATCACTGTGTTCTTCACATTGTTTATCACTGTGTTCTTCACATTGTTTATCACTGTGTTCTTCACATTGTTTATCACTGTGTTCTTCACATTGTTTATCACTGTGTTCTTCACATTGTTTATGTACAAACATATCTCAATTACTTCCATCTTTTTTTTTTGCATGTTCATTTATTGTCCGTGTATATACCTACAGTAAGGACAACAGTCATGGACAATAAGCAAACAGACAGCGTAGACTCTGAAGAATACAGAGATATTTACAAGCTATTCTGAGAATTTATGAATACATAAGAGAAGACTAACATATGTGTGTGTGTTGAAAGAGACTAAAACGCAAAGAAAACTCATTTTTCAATATTAACGAGAGCAATAATCATTTGTCAGATGAGTCATAAGAAAATGAAACTTATAATACTTGATGTCTATCGGTAAAATTAATGGATGTTTGCTTATAATACACATCGATTACCGGTAAAAAAAAACCTTAAGGGTGTTTGTTTATAATACATGGTGATTACCGTTAAAATCAATGGGAATTTGTTTTTCTTTGGTCCACTATGAATTCAGACGTAATCATGACGCTCAGGATGACACCTCTGATTGATTTTTGTGTGAAAGATTGGATTTCTTAATCACCAGTGTCCCTCGCAATTCAGACGAGCCTTACTTCGACTTCAGAAGTAGCTGTAATTTAGATCCCCAAGGAAGAATCGGGCTTTCTGTAGTCCAACCACTTACCGCAAGCACACCCAGAATTGTTGACCTAAGCTGACCTCGAACCGTGGAGGTTTCACGGTACGTGGTGACTATAACAGAGTGCTATCAACTTAGTTATCAGTTATATGAGGACTATTATCATAGCACTCCGGACATATCCGTAGATGCTCCGATCTCCGTCACAACAAATTCAAATTCGGCCTCAATGTTGATTAATCAGTCGTTTTGAAAATTTAGTATGTCGTTTTTTTCGGTATGTACCAATATCGACACCAATCTCTCTCAACCTGATCAGCGAGTGGGATTCACAACCCTGAAACTTCTCAGTTCAGAAAGACTTTCAGTGCATTAAGAAAATCATTTCGGTCCATTGCAGCTCCCTCTGATATCGTAGCCATGCCAGCCAATCTATCAGCTCGTTCATTACCTCTGATTCCTGCTCGGCCATAATAGGAAATGAAACCAAGACTTGACAGAGACTAAATAATTATGGACTGTCTAGCTTCATGCAGCAGAAAAATGTGAATACATGAACTGATAGTCAGTACTCAGATATTTGTGCGGATCCATGCCTACTCCTGCCTGCACGGCTCATGATGATAATACATATCTACATCACACATACATATATATATACAAAAACAAACATATATAGTAAATGTCTCAGTGTGACACACATCCAAGAACCAACCTGACACAACTCTTACATTGATATCCTTGTTGAACCAGGGTATTCTGCCCTTGCCAAGTCCAGCAGCCACAATGCCTCCAGAGTGAGCCATAGGTCCTTCCTGTACGAGAACGTTCTAAACAAGTTATCAAATGTGTTATCATCTTACATACTATTTCTTTCTTCTTCATTCACTCCCAGACAATCAATCATTCACTCTCAGACACCAATTTGAATATATTCAAAGAAAATTGGGGTCTGTCTCATTTTACGGAGACCACCAAAGAGCTTGTTCTACAGTGAAGCTAATGCTGTCCACATCAGTCTTCTCTGCTTCTTATACGCCAGGTCAATATATGTCACCTACGTACAAGACACTGCGAGCAGTGTATGGTCAAATAGATTAGAGCGTCGGCTCCCATTCGGGAGACCCGGGTTTGATCCACGGTAAAGTCAAGGAGTCTTTTATGTCGGGGCATCAATAAAAACTGATAGCCTGAACAGTTCGTGGCTACTGACCTAGCCATGTGATCATTAAATTCTACAGGCCCATGTCATTCCTCTGAAACATCGGCCAATAAAGCGGTAACACGCGCAGCTAGATAGTTTAAATACCGGACACTGCAGACTCAATACACACTTACACACTGCAGACTCAACATACACTTACACACTGCAGACTCAATACACACTTACACACTGAAATGTGTATTTAACATACGCTTACATAAACTAGCAATAAGTACAAAATTCATTAGAAAGATACAAAAAGTAAAATTTCTACAAAATATTTTCACCATCTTCTAAATTACAGGCAATTGTGGATGCCTCAAAAATACTGCATCAAAGAAACATCCAAAACAACAAACTTGTCTTCCTTTGCGACTGCTTGTCAGTCCTGCAGGCCACACAAAGGGAACCACAAGATAACATGGAAAGAGAGCTGACATTACAGCTAAACAAGCTCTCAGAACACAACAAAATTATTCTCCAGTGGATACCAGCCCACTGTGGAGTTCCAGGAAATGAGAGAGCAGACATGCTGGCTAAGGAGGGAACAAAACTTACACAACAGAAACACCCAGTATCATTACCAGAAATCAAGACACATATCAAAAGAAAGTACAAAGAGGTATGGAGGCAACAAACCCACAGCAAACACCCACAAGATCCCATCAGCAGACTAAACAGAAAACAGCACACAACAATCTTTCGCCTAAGAACAGGTCACTGCAGGCTCAACCACCACATGCACAGAATAAAGCCTGCTCAGACTGCACAGTGTGCATGCCAGACAGAAACACAGACTCCAGAGCACATCCTGCAGTCATGTCCATCATACATACACCAACGAAATGAAACATGGCCTCATGAACAAAACTTACAGACCAAGCTATGGGGAACTCTCGAAGAACTCCAACTGACATGCATGCTAGAAGCAACCCATCTCATGATTTAGGCGAGCATACGAAACCGAACGCAAAGAAGAAGAAGAAGAAGAAGAAATTACATCGAGGACCCTCGCCGATGCTTCTGAGTCAGTACACTGCCGCTGAGATCTTCCTGTAAGAAAGAGATTGGAGCACACATGGTTACTCACCAAAGTGCAATGATGATAGTCCTATCAATTAGCCATTCAATTAATCAAACAGGGGACAGTCAAGAACAGAGAAAAATGGCGTTAATTTGTTGTTGATCTGAGCGCCAAGTGTGTCATAGGCTAGAGAGCGACAGCGAGAGAGATAGAGAGAGAGAGACATCAAAGTAAACCAGACAGACAGTTGAGCACTATTGTCGCAACATGTAATCATGGACAACAAAAGAATGCAATCATTTATTCACCTTCCCACATGCCAGGCCACCAAGGATAGACAAAACCACACCCAAACATTTGGCTATAAAAGCCCGTAGAGACAGAAGTCCAGGAACTCGAACTCCGTTCAGGTAAGACTTGATCAAAGGTATCCCACTGCCTGCAGCCATTGGCTGGAATAAAGAAACATGTTTGTCAGTATACAAACAACTTTAAAAGAACGTATGCATGACTAAATTTAAACATGAATAATTGGACATGAATAAATTTACGGTGTTCGTGGCACCGAACCAAAGGGTTACGATGTCCATGGAACCGAACCGAAGAGCTGAAAGCTCAAGTGCTTCTGGATCGGGGGAAAAAAGACAGCCAAAAAAAAAACATGTGGACATCGAGACAAAACATGCGGTCTTCTTCTTTTTCTCTTCCAACATTTATTTCTTTATAGAAGTGTTGGGTGAGAAATGTAGTGATATTGTGTGTGCTTGTTCTTCTCTTCCAACATTTATTTCTTTATAGAAGTGTTGGGTGAGAAATGTAGTGATATTGTGTGTGCTTGTTCTAATGCACTTTGTAAACTTATTCATTTTCTTAAAAGGTTGTTCTTGAAGTCGCTCCATCTTTTGCGTGGTCTTCCTCTTGTTATGTACTCGTTATACATTTTTAATGTGGATCTTCGTGGTAGACGATACTAGTGCATTCTTGTCAGGTGTCCAATCCATTTATTCTGTTGTTGTTTTATGAAATGCATGAATTGCAAAACATGCTATATATTAGTTTAACTATTTCGAACTGCTGAACCGAGAAAATAGCTCACAGTATTTTTTAATACGACGTAAAGCCAGTATATATGGCCTTTTTCGTCTTTACAGAAGGTCAATTGGCAAGTGTTTTACTGTGACAACTTCTGAGTTTTCGCTTTCTCTCTTGTCGTTCAGCTCATGCATAAGTCTCTGCTCAAAAGACTCTGCGCCCTTTCGTAATTTGGCTTTCCACACAACTCTGTCATCAGCTAGTCCCTCCCATGTGCTGGGACCTATAGAAAAGTTTTTCATTGAGCCTTTGCAGACATCTTTATATCTGAGCAGTGGTCTGCCCTGGTGCCTCTTCCTCCGAAAGTTCACAGAACAACATTTGTTTTGGTATGCGATAAGTTTCCATTCTTCTCACATGCCCCAACCATCTTAGTTGTCTGCTGCTGAGCATGCCCATGATAGAAGGCAGATTTGCACGGTGCAGTACTTCAAAGTTGGTTATCTTGTCGTAAAAAGTGGTAACACAGGCAGTAAATACAGTTTTTTTTTTTATATCAGGGGTTTTATTCGGGTAAGCAATTTAACCCTTTCACTCCCGCATTTCATTTTTAAATCTCCGAACGCATTTATATTCCCATGCATTCTGAATTAGGCAGTATACATGCGTTGCGTCATTTTAAAAAGGTACAGTGAGCCAGTGCAGTATATCCGCTCAGAAGAGCGAAGCTTGAACAGATAAACAAATCTGCTACGAAGGTAAGTATTGCAGAAAAATTCTGAGAATCGCATGAACTGATAAAATAACTAACGTTAAATCTATTTTTAATACCGTTACAAAAACTATCATGAAAAACTGACATAATGTTCAAACAGTTTCATTATTAAGCTCCAATAGAAACAGGGAATTTAAAATAGAAAACAGAATATCTTCTTCTTCTTCTGCTTTCTCACTAGATTGGGATTTCGGATTCTCTAATAAAGGCAGCCGTCTGTCTCAGATTGTCAGCCACGCCATACAGTTTGTCTTGGACGCTGGTGTAAGTGAGCCACCTCTTTCTTCTCAAGTCTGCACACTGGGGGCCGTGTTGTATGATATAATTCCTATGATTCTGCTTCCCCGTTTGGGCCGACCTCTTCCCGTAGTAAATTTTGGACACCCTCGCGATGGTAGGTCTGACATTCTTACTGTATGGCTAAATCTCCGAGGCAGATTGGCGACCGTAGAATCAGTTATCCCATTCCTCATTGTGAGGGGTCGTTGCACCATGTTATGCGCGTTACGGCCTGGTGCATTCGTTTTTTGCATACATTTGTTTTTGGTTAGCATTCCCTAGCATTTCAGCCAAACCTCCTTAGCCGGCTCTTACGACATGCGTGGCAAGTAACAGTGGTTCTATTCTTTACACCCCAAATGTGGGCCCCGGTAACCACTTGGGTGGAAAACATAATATAAATTACGGTTGCCATATGTCCTCATGTTACGAGTAAATCTGAGCGTCCGTAATCAATTTGAGAAATTCGTAGATTTGTCCCAACTTTTACAAACTAAGACAAAATTAATACTCTGTCAGCGACATCTTGTGATAATCACGTGGTAGCTGCGTAAAATTTGGTTTTCTAACTTAGCACTCGACACAGCATCTACAATCTTTGAACATCTACTTAGATTCATAAGAGCAAATAAAACATGAATGTACATTTGTGCACTTTTATCTTTTTATATAAGTTCTTCTCTGTTATTATATCACAGTTCTTCTCTGTTATTATATCACAGTTCTTCTCTGTTATTATATCACAGTTCTTCTCTGTTATTATATCACAGTTCTTCTCTGTTATTATATCACAGTTCTTCTTTGTTATTATAGCACAGTTCTTCTCTGTTATTATATCACAGTTCTTCTCTGTTATTATATCACAGTTCTTCTCTGTTATTATATCACAGTTCTTCTCTGTTATTATATCACAGTTCTTCTCTGTTATTATATCACAGTTCTTCTCTGTTATTATATCACAGTTCTTCTCTGTTATTATATCACAGTTCTTCTCTGTTATTATATCACAGTTCTTCTCTGTTATTATATCACAGTTCTTCTCTGTTATTATAGCACAGTTCTTCTCTGTTATTATATCACAGTTCTTCTCTGTTATTATATCACAGTTCTTCTCTGTTATTATATCACAGTTCTTCTCTGTTATTATATCACAGTTCTTCTCTGTTATTATAGCACAGTTCGTCTCTGTTATTATAGCACAGTTCTTCTCTGTTATTATATCACAGTTCTTCTCTGTTATTATATCACAGTTCTTCTTGTATTATATCACAGTTCTTCTCTGTTATTATAGCACAGTTCTTCTCTGTTATTATAGCACAGTTCTTCTCTGTTATTATATCACAGTTCATCTCTGTTATTATATCACAGTTCTTCTTTGTTATTATATCACAGTTCTTCTTTGTTATTATATCACACTTCTTCTCTGTTATTATATCACAGTTCTTCTCTGTTATTATATCACAGTTCTTCTTTGTTATTATAGCACAGTTCATCTCTGTTATTATATCACAGTTCATCTCTGTTATTATATCACAGTTCGTCTCTGTTATTATAGCACAGTTCTCTCTGTTATTATAGCACAGTTCATCTCTGTTATTATACACATTCTCGTATATCACATTTTTCTTTGTTATTATATCACAGTTCTTCTCTGTTATTATATCACAGTTCTTCTTTGTTATTATAGCACAGTTCTTCTTTGTTATTATAGCACAGTTCATCTCTGTTATTATATCACAGTTCATCTCTGTTATTATAGCACAGTTCTTCTCTGTTATTATATCACAGTTCTTCTCTGTTATTATAGCACAGTTCTTCTCTGTTATTATAGCACAGTTCTTCTGTGATATTCCAGCACCTCATACTTTGGTAGAAATACTATTTTAAAATCCATGTCCAAATTGATCAATAATAGAAATCGTCTTAGTGTGGATTCAGTCAAGTCGATTTCACTTGTAAAATTAAATTTCACATGCAGGCAATGTCATGGACATTTGATACAAAAGAAAAACATTCGAAAAAAGATCAGGTCATCAGAAAAATATAAATGGAACGCAATTTAAATGGAATTTAATGTTAGAAGTATCCTCATTTCGGAATATCAAAATATGGCAGATATACTATAAATAATAATGATAAGTTGCAGGCATATGTTACATTGGGAACGGGAAGGGTAGAGGGTGATGAAGATAACAAGATTAGTTGAACAAAGTACTACAACCGATACAAGCATTTCATCCCAAAGTGGTCTGGGTAATGATCATAGACAGTGGTCTGGGTAAGTTGTCATATGCAGGAGAGATGTACAATAAACAATTATAATTATAGTACAAAAATATATATAAATAGTACAATTTAATACAAAGGAATATTAACGCAAATTACTTTCGACTGAAATAGTTTTGTTTTGTTTTAGAAAATCTTTATTTTTCTTTGTGTGTCGACGTAGGAGATATGTTGGGTATACTCTGAGAAGTAACGATCAAAGAATCATAAAGCAAGCATTGAAGAGAGGCAAATTGTTCAAGAAAGAAATAACGTCATAAGAAAGGCATGAAATGCAATTTACTGAGAGAGTTTATAAATATCGTGCTCTATTCGGTCGAAGAGATTGAACGAGTTGTCCAGGATAGAGCGGTATGGAAGAATTGCTTGCAAGACCTATGTAAAGTATGACGCTACAAGAGAAATATAATATTACTATGAAATTAAAACAACGAAAATCATGACATATTCCTTACAGGACTTAGCCATCAACCACAGTTAACGATTCGTCGATTTTCTAGGCACCACTTATGCGTTCAGTAGTTTGCTGTCGCTTTCTGAACGATAAGATGTATTTTTAACCGTTCCTAAACTCAACAGTGAGCGTCTGTAGCTCAAGCGGTAGTGAGCTCGATCACAAACCCAAGCGTACCTGGTTCAAACCCCACGGTGGGCAAGTTTGAAACAAATTTGTCCGTGGGATTTTACGAAAGGTAAAAATAGACCTCACCATTCAGAAAGTAATAACAAACTACTGAACGTATAAGTGGTGCCTAGAAAATCAACGACTCGTTTACTGTGGTTGATGACTACGTCCTGTAAAGGATATGCCACGATTTTCATTTTTTTCAAAACTCAACAGGAACGAATTTGCTTCCAAACTGTCTGCAGAAAAGTTTGAACCAGGTGCACTTGGGTTGTAATTTTGCTGACTACCGCTTAAGTAAGAGACACACAAAATATTTATTCTAGTCAATGCTAAACCTCTACCGCTTAAGTAAGAGACACACAAAATATGATTCTAGTCAATGCTAAAACTCAGTAATAATACACATTGATCATATGTCTATACTAAGAGAAGATATATGTAGACGAAAGACATGTTTTTCTGTCAGAGTGTAGAATTGTAATATTTGTCTCTGAATAAGTCAAGACCTTGCATGTTAAACAGCATATCTGGCAACAACGATAAAACATACCTGAACGTAGGTAACTAGTGCTGCCCCCAGAAGTGTTATACCAGCATTTAAGCAAATCCAAATGGCCATTGGTTGGATCAAGCAATCTTCTTCGCTACACTTATCCAAAACTAAGAAAACTTGTTAAGGTTTGTAGTAATCTATGTTGACAGTTGTAATCGTGGTGGTAATGATGGTAGTAGTGATGATGGTAATTTTGGTGGTAATGATGGTAGTAGTGATGATGATAATCTTCGTGACAATGTTAGGGTGAATGATGATTTTAATGTTACGTAGTAATGTTAGTTTGTAATAAAATGATGTCCACCGAACTAAGAAAACTTGTTACGGTTTGTAGTAATCTATGTTGACAGTTGTAAGCTTGGTGGTAATGATGGTAGCAGTGATTCGATTTGCATTGATGACGATCCGACGACTATACTGTTTATATATTTGCTGCAGAAATGGACCCAATAGGGCAAAAAAAGGACTTAAAGGCAAATTTATTGACTTAATTGCACTGGATTTCTCATGGTTCCTTGTCGACAGAAATGACACGTCATCTACCTAGAGTTTGCACATATGGTTCCTTCCTTGTCCACAGAAATGACACGTCATCATCTACCTGAGTTTGCATAAAGCACGAACTTCCTAGCTCCAGCAACAATCATATCGTTCACATAAAAACATTGCACATGTTACTCGGTCCAGATTCAAACTTACATCCTTCAGAACAACAGTCGAATATCTGAGACATTTCGCCATAGAGACCTTTATTGGGCAATACAATGCATAAGGAATCAATAAGGAAGACAAACAGACAACAATACAATGCATAAGGAATCAATAAGGAAGACAAACAGACAACAATACAATGCATAAGGAATCAATCAGGAAGACATACAGACAACAATATTAGCTAGATGTTAGAATGTCATTGGTTGTTATCGCCGAGTGGTTACCGGGGCCCAAATTTGGGGTGTAAAGAATAGAACCACTGTTACCTGCCACGCATGTCGTAAGAGGCGACTAAGGAGGTTTTGCTGAAATCTGATGCATGTGTCCGCTAAGGAATGCTAACCCGAAACAAATGCTTGCAGAAGACATAAGCACCAGGCCGTAAGGCGCATAACATGGTGCAACGACCCTCACAATGAGGAATGTGATGACAGATTCTACGGTTGTCAATCTGCCTCGGAGATTTAGCCACGCAGCAAGAATGTCAGACCTACCATCACGTGGGTGGCCAAAACTCTAACTGCGGGAAGAGGTTGGCACACACAGGGAAGCAGAAATCATAGGAATTATATCCTACAGAACTACCCCCAATATGCAGACTTGAGAAGAAGGAGGTGGCCCACTTACACTAGCGTCCAAGACAAACTATATGGCGCGGCTGATAATCTGAGGCAGACGGCTGCCTTTATTAGAGAACTCGAAATCTCAATCTAGTGAGAACGCAGAAAAAGAAGGTTATGTTCTCAGAAGGGATGAATGTCATTGGTTATATTCTCAGAAGTGATGTTAGAATGTCATTGGTTATGTTCTCAGAAGGAATGTTAGAATGTCATTGGTTATGTTCTCAGAAGTGATGTTAGAATGTCATTGGCTATGTTCTTAGAAGGAATGTTAGAATGTCATTGGCTATGTTCTCAGAAGGAATGTTAGAATGTCATTAGTTATGTTCTCAGAAGGGATGTTAGAATGTCATTGGTTATGTTCTCAGAAGGAATGTTAGAATGTCATTGGTTATGTTCTCAGAAGGAATGTTAGAATGTCATTGGTTATGTTCTCAGAAGGAATGTTAGAATGTCATTAGTTATGTTCTCAGAAGGAATGTTAGAATGTCATTAGTTATGTTCTCAGAAGGGATGTTAGAATGTCATTGGTTATGTTCTCAGAAGGGATGTTAGAATGTCATTGGTTATGTTCTCAGAAGGGATGTTAGAATGTCATTGGTTATGTTCTCAGAAGGGATGTTAGAATGTCATTGGTTATGTTCTCAGAAGGAATGTTAGAATGTCATTGGTTATGTTCTCAGAAGGAATGTTAGAATGTCATTAGTTATGTTCTCGGAAGGGATGTAAATTTCATTACCAGATCTGTCATATTATGGATGGTATGAAGGGATGGTGAGAAATAAAGGCAGATCAAAGATGGTGAAGAGCTAAGGAGTCTCAGATTACAACTATAAAGTGGTCATGTGGCAACATACGAAGGAGGGCAACATACGAATGATGGCAACATACGGAGGAGGGCAACATACGAAGGATGGCAACATACGAGGATGGGCAACATACGAAGGATGGTAAGATACGAAGGATGGTAACATACGAAGGATGGTAACATACGAAGGATGGCAACATACGGAGGATGGCAACATACGAAGGATTGCAACATACGAAGGATGGTAACATACGAAGGATGGCAACATACGAAGGATGGCAACATACGAAGGAGGGCAACATACGAAGGAGGGCAACATACGAAGGATGGCAACATACGAAGGAGGGCAACATACAAAGGATGGTAACATACGGAGAATGGCAACATACGAAGGATGGCAACATACGGAGGATGGTAACATACGAAGGATGGCATCATACTGAGCAAGATTTGCTGATGTTCTACAAGATGTTACAAGGTAAGATGGTTAAGTTCTACAAGATGTTACAAGGTAAGATGGTTAACAACACTGGTAGGTAACATTTCCTTAAGAAACAACGAGAGAACGAACAAGACCAGATGACTTGTATTAAGTTAGACAGAAGGTATGATCCATTGAAGTGGGAGGCAAAGCGTTCAAGAAAGAGAGACGCCCAAAGGAAACCCTGAAACGAACTTTGCTGAAAGAGGCAAGAAATATCGAACTAAATTTCATGGAAGATATTGAGCGAGTTGCCCAGGACAGAGCGGTATGGAGAAATTACTTGCAGGCCCTATGTAACGTATAATTGTACGAAAGGTATATATATATATATATATATGCTCGACTAACAGAACCTAAATAATCCCAGCACAGTAGAAATGGTATTGATGACAATGTTGATGATAATAATGATGATTAATACAACAAGTTATTGATCATTGTTGCAAATAAATAATAATTAATACAAAAAAAAATAACTGATGATATTTGTAATGATGGAGGTAAATATAACTGATGATATTTAAACGGATTAATACAAAGGATTTATGAGAAAGCTATCGATGCTGTTTATAATACTAGACGAAAGCCATCAAATGTCTCCAACTAAATAATAAATGACACTAGAATTACTTTTCTCCCAAAACAATTATTACATCTGTCACAATAAGTCCTCCTTTGACGTATATCTCTGGCACAATACAACAATTTTCATTTGCATACTTTGCAACTCAGACATACTAATACTCTGCCCTTACGATTGGCCAAAGGATACAGTCTCTGATGAGAGAAAACTTTAGGTTGGCGATAATTTCCACAGAGATCTGCACGCCAGCAGCCATAAATGCTGTACCAACTCCAATGAAGAAATATATGACCCATGAACTTAGTCTGTCCAAAGCGTGTTGTTTCTATAAGATAAATAAAATATCAGATAATCCTCTAGCAAATGCTGGATGTATCTGCAAAGTAGCTTCTCTACTAAACTGACAATAAATATGAATTAAGAACATACACAAGGGATGTATTAATAATAGTTTTTTTGTAATGGTAAGGTATCAGTATACCAACAGCCACATTCCCAGTAGCAACGTATGAGAGTGAAGTATTGACATTTAACCAGACAGTGGAAACATATATATATATTCTTTTGAGTCCTCTGTATATCATGGACAGAGAAGAGAACAAATAGACATATCTAGAAAGAACTCAAAATAAAATAAAACTAACTGAAGCTACAAATAGGAATGAGAAAATTGAAGTATTTTGGACATATAAAAAGACACGAGAGGCAGGAGAAGACCATCATGAAAGGAGGCATACCAGCAAAGAGAAGAAGAGGAAGACCACGGAGAAGATGGATTCAGGATGTAACTGATAGCTTGAACATGACGGCTGCAGAGGCGGGATATCTTGCCTATGAGAGAGAGAAATTCCGGAGGACTGTTGAGGTGGCAAAGTTCTGCCCAGGACAAGATATTTGATGATGACACTCTTATCAGTAACCCACTTACATAAATATGTATCAGTAACCCACTTACATAAATATGTATCAGTAACCCACTTACATAAATATGTATCAGTAACCCACTTACATAAATATGTATCAGTAACCCACTTACATAAATATGTATCAGTAACCCACTTACATAAATATGTATCAGTAACCCACTTACATAAATATGTATCAGTAACCCACTTACATATGTAGTAGCGACGATGATGGTGGTGTAGATGACGAACACACATATACTGGATGCTCAAGATACAAACACAACGCTGGTAATGTGCTTTACATGTTTATTGATCGTACTTGACAAGACACCTCTGTTCGGCTCAAGTGTGTGTCACTTCCTTGTCACTTCCTAACTCCATATCTTTGTTTCTACGTGATGTCTCGTTGTTATGTGTTGCGCTTCTGCTTAGAGAGTGCAACACATAGTCTCAACTAATATAATATATCTTACCCGCTACTCTAAACTAGGGCTACTTGTCTGTATGAGGCTCTCTGCGCAGGGGACATGGCTGTATGCCCCTGGCATAGCCATTCCCTCCAACACATAAATATGTGTCATATTGGACAATATTCCCTCCTCCTCATCCCACCATTCTTAGATTGTAACAAAATCTTCTTCTTCTTCGAACGCACGCTATCAACCATTTGTTAACGACCCTGTGTGATTTGTATGTGATCTGAGCCTAAAAGCGATTGTGCGTTGTGCCAGTTATGCGCCTACAAGTATGCTAACATCCGATTACTGCGATGCTTTTTATTCACTAGGGTAGCTTTCCTAGGACACTACATCAGTCTCCTATTACGACATGCCTTGTAGGTGGCAGTGGTACTATTCTTTGCTTCCCTTGCTGGTCCCGGTACCACACGGACGGTAACAAAATTATAACAATAGAAGAACAATAACAAAATTATAACAAATAGAAGAACAATAACAAAATTATAACAATAGAAGAACAATAACAAAATTATAACAATAGAAGAACAATAACAAAATTATAACAATAGAAGAACAATAACAAAATTATAACAATAGAAGAACAATAACAAAATTATAACAAATAGAAGAACAATAACAAAATTATAACAATAGAAGAACAATAACAAAATTATAACAAATAGAAGAACAATAACAAAATTATAACAATAGAAGAACAATAACAAAATTATAACAATAGAAGAACAATAACAAAATTATAACAAATAGAAGAACAATAACAAAATTATAACAAATAGAAGAACAATAACAAAATTATAACAATAGAAGAACAATAACAAAATTATAACAGCATAACAATTATAACAATGAAACCTAATAACAAGTTATAACAATATAGAACAATAACAAAATTATAACAATAGAAGAACAATAACAAAATTATAACAATAGAAGAACAATAACAAAATTATAACAATAGAAGAACAATAACAAAATTATAACAATAGAAGAACAATAACAAAATTATAACAATAGAAGAACAATAACAAAATTATAACAAATAGAAGAACAATAACAAAATTATAACAATAGAAGAACAATAACAAAATTATAACAATAGAAGAACAATAACAAAATTATAACAATAGAAGAACAATAACAAAATTATAACAATAGAAGAACAATAACAAAATTATAACAATAGAAGAACAATAACAAAATTATAACAATAGAAGAACAATAACAAAATTATAACAAATAGAAGAACAATAACAAAATTATAACAATAGAAGAACAATAACAAAATTATAACAATAGAAGAACAATAACAAAATTATAACAATAGAAGAACAATAACAAAATTATAACAATAGAAGAACAATAACAAAATTATAACAATAGAAGAACAATAACAAAATATAACAATAGAAGACAAACAAAATATAACAATACAAGGACACACAAATAATAACAATACAAGGACACACAAATAACAGCATATAAAATGTATTAAGTATTAAGGGTTTAAAGTCAGAGGATTGACCTCATTGCACCGGGTTTTTACCCTATATGGTGGTTCCTTTCCGCAGAAATGGTACGCTACCTGGCGAGAGTATTGCACAAAGGACGAACTCCATAGCTCCGGCAACAATCGTAGGGGTCTCGGAGAAAAAATACACTCGTGAACAGTCCGAATTCGAAACCCCGACCTTTGACTTCCAAGGCAAGGTCTTGACCACTTAACCACAGACACCCCCTCCCACAATAGCATGATGAGAATAAGGAGGAAAGAGAAAAAAATGTGAGAAAGATAGATGTATATATACCTTAGATTTATGTTCCAGGTTGTAGGTCCGCTGTAGCTGGCTATCTGTTTCTTCATAGTTCATACTCTGTGTGTAAGTCAAGGGTCATACAGGGTCAGATGACATACGTCGTGAGATATATGTCACTAGCGTGTCATGATATGATCATGTATGTAGTGTATGTGTCCCTAGTGTGTCATTACATGTTCATGAATGTAGTGTATGTGACTGAGTGAGTCATTGCGTGAGTTAGGTAGGTGGATGAGTGCTTGCGTGAGTGTTTGTATGTGGGGCAACGAGTGGTCAACACCACGTCGGACGCTGTACTGCTGCTAGTACTTTTCTATAGTTCGTTCCAAAATTCGTGATCATCCCCTTGTAAGACCGAAATAAAATCATCCCCTTGACATAAATTCTTGATTTTACATTTTTATATAGGTAACAGTGACGACCTTCCAAAAGTATTTTTGCCCACCCAAACCTTTAGTGCTGTAAGATTTTTATTATATGTTATTACTAAAATTACAGTGATGTTGATATGGTATACTTGTCGAAATTTTACAGTACGGTTGTCAAGTTTGTCTATAACTAAGCATTTCCGTGTTCCACATGCAATTCAGTGCAAGTCAAATATCGGGAATCACGTGGAAATAATCAGTTCACAATGTTTCCTACCGTCTGTCATTGGCGTATGTACGCAACATTTACTTTCAATTATAGAAGTGGAAGGTATCATTTGTTCACTATGTCACCTTTATTTTTATAATATGTAATAGGGATACGCCTTTGCAATCATTCACCACCATTTTGTGTATTACTGTAAATTCTAAACGTTAATGACCATTGTGTTGTGCGTATGCAAAATTATATAACAAAAAACGTTTTTGCATCAACCAAGCTACCTACCAATTAGTTAAACATGTATTCGTAAGGTCGTGAGATATATAAGATTGCATGCACAAAATCACTGGTATGCATCAGGTAGATTTCGTATAAATTAAACCTAAGTGTGATCACGAATTTTGGAACCAACTATAATACCCAACTGAGGCTGGGTCAGCCTGAGATCCCTTGTGATACAAAATGTCCACTCCATTTAAGGTGGCTACTGTCAGGCCAATGCTTTCCCTCCTGTCATTCTATTATATTTGCCAGAGGAGCTAGAGTTATGCTGAGTACCACCATGCTTACTTCAGCTTCATCTATTATATTTGCCAGATGAGCTAGAGTTATGCTGAGTACCACCAGGCTTACTTCAGCTTCATCTATTATATTTGCCAGAGGAGCTAGAGTTATGTTGAGTACCACCATGCTTACTTCAGCTTCATCTATTATATTTGCCAGATGAGCTAGAGTTATGCTGAGTACCACCAGGCTTACTTCAGCTTCATCTATTATATTTGCCAGATGAGCTAGAGTTATGCTGAGTACCACCAGGCTTACTTCAGCTTCATCTATTATATTTGCCAGAGGAGCTAGAGTTATGCTGAGTACCACCAGGCTTACTTCAGCTTCATCTATTATATTTGCCAGATGAGCTAGAGTTATGCTGAGTACCACCAGGCTTACTTCAGCTTCATCTATTATATTTGCCAGATGAGCTAGAGTTATGCTGAGTACCACCAGGCTTACTTCAGCTTCATCTATCATGACATCTTGCACTGCTTTTACCAATCTAAACTATCTAATTTATCATAAAACATAAGAAATTTAATAACTTCATCTCCCATTGCCAAGTTCTAGTATTGCGAGATCTCTAACACTAGACACCCTATGCAGTGCCGGATTAGGCTAGCGCGGGCCCTGTAGAAATTTTAGCGCGGGGCCCTAGGTTTTGTATGATAATAAAATAAACACAACTTTTACAAACAAACTTTTCTTGATTTAATGTGAGCAAATTTAGAGATAACATTAGACAAATCAATTTCTCTAAGTAAATTACTTTCGATGTTCATTAAGGTGAGGTCATTTAGACGATCTTGTCCCATCATGTTCCTTAACTCACTTTTTATACGCTTTAATGTTGAAAAAGAACGTTCTCCGCTGCAGTTAGTAATCATTAAAGACAAGTAAATTCGTAAGACTATTTCTACATTTGGGAAACACGACTCTAATAAATTTTCCATTATAAGTTTATAAAATTGCAGTTCAAGAGCCTCATGCTTTTCGTTGCAAATAGCAGCAGCTACATTAGTTTTAAGAAGTTCAGTGAACTGCATAAGTTCGTCGCCTAGGCTTTCTTCCAAATCCTCTTGGTAAGAGCTGACAATATTTGGAGTTCTTTTCAAGATCTCTTCTGTTGTAATAGATTTTAACTGCCGGAGTATTCCAAATACACCAGTCACTCTATGGTACAGCCTAAATCAATAACTTTGCAAACAAAACAGAACAGTTGTCCTTTAGTTTCTGTATAACACAACCAATCTCTCACGTGAGTTTTGTTTGTTGGTGTATGTGTGTATGTGAAAAACGACTTTCGACAAAATCGTGGATTGTTTGAAGTTGTTTGACCATTCACCAATATCGTTGGAGTACATTTTACTTTCGTTGTGTTTTTGGCTTGTAGATGATGTTGCTACATTAGAAGCATGTGCTGTGCTTTCTGCCTCTTTGGCTTGAAGATGATATGGCTAAATTGGGAGGACTTGTTATACATTCGATTTCAGTTTGTCTTGTGGAAAATGTGGCTAAATCGTGAAGAGTTGCTGATCTTAATGGTAATATTGGTAATGATGATTCTTCTATAGCATTGCCTTCATCTACTACACAGTGGGACACGTCTTCTGTATTTTCTGCTTCGATTTCGTTGGATTCAGCACCATCACACACGACATTTAAAAATTCAGACAGCTTGCGTGTTTTTGATATAACATCTGGTTATTTTTCCATTTTCATCTGTCACATAGGCGCGGGGCCCCTAGAAGCGCGGGGCCCGTAGCATTTGCTACTTCTGCTACTAGGCTAATCCGGCGCTGACCCTATGCCATTATATATGATATTGGATAATCTATATCTTTACTAGGAAATGAAAGTTGAGAAATAAGATTCTAGCAAGTTCTGCCATTTCTGAAGATGATAATGACGAGTCTATATGAAACAATGAAAGAAAGATACAGCTAACAAAACATTTAATGATGAAACGATAAGAGAAGACAATCATATTGTAATCAAAGAAGTGGCAGAGGATTTCCAGAAAATCCATATCAGAATATAACACTTGTCAGCTCTGCCTGTCTGTGATAGAAACCTGATATACAACTCTCCCGGCGATTCTACGGTACATACACGTTAGAATATTAACGATGGGTCGGTTCAACGTGGTGAGAAATCCGGCTGGGGTTTCTTGGCTAATGCGCATGGTAGGGTTGTTGCAGAGCGAAGTGGGGCATACAGGACAACTACTTCTAGTATGAGGATGGAGGTTGAGGCCGTTACTGCTGCCCTCCATTGGATTTCTGGGACTTCATTTACTGGGGCAGTTGTTGTATCTGACTCTCAGTCGATGCTTCACAAGATCCAGAAGGGCAGGTTTCGGTATGAGTGGATGTCGTCTATAGAAGTTTCTAACCTCCAGCGGCTTACGTGGATATACTGTCCTGGGCATGCGGGTGTTTACGGTAATGAGAGAGCGGACAGGCTTGCATCAACAGCATCGATTGTTGGGGAGTTGAAGATGGATAAGGGGATATTCTTCGGTCTCTTCGCGACTGTCTGTTGATGAGGACACTAAAATCGATGTTGAATCGATCAAGCGATTTAAGCAGTTTGGAATTACCCTTTGTTCAAGTCGAACTGGATGCCTGAGAGGCAGAGTGAGAGGTGTGTTTAATCAGCGAGCCACAGGAACCATCAGTATGCATACTCTTCGATATCTGTTGGGGAGACTGAGCACCTATGGGTTTGCCCGGAGTGCAATGACGTCAGTTTAGTAACCAATAACCAATAACCAATAGAATATTAAAAGCATATCTGCAGCAGTTATAATCTGTATTTGTTAACATTGAAGATACTCAGGCAACAGTATGTTACATGTGTTGTACATACTTAATAGCTTTATAATACACATACACATATGGTACTGACATATGCCATGTTCAACTTCTGTAAGATCATTTATCACTTCCCTCTCTCTCTTTCTTTCTATTTCTCTCTCTCTGTCTCTCATTCTCTCTTCGTTCTTCTCATCCAGTCGGTACATATGTACATATTCTCGTTTCACTTACTGGTATACCCCACATGTGGGCGTTGATTAAATGTTAAGTGTAATCAATCTCTTTTAATTAGACTAGGTCAGGGACACACTGTACTCACCTCCCATTTAGAGTGTAGTCTTTTACGAAAGCGGGGCGAGTCTACCCCGTACTGCCTCCATCTCTTAGCAACATCCTGTATGTCAAAGAATATATATATTAACGAAATAAACTAATAAATAAACTTACAAACTATCATCTCCAGCCAACGCTAATTTTCCCCAACAGCTCTTTACCAAGTACAATCAAATCGAGCAAGCCCCAACGATACTGATTTACCAACAGCTCTTACCATCAACGGAAGCCCAATACTATTCCGTCGTGCGTCGGTCACCGATTTACATTTTCGAAACCAGGTCTCTTTACTGTATCCTGCCCTCGCAGCTCCTTTTTTTCTTCAGGTCAGATAGAAGACTTGGTGTTCAAGACTTGATGACACTGACTTGATATTCAAGACTTAATAGTCAAGACTTGGTGGATAACACTTAGTGGTAAAGACTTGGTGTTCAAGACTTGGTGTTCAATACCTTGTGCTCAAGACTTGGTGGTCAAGACTAAGTGCTCAAATTATTGCTCCCCGTGAATCATAGGGTTGCAACTGTCACTCGGCAATGAATCCTATTCTGTGCCGTTTTCTTCAGTTCTACATATGATGCTCTGTCATTTTCTTCTTAAGTTCTACATATGATGTTCTGTTATTTTCTTCAAGTTCAATATGATGTTCTGGATTTTTTCTAAGTTCTACATAGATTTCTGTTATTTTCTTCTAAGTTCTACATATGATTCTGGGTTTTTTACTTCTAAGTTCTACATAGATGTTCTGTTATTTTTCTAAGTTCTACATTGATGCTTTCATTTTCTTCTAAGTTCTACATATGATGTCGGTTATTTCTCTTCAGTCTACAATGATGCTGTCATTTCTTCTTCATTTACATATGATGCTCTGTTATTTCTCTTAAGTTCTACATATGATGTTTTGTATTTCTCTTAAGTTCTACATATGATGTTCTGTTATTTTCTTCTTAAGTTCTACATATGATGCTCTGTCATTTTCTTCTTAAGTTCTACATATGATGTTCTGTTATTTTCTTCTTCTTCAGTTCTACATATGATGCTCTGTCATTTTCTTCTTCATTTCTACATATGATGCTCTGTCATTTTCTTCTTCTTCAGTTCTACATATGATGTTCTGTCATTTTCTTCTTAAGTTCTACATATGATGCTCTGTCATTTTCTTCTTCATTTCTACATATGATGCTCTGTCATTTTCTTCTTCTTCATTTCTACATATGATGCTCTGTCATTTTCTTCTTCTTCATTTCTACATATGATGTTCTGTCATTTTCTTCTTCATTTCTACAAAGATGCTCGACCATTTTCTTCTTCAGTTCGTCAACACGTTTTATGTTTAACATAAATTTATTCTTTAAAAACCCCTGCTGCTTTGACTTTACCTTTACATCTACATAATGGAGCTCTAATCATCATTATTGTCAACCATTTACGGTTGCCTGGGAAAGTGAGTGCTCTACTCTGAACTCTAACAAAGGTTTTGACTTATACAATTGGTTACTCCGCTCCCATAGAAATATCTCGACATTGTAACAGTTTTGTACCATATGTTTTAAAATTACTCGTACCTCGCTCTGTAATTTTTTGTTTGTACCTCCGGATGCATTTATATTGCAATGTAAACTAAATTAGTCAGTATATTTGCTTTGCGTCATCTTAACAAATATAGGGAGCCAATACCAGAATGACGAATGGGTTAAAAATTGTATTCTACTTTGGTCATCCTAACGGCTTCATCGAGCTTATCACAACTATCATCAAGTTGAAAGTAAAACTTGACAACTAGCTCAGCATGAGCGCATGTCGTCTATAGAAGTTTCTAACCTCCAGAAGCTTGCGTGTATCTATTGTCATGGGCATGCAGATGTTTACGGTAATGAGAGAGCGGGTATGCTTGCATCAACAGCATCGATTGTTGGGGAGTTGAAGATGGATAAGGGAATGTTCTTCGGTCTCTTCGCGACTGTCAGTTGGATGAGGACACTAAAATCGATGTTGAATCGATCCAGCGATTTAAGCAGTTTGGAGTTACCCGTTGTACAAGTAGAACTGGATGCCTGAGGGGCAGAGTGATTAGTGGGTTTAATCAGTGAGCCACGGGAACCATCAGTATGCATACTCTTCGATATCTGTTGTGGAGACTGAGTACCTATGGTCTGCCCGGAGTGCAAATGACGTCAGTTTAGTAACCAATAACCAATAACTATTCCCCACTTTCCTCTACCACTCCAGAATTTCTACACTTTGTTTCTGAGCAATTCTATTGGGTCTATGCTCATTATTACATAGACGAGTCATTCATAGAAACGAACGTACTCACCCTGAATTTGGCTGACAGTAATGAAGTAATGCTGTTTTGTGTAAGTGTATCAGTCGGTTCGCCATCAATGTCAAACGATTGGTGAGGTACACGCAGACTATTGCTGTTGTCATGCCCACCAGAGACGACTGATTGTTCCAGCAAGTTGACGTCATTGTTAACAGGCACCACAGTAAACTGAAAGCATACAATATGTACATGTCACAATTTTACCAACACAGAACAACTGGTTGATGCACATCAATGCACACCTTTCTAGCAATGATTGCAGATATTCAGCAATTAATAACGAATAAATACAGATCATAATTGATATATGTCATGAACAGATGTACTTTGACTGGCTGCTCAATAACCCATACTAGATATTCATTTAGTTAGTATAGTATAATAATAATAATAATAATATTATATTTGTGAAGAGAATGTGATTCATATTCTTCTTTGTTCTCTTTTAGAGGTCTATTATGTTTTCCATCGTTTAAACATTCAGGTGGTTGGAGGTGTGTGCAGTAGGTAGTCGTGTAGTGAGTAGGTAGTGTAGTGATGTAGTAGTAGAGCAGTAGTGTAGTAAGTAGCTAGTAGTAGCAGTAGTAGTGCAGTAGTAGTAGTCAGTAGTAGTGCAGTAGTAGTAGTAGTAGTAGTAGTAGAGTCAGCAGTAGTAGTCAGTAGTAGTAGTAGTAGTAGTCAGAGTAGCAGCAGTGTAGTGTAGTAGTAGTAGTGAGCTAGTAGTAGCAGTAGTAGTGAGTGAGTAGTGGTAGTAGAGTAGTAGTGTAGTGGTGGAGTAGTGGTAGTAGTAGTAGTGGTAGTAGTAGTGGTAGTAATAGTGTAGTAGTGGTGGAAGTACTAGTAGTGGAAGTGGTAGTAGTAGTGGTAGTAGTAGCAGTAGTAGTAATAGTGTAGTAGTGGTGGAAGTGGTAGTAGTAGTGGTAGTAGTAGCAGTAGTAGTAGTAGTAATAGTGTAGTAGTGGTGGAAGTACTAGTGGGGGAAGTGGTAGTAGTAGTAGTAGTGGTAGTAGTAGTAGCAGTAGTGGTAGCAGTAGTGGTAACAGAGTGGAAGTGGAGTAGTGGTAGTAGTAGCAGTAGTAGGTAGTAGTAGTAGTAGTAGTGGCAGTAATGCAGTAGTGCAGTGGTAGTAGGTAGTTGTAGTGTAGTGGTAGTGATATTGGTAGTAGTATAGACAGTAGTAATAGTAGTAGTAGTTATCTCAAACAGTTGCATGTATAGCTGGCACCAGTTTGATGACAAACTAGTATTTGTTTAGTGACAAAATCGACGTCAAGTGAACCAAGCCAGAGAGTCTGTCTTGCAGCTTAACGGTTAGTAATGTGGATTCAAATATCCAAACATACAAGGGTTCATTTCTCCATATGAGCAATGCTCTAGTCAAGTCTGCTGTATCACATTAACTAGGTAATAGCTTTAAACTGACAGGGGAAACAAAGATCTCAAAATCAAAGAAAACTGGCAGATTTTACAAATAAAAATGAGAAATTAAGGTATTTTAGACATATAAAGAGACACGAAGGGCTTAAGAAAGCCATCATTGAAGGAGGTATTCCGGCAAAGAAGAGGAAGACCACGGAGAAGATGGATTCAGGATGTAACTGATGGTTTGAACATGACGGCTGCAGAGGCTGGAGATCTGGCCTATGAGAGAGAGAAATTCTGAAGGACTGTTAAGGTAACAAAGTTCTGCTCAGGACAAACTATTTGATGATGATGATGAATAGTTTTGAATCGCCGACGTAGGGAAGGCTAACCCGAAACAAATGCTTGCAGAAAACAGATGCACCAGGCCGTAACGCACATAACATTGTGTAACGACCCTCACAATGAGGAATGGGATAACGGATTCTACGGTCGCCAATCTGCCTCGGAGATTTAACCAAACAGTAAGAATGTCAGACCTACCATCACGAGGGTGGCAAAAACTTACTTCGGGAAGAGGTCGGCACAAACAGGGAAGCAGAAATAATAGGAATTATATCCTACAGAACTGCCCCCAGTATGCAGACTTGAGAAGAAAGAGGTAGCCCACTTACATTAGCGTCCAAGACAAACTGTATGACGTGGCTGGTAATCTGAGGCAGATGGCTGCATTTATTAGAGTTTCCAAAATTGCAATCTAGTGAGAACGGAGAAGAAGAAGAAGAATCGCTGACGAAACTGTTGTATAAGTGCTCAGAATTAGACACGTCCAGAAAGCAGAAAGACAGCGACAAAACTTAAATGCAGAGATATCGATTCTAAGTGTTGCTAGACCGGAGTAAGCACGATCATACTATGTTTTCTTTCACGAAAAGTTGTTCAACAAAACAATCGAGTCTGTCAGTGTCCAACTGAATAACGGAAGTTTGAAACTTAACAAAAAAGAACAGTACGGAGAACACAGTATGTCCGGTTGGTGGGTCAGTTCATCTTGGATGCAAGTAAAAGACATGTTTTGTTTTAATATTATCGATATAAAGGAAGACTGCAGTAAAACTATGTAGCAATGGCAAAACACGTAAGAACAAAGTACTATAGTTTTACAAAATACAAAAACAATAACAATACACAGCAACGTTTCGACCAAAGGCCTTTATCAAGTAAAGGATACAAAAAGATGTGAAGAATTTCACTTCTTACAGACAGCACAGAACATTTAGAATTAGACAATAAATTCCTAGCGACGCAAAAATGAAAATCTGGGACTAAAAACGAATAACGAAATAAATGCAAAAAAAAGTAGAAGTGGAAAAAAGAAGATAAACAATACAAATCATATATGTATATATATATATATTTGTTTTAGTAGTAAATTTAGTGTAATCCCAGTCCATCACTCTATCTGACATTGATATGAAATTACAACATTGCAATCTACCTAGATATAATCTTCTCTCTCTGTTTTGGTATTGTTAACATAATTTAAAAATCTGCACTTACATGCTGATGAACTCAATCAGATTCCATTTTCTACCCCAGGGTTATTCCACATGAATAATTCTATAAATTCCCATTTTACAAAATTGATTGCGTATATTCAAATGGCTCTCTGTACGCGTCTGTTTTTAAAGTGTTTTTTTAATATTCAATTTATTATTATCCCATCATCTGCTAATATTTTCCTTGCCTTGTTTTTTGTACCAAATTTGTCAATAACAAACACGCAATTATATCAATATGAGTACTTTTGTAAATGGCATTATAGTGAATGACTACAAGCGTAAAAAACTCGCTGAATTACATTCCTTGTCTTTCCGGGGAACATGGATGTCGATGGCATTGTAAGAGGAAACATGCTGGCTAACTGCCACCACATCAAGGGGTCAGTCATTGTAAGAGCAGACATGCTGGCTAACTGCCACCACATCAGGGGGTCAGCCATTGGATAGAGCTAACATTCTGAAGCCCTAAAAAATATGGCCGCAAAGGGAATTTTCATTTTAACCGATCCACGCCAACTGCAAGAACTTGGATTCAAGATTGGGGTTTCCAGAAAAGAAGATCACAATAGGTATATGAGTAGGCTCATCAATCAACATCAAACTTGTACGGTTAGTCACTAGACGCTGTTAGAGATAGTGCAAATGAGATTGGATCACCTATGGGCATATCCGGAGTGTAATGAAGATATTGGTGGCGTATGTGGGTTAGGGGTTAGTGACTCGGTATATTAACCCCGACGTTCTGAGTTCGAATCACGCTGCGGCAATTTGGTTGCAAATTGTTTCGTGTGGATTTTTACAAAGGACGATGGCACCACCCGTTCAGAAAGCAATAACAAACTACTGAACGTAATAATGCCTAGAAAAATCACAAACAGCGTTAAAAAAGCTGGGAGTTGATTCGTAAAGTCCTGTAAAGGATATGCAATTAACTTTTTTTTAATGAAGATATTTCTAACTGAAATTAAAAACACTGAAGGCTTCACTTATATGCATGCTTTAATATATGCATGCTTTAATATATGCATGCTTTAATATATGCATGCTTTAATATATGCATGATTTAATATATGCATGTTTTAATATATGCATGCTTTAATATATGCATGCTTTAATATATGCATGCTTTAATATATGCATGCTTTAATATATGCATGCTTTAATATATGCATGCTTTAATATATGCATGCTTTAATATATGCATGCTTTAATATATTCTTCTTCATTTCCTCTCATGCTGAACTTAAAAATGTTCAAAGAAAGAAGTGACAGTCAAGCAATTACAATACTGACGGCTATATCAATTTTCTCGGGCCATATGCGTAGGATATCTTTGTAAAAATGATACATGATAAATATCGTCGGTGTCACAGTTACACTCACCTCACCAGAAGTTAACCACTTCACCGCTCTGAGCCGATATACTAGGTCGTAGTATTTGTTAAAATGACCCAAAGCTACTATACTTGTAAACGATCTATTCTTTAATTAAGATACGCCCGCCTGCCCAGCGTGTTCGTAGCGCGTTGGACTACGGGTGACAAGTCCTCTGTGATTGCGGGTTCAACTCCGCGGACTGGCAGAAAAGCCACAGATTTCCCAGATTTACGGTGTTCATGGCACCGAACCGAAGGGTTACGATGTCCATGACACTGAGCCGAAGAGCTTTCAGCTCAAGTGCTTCTGGATCGGGAAAAAAAATATAAAATAAAGTATACAGTGGAACTCCAATATTCGTCCCCGCCAGTATTCGTCTTTTTCGATATTCACCTGTTTTTCGTCAACATTTGTTTTCGATATTCGTCCGAAAGTCAATATTCGTCCTACCTCCGGAAGCCGGCAGAAAGCAGCTGATCGCCATTTTGTGTCGGTTGTTTGGCTGAAGCGCTTGTTTGAAAGTGCACGCAATAAAACTCTTGTTATTTTTTTTTAATCTTTTGCAGTTTTTGCAATTTATTATTACAAAAAATTAGTGACCATGGGACGTAAGAAGTGTAGTGACGATAATGGTGGTAAAAAAAAAAAGAAAAGCAGTGCGAAGTACCATTGATTTTTAAAAAAAAAATTATTGCTAAGTTTGAAGCTGGAACACGTGTCGTCGATTTAGTAAAGGAATTTGAAATGCCGAGAACTACCATTCTAGCATAATAAAAAAAAGGATGTTATTAAATCAGCTGAAGTCGCACAAGGTGTAACAATTCTTGCTTCTAATAGATCGCCAATCATTGAGGACATGGAAAAGTTGTTATTAGTTTGGATAACTGAAAAAACAAAGGGCTGGTGATAGTGTTTCAGAAGCTATAATTTGCGGAAAAGCGAGGTCACTTTATCAAGATTTACAGAATGAAAGGCCTAGGCCATTAACATTCGCTGATGCTGCCGAATTCAAGGCAAGTAGTGGCTGGTTCCGCAATTTTAAATTCCGCACAGGCATTCATAGTGTAGTTAGACATGGCGAGGCTGCAAGTTCGAATGCAGAAGGAGCTAAACAGTTTGTGATCGATTTTAAAAACTTCGTAGATGCTGAAGAATATGTCCCTCAGCAAGTTTTCAATTGCGACGAAACAGGGTTGTTTTGGAAGAAGATGCCAAGACGCACCTACATTACAAGAGAGGAAAGTTCAATGCCGGGCCATAAGCCTATGAAAGACAGGTTAACCCTTATGCTCTGTGGCAATGCTAGTGGTGATTGCAAAATTAAACCCTTGCTATATACAATTCTGAAAATCCGAGTCTTTAAGCAAAACAATATCATTAAAAGTAGATTAAATGTCATGTGGCGATCAAATAGAAAGGCTTGGGTGACTAGGCAATTTTTTTAGAGTGGATTCATGAAGTCTTTGCCCAAGTACTAAAGCTTACCTAGAAAGTATTAATTTACCAGTGAAAGTTTTATTAATTTTGGACAATGCTCCTGCTCATCCCCCCTGGCTTAGAAGATGTTTTAACTGGTGATTACGATTATATTCGCGTTAAATATCTACCCCCAAATACAACTCCACTGATTCAACCCATGGACCAACAAGTAATTTCTAACTTTAAGAAACTGTATACGAAAGCACTGTTTCGAAGATGTTTTGAGGTCACGTCAGAGACTGAGCTTACATTGCGTGATTTTGGGAAAAATCACTTTAATATCCTACATTGTTTAAGGCTAATTGATAAAAAATGGAACGAAGTCACCACCCGAACAATGAATTCTGCATGGAAAAAACGTATGGCCAGATTGTGTATCAGAAAGAGACTTTGATGGTTTTCAAGAACAGCCAGTTGTTGATGAAATTGTTGCTTTGGGGTATCCTGGGATTGGAGATTCACAACGCAGATGTCGAAGAATTGGTAGAGGGACATAGAACGGATTTGACCACACAGGAGCTACTCGAACTTCATAAAGAACAGGAAGTTGAAGCGGTAAGAGAAATTTCATCGGACGAGGAAAAAGACGATGGCCCAGTTTCAAGTGGTGAAATAAAGGAATGGTTAACTACGTGGGGGGAAATGCAGGTTTTTATTGAGAAATGGCATCCAAACATCGCTATTGTAAACCAACGTATCAATTCGTTTGATGACGACGTGTTTGGACACTTTAGAAAAATTCTAAAGAACAGAACAAAACAATCAACCTTGGATAAATTTTTAAAAAAAGAGTGCTGGTGAATCATCTGTAAATGTTGGCGAATCGTCTGGAATCAATCAATCGCCTGAAGTGACATTGCTTGATGACGTAATGGAAGGTGACTCATCTTCCGACGAAAAATAACCTACGTAGTACTATAACCTTAAAAATAAAAACTCTTAATAAGAATCATTGTTTTTCTCATCCAAAAGGTAAATTTCTTTTTAAAATGTTATTTGTGTTTAGTGTACTACATGTATTTATGTAGGCCTACACAGTGCATATTACGTATTTTTTATGGCAGTACGCTGGTTAATATGTGCTGTTGTTAAATTGTACAGTGTTTGAAATGATTTCGGAGATCGATTCTCAAGTGAAAATTTATTTTGTTATAGAATAGATACGCAATATTCGAGGTCGGGAACGAATTAATCCATTTTTAGTTAATTCCTATGGAAAAAATTGTTCGATATTCGTCTTTTTCGATATTCATCATCCCTCGGAACGGATTAATGACGAATATTGGAGTTCCACTGTACATTGTAATATAAATGCGCGCGAATGTATAAAATAGATACAGAGTAAAAGAGTAATATATTTAAAAATAAGGTAAAGGAAACCTTTTTTCATAGCTCGAAGTATATTGGGTAATACGGTGTTAGATCTGTATTTTTCATTGACTCCTCGGCACACGATGTGTAATGTGGTCAACATCACGCCGACCGTCCTTACTTGTTAGTGCTTTTCCTGGTACCCAATTGAGGCTGGGTCGATCTGAGAGCCGTCACGGTCGGAGAATATTTCACGCCCACCGTGAAACTGAATCCGAGCCACTAGCCTAAGAAGTCAGTTCACTAACAATTATGATATATAATATAGTGCGTTACAAAACTCATGCCCATGTTTGAACCTAAGAAGCCAGTTCACTAACAATTATGTTATATAGTGCGTTTCAAAACTCATGTCCATGTTTGAAATTCTGTACGTCAGGAACTCTTTAACGTAAAGAGGTGATATTTTGCATGTGCTCTATTAATCGTCATGACATTGCAAGGAAATTATTGCAATGAAACAAACAGCTAGTTTTCACTTTAGCTTATATGCGGTATACAAAAAACATAAAACATACACTAGACATACATCTGAAACGTTTACAGTAGCTTTATTGTTGTTATTGGTGCGTAATTTTAAAAACCTCAATATCCACGTTTTTTGGTGTTTTTGGTGTTTTCCGTTATTTACCGGAAGACCAAAAGTGTTTACAATTGAACGGACAAGCAACGTTTGGTTTTTCGAAGGTCATTTCAATAGCAGGCACAGATGATTTACCTGCAGAAGTCATCAAAGCAGCTGGAGAGGCAGGTGCAAAATGGGTTAGACGAATTTTCCAAATCGCATGGGAGAACCAAGAAACACCAGAAGATTGACCTACAGCAATAATCACACCAATTTGGAAAAACAAAGGCAGCAAGAAGGAATGTAATAACTATAGGGGAATCTCACTACTAAGTCACGTAGGAATAATGTATGCTAAGATAATTGAAAAAAGACTAAGACCAACAATTGAAGAGCAACTCTCAGAAGCACAGATGGGTTTCAGACGAAATAGAAGCTGTACCGATGCAATATTCACATTAAGACAACTGACGGAAAGCGCAATAGAACATAACAAGACCTGTAATGTGGCATTCATAGATCAAGAAAAGGCCTTCGATAGAGTCAATAGAAACAAAGTATGGGATTGTCTAAGAAAATATGGAATCAGCAAACATCTCATTAAGGTCTGCAAGAGTTTATACATTTCAAATAAAAGTTACATAAGAACAAAAGTCGGAACATCAAAAACATTCACAGTAAACTCAGGAGTTAGACAGGGATGTGTGCTCTCCCCACTGCTTTTTATAACATACATGAACAACATAAGTAGAGAAGCAGGAACAGAGGAAGGAAATAATATTTCAGAACTTTTATTTGCAGATGACCAAGTATTGATCGCAGAAAATGAAGAATCTCTACAGAACCATTTGAGCTTAGTTAACATCAAGGGTGAGGAGTACAACATGAAAATAAATATAATAAAGACAGAGACAATGGTAATAAGTAGACAACCAGAAAGCATTACAATAAAACTACAGAACGTAGACATAAAACAAACAATTGAGGCCAAATACTTAGGAGCAATTTTCACAGCAGATGGAAGTATCGATAGCGAAATCAGCAATCGTTGCACAAAAGCTAACCAAGTACTGGGACAGTTAACACCACTGTTGTCACATAAAGAGATACCGCTAACAACTAAAGCAAATCTCATAAGAACGATTTTCTGGCCAACACTATGTTACCAGTGTCAAACATGGCCAATAACAGCAGTTAATGAGCGGAAAATCATAACGACAGAGATGAGGTGTCTTAGAAGAGCTGCAGGTGTGACAATAAGAGACAAAATTAGAAATGAAGAAATCACAAGGAGACTGGATGTGAAACCAGTTATGCAATTCATAAAAGAACAACAGATTAAATGGTTTGGACACCTTACCAGAATGCTCTGGTATCGCCTACCACAGAGAGCCACACAGAAAAAGTATAATGAGTACAAAGCAAGAGGAAGACCACGCAAAAGATGGAGCGACGGCATCAAGAACAGCCTTACGAACATGAATATCAGCTTACAAAGTGCCTTAAAAAAGCACACACAAGATCACTACGTTTCACCCCAACACTTCTATAAAGAAGTAAATGGTGGAGGAGAAGAAGAAGATTTCAATAGCCTCATTCCTTTCAGAGGTGTGGACATTGTAGGAGCTTTACAATGAGTATAAGAGTACATTTTGTGATACTACAAAGCATCACAATACAGATGTATCAATATTTTTGTAGAGAAGCTAAGGGTGGAAGCATTTCTAATTCTGAGCAGAGGGTAATGTGGTTTTGGGAGTAAATCGACGTACATTCAATCGCTGGATCCAAGACTTTTCACGTACATGTACAATGCAACCAAGAACGCAAGGTAGAAAGAAAGTCGTAGATAGTTTTGATAGAGATCTTATTCGAAGATAATTGTGTCGAATGTTTGAGTTGAAAGAAACAGTGACATTAAGGAAATTAAAGATGGGGCTTAGAAAGAACAACGACATCGATGTGTCAAAATCGACATTATGTGAGAGCTGGGGGGGGAAGGGGCGGCTTCAAATTTAGAAAATAAGCTGGTGGAAGAAACATTATCTGTGAGAAACCGCATTTAGTTGTAATGAGAAGCAAATATTTGCGTGAAGCTTGAGAAATGCGTCGACAAAGCATGATGAAACAGAATGGCAGTCATCAGATGGAACGATTAAGAAATTAGTAGGCCTACCAAGTGTTAAAGGGCAGCGTTTTATAATTGCACATGCAGGCAGTAGACAAAATGGGCTGTTGAAGAATCCTCAACTCCTATTTGTTTCGAAATCGGCCCGATAATCGGGACTGCCTTACAGAAATGAACTGTCATATATTTAAAGAGTGGATTGAGAAAACTATACTTCCGACATTAGATAGGCCCTCTTGTCTGATAATGGACAATGCATCATACCACAATGTAGTGGTACAAGAAGGCAAAGTTCCGACGTCCTCTAGTAACAGAATATGCAATACAGATATTTGCATGAGATTGTCATCAATGTACACATCGGTACTTTTCAAGACCACCAAAATCATCCTGACCTCTTAACATGACAACTGTATCGAAATTACGGTCCCGTTGAAATAAAGCCATTTCTTTTTGTATGAATTCCATTCTCGCGAAAAATGTGGATACACCTATGACTTATCAAAAGTTGCAAATTTGTTAGATTGCTGTAAATTCTATTTTGTGCTACCAAAATAATTATTAGGTGGTCAAAGATCAAAGAAAATCGCCGCTAGAGTAAAACGGCAGTAGCTACAGAAATTTAAATTATATATTCGTAATGTCATTGAAAATCTAACACCACATGCAAAATTACGTTGTATTTCATGCAAGGGTTATTGAGATATTAGAAGAAGTTTGTGGCATGAGATTTTAAACGCACTATATTTGATCTCTTAATGTATTGAGTTTGTTGGGAAACATGATATCTCAGTCTGTTGTTACATGTAATTGGCAAAGACACGATGACCTATTTGACATCTGTGGCCCAATTTTATATCGTGATCATACAATATTCTAGATTGTTGTTCCATTTAACAGACAGACATCAACAATTAAATAAAAATTAACTACACAAACTCCACAAACAAATAAACCGCCTATGTGTTGCGGGGCGTCAAGGGAGCAAAGAAAAGTAACACTGTGACCTACAAGGCATGTCGTAAGAGGCGACTGAGGTAGGGGCCTAGGAAGCTACCTAGTAAATAAAGCGTCTCAGAAATTGGATGTGCTGGCCTCACTTTAGGTGCATAACTGGCACAACGTACAATTGCTCTTAGTCTCAGATCACATACAAATCACAAAGAGTAGTTAACAAGTGGTCGATATGTAGCCGAAGAAAAAAGAAGAAAAAAGAATGAAGACATGCACAAAACATTGTTGTCGTGTGGCTCAAGTTTAGTTTGACATAAATGATCGTGACCAACTGTTAAATTACTGCAAACACCTACAACTTTATGTTATCTTACAAATAAAAAAAACAAATCGTGCTGTTTGTTTTGTTTTGTTGACAGTGTCAGTATAAAGAAACAAACTATTTACTATATGACACTAGATCCAGGTCGGGGTCGTAGTAAATGATATGCCAGGATCACAGTTTGCCAAGACACTGATTCAACTACAAATAGTGAGTGGTCTGGTGTCCGGATCCATCATTACAGTCTGGCTAAGGGGTAGGGATCGAAGGAGAAGAAAACCCCAGTCCCGTATCACAGTTGACCAAGGTACTAGTTTACCTCCAAGCAGTGACTTGGTACTCGGCTCCATCGTTACAGTCTGGCTGAGCGGATAGGGATCGAAGTGAGAAAGCAAACTCCAGTCCCAAAAAATGTTGTACAGAAACCAAATGTGTCAGCTTGAAGTGAACATACATCACAGCATAGGTGTCCACTGTTAAATAAAGTAACACATGCCCTTCTCAGGGTCAACGACGTAAAGAAAGAAAAAGAGATATCAGAATAAGATTGGGCAACATCTACTGTTGTCGTGACTCTAAAGTTGTCGTGGCTCTAATGGTGTCGTGACTCTAATGTTGTCGTGACTCTAATGTTGTCGTGACTCTAATGTTGTCGTGACTCTAATGTTGTCGTGACTCTAATGTGGAGCGTTTGAAGAAGAAGAAACTATGTAACTCGGGGTACCATATAACACTTTAGTTAATTATATTTCATACAAGCACAAACTATGTCAGGATAACAAGTTCAAGTAAAACTGTTTCTAAAAGAGCAGTACATGTTTAAAAACAAACCTTCTTCTTCTTCTTTGCGTTCGTTCTTTACGATAAACTTTTGTCCCTCTTTGTGAAATGTAGGATCTTTGCCAAGAACGTATACGTTGCACATTGGTTTAGTAGGCCCTTAAACCATAGACTTCTACACATTTGTTTTTTTCTTTTTCAGATCCAGAAGCACTTGAGCTTATTAGCTCTTCGGCTCGGTGCCATGGACATCGTAACCCTTCGGTTCGGTGCCACGAACACCGTAAATCTGGGAATCTGTGGCTTTTTCTGCCATCCCGCGGAATTGAACCGCACACACAGAGGGGTAGTCACCCGTAGTCCAACGCGCTACGAACACGCTGGGCAGACGGGCACTTCTACACATTTAGGACACATGCATCCGATTTCAGCTAAACCTCCTTAGCCGCCTCTTACGACATGCGTGGCAGGGTAACAGTGGTTCTATTCTTTACACCCCAAATTTGGGCCCCGGTAACCACTCGGCGTAAAACAAATGACGTCACTAGTTTCTCGTTGAACAGAACAAATATCAGTACAAAATGACGTCACTAGTTTCTCGTTGAACAGATCAAATATCAGTACAAAATGACGTCACTAGTTTCTCGTTGAACAGATCAAATATCAGTACAAAATGACGTCACTAGTTTCTCGTTGAACAGATCAAATATCAGTACAAAATGACGTCACTAGTTTCTCGTTGAACAGATCAAATATCAGTACAAAATGACGTCACTAGTTTCTCGTTGAACAGATTAAATATCAGTACAAAATGACGTCACTAGTTTCTCGTTGAACAGATCAAATATCAGTACAAAATGACGTCACTAGTTTCTCGTTGAACAGATCAAATATCAGTACAAAATGACGTCACTAGTTTCTCGTTGAACAGATCAAATATCAGTACAAAATGACGTCACTAGTTTCTCGTTGAACAGATTAAATATCAGTACAAAATGACGTCACTAGTTTCTCGTTGAACAGATCAAATATCAGTACAAAATGACGTCACTAGTTTCTCGTTGAACAGATCAAATATCAGTACAAAATGACGTCACTAGTTTCTCGTTGAACAGATCAAATATCAGTACAAAATGACGTCACTAGTTTCTCGTTGAACAGATTAAATATCAGTACAAAATGACGTCACTAGTTTCTCGTTGAACAGATCAAATATCAGTACAAAATGACGTCACTAGTTTCTCGTTGAACAGATCAAATATCAGTACAAAATGATGTCACTAGTTTCTCGTTACTGGTCATTTAGTTCCAAGAAAAACATCAAGGGATGAGTCATAGAACTAACAGCAATGAAGTCTCTACAAAACGATGTCAATACAAAGGGATTACAAATAATTAATTATAATCCGTCACGGAATTCTCGTGTAGCTGTTCACATAAAACATATTTTTCTTTTATTTTCATTTGGAGGATATTAGAAATGTGCGTTTCAGCACTTCATTCATCATCATCATTATTATTTCTCTCCGTTCCTCGTGGAGCATGGGCCTCAACAGATGTTGGTCACTTGTCTCGGTCTCTGGCTGTTTTCGTTATGGGCTACCAAGGGGTTAATGATAGTCGAGCACCCTTCATCAAGAAAACTTCGTCTTCATATCTGTTTAGAAAGACACCTTTTCCTTTTTCCTCGCGGGTTCCACTCAAGTACTTAGTACTCGTTAATTAATTAGTTGAGAATTAATACCGGAAATAAGAATCAATTTTCAGTTTTCTTTGGATGGAATTTGTGTATTCTAGCCTGAATGTGATAGTCTAGTACACCGTGTGACCCATCTAGGGAATTCTGAAACCACTGGGACAGGCCTAGCAAGCCGACAGTGGTATAATCCAATTTGTGCTCGTGGAATTATGAAGAGATTTCGAAAAACGGTAAGCAGGGACACAAGGGGGAAACCAAGAAATAACATCAAGATATGCACTATTAATATCTGTGGAGCACGAGAAAAATTTCAAGACATCGTAGAACAAATGAAAAAACGTAAAATAGCAATATTAGGACTAGCAGACACACGCACCAAAGGACAAGGCTGCAAGAAGTTACATCTAGATTACACATACGCATACTCAGGTGTAGAAATCAATGCAAGAGCTAAACATGGCGTCGGATTCATCATTGACCCAGATCTAGCTAAGTCAATACTACACATAGGTTACATCTCAGAAAGAATAATGACAATCACAATACGGGAGAACGACATGGACACGACATACATTCAAATTTACGCGCCGTGTAATAGTGCTGACAATATAGAAGAATGCGATGAATTTTATGACGTCATTAGCGATACTATAAATAGAATCAAATCAGAGGGAGACTACTTTCTATTGGGTGATTTTAATGCACATTTAGGTTCTGATAGGACAGGAGTTGAGACATATCTAGGTCAATTCGGAGACAACACTAGTCAGAGAAATGGAAACGGCATAAGACTTCTGGAATTGTGTAACCAGCACGACCTAATTATTACCAACACACAATTTCAACACCGGCAATCACACATTTATACTTGGTACAAATGGAACAACTTAGACTGCAAGAGCCAAATAGATTTCATTCTAGTCAAAAGATCAAAAAGAAGGTCAGTGGTAGACGCTAGGGCTATACCAAATTTATGCATAGACACGGACCACAAAGCGGTAGTTATGACAATCAGAACACACAAGAAGAGTACCAGAGGGCAACACACAACTACAAAAGAAATAATCAAAATCAATAAATTAACAGATGTCAACACACAAGAGTCATATCTACAAAGAGTCACAGATAATTTTGTTAAACTAACTGAAGAAAGCAAGTCAGTAGAAGAAGAATGGACAGTATTTAAGAGAACTTTATTAGAAGCAGCCAAAGAAACATGTGGAACAGCAAAATACAGAGGTACCCGACCAAAAGCACAACTTGGTGGAATGACGAAGTAAAACTAGCGGTAAAGGAGAAAAAACACAGATACAACTTATGGGCAAAAACAAACATCAAAACGACCTCACTGAGTATAGAACAGCTAGAAAACAAGCCAAGGAGATAATAAAGAAGTCTAAAATACAAGCATGGCAAGATTATGGCGAAACATTAAATTCAGACTACAAAAATTCAACAAGACATTTTACAAGAAAATTAAAGCTATGCGGGAAAGACAAGAACAATATGACCCAACTGAAATTATTAACGATGAAAACGGCCAAGCTCTTAATGATCCAAAAATGATAATGAACAGATGGCGACAATACTTTAGTGAACTTCTCAACCTTCAACAAGAGGACCAACCGAACACTCAAGAACTCACAGTAAATGTAACTTCAGAAGTAGAACCAAGCATAACACTATCAGAGATCAGAAATGCTGTAAATATGGCCCCACCTAATAAAACACCAGGCCCAGACAATATCCCGGCCGACCTAATCAAAGCAACTAAAGAGGTAGGAATCAGCTGGCTCCATAGACTATTCAACCAAGTCTGGATCACACAAGAAACACCAGAAGATTGGAGGAATGCTACAATTGTTCCCATCTGGAAGAAGAAAGGTAGCAAGAGGGGCTGTACAAAGTATAGAGGCATAGCGCTACTGAGCCACACTGGGAAAATATTCTGCAAAATACTTGAAAAAGGCTCCGCCACATCATCGAGCCACAGCTTAATGACTCCCAAATGGGATTCAGGAAGAACAAAAGCTGTACAGACGCAATATTCGCCCTCAGACAGTTAGTAGAAAGGACTATCGAATCCGACAAACATTTACACGTTGCATTTGTAGATCCGGAAAAAGCGTTCGACCGCGTAGATAGGCACAAGTTGTGGAAAATACTAACAACCTATGGGGTTAATGAACACCTAATCAACCTTTGCAAGAACATTTATACTGACAGCCAATGTACGATTAGAACAAATACAGGATTATCAGAAAAGTTTCACGTAGGGTCAGGAGTAAGACAAGGCTATCTACCATCTATCTACAAGGCTATCTACCAGACGTACTATCCCCGCTGCTATTCATCACGTACATTGACCACATTTGTAAAATAGCTAACACCAGCGAAGGAAACAACCTCGAGAACTCTTAAATGAATTTTTTTGCAGACGATCAGGCAATCATATCAACAACAGAAGAACAGCTACAACAACACATCAACAGACTCCAGTTAGCATGTAACGAATACAACATGAGAATTAACATCGACAAAACAGAAGTAATGACATTCGCCAGAGAAGAAAACACTACCAACATCTCCATCGATAATCATCTACTAAATCAAGCAAAAGATTTCACATACCTGGGGAGCATTTTTCAGCAAATGGAAGAATAACTAATGAAATTCAACACAGATGCAACAAAGCAAACCAAATGATAGGGCAAATGGCGCCAATTTTAAGATGCAAACACGTCACCATGAACACAAAAGAGCAATGTTCAACACAATCTTTCTCCCCACATTATGTTACCAGTGCCAAACCTGGACGCTGACAACAAACGATAGAAGAAAACTAGTACAACAGAGATGAAGTGTCTACGCAGAATGCTGGGTGTAACAAGAAGAGACCGGTTGAGAAATGAAGACATCAGGAAAAAGTGGGTACAACATCAGTACTAGACTTCATCAAGAAACAACAAATTAAATGGTTCGGTCACGTAAGCAGATTACCATCAGACAGTGCACCCAAATAGCAATGCTGCTCCGATACAATGGGTACAAAGCAAAAGGCCGGCCACGCAAAAGATGGACCTCAGAGATAACAGAGGCGACGAAAGAGACTATCTACGAAGCGCATACTAGGGCCCGTTTGAAATCTCTTCCTGACCTGACGCTGTGAGGCATACAGGATTCGAGAAAGAAAGAAAGAATAAGAATCAAACAAATAAAATATTTCTGACTCAAAATGAGCCATTGATTGAAATCTTATTAGAGGAAAAAGTTCAAGGATGGCGAGCAAGAGGAAGAACAAGAAACAAGTGGGAATGAAACATCAAGAGATGGACAAATTACAGCCTGACAGAGTTTCAACGTAATGACAAGATGCTAATGTTCGAGATTCACTTCAGCCGACATTCGTTACAAAGACTGTACATGATGATGGCGATGATGGTGGTGATTATGATGATGATGATTATGATGATGGTGATGATCCCGATGATAAGTATTCTTACCTAAACATCATTACCAAGCCAATGTTGACTGTAATACTATTCAGTGAATTTGTTTTAAAATAATTGTATTTGAGTATAAGCATACTGTCGACATGAGTAGAATCTGGACTAGTTCAAATATTTATGATTGTATTTGAGTATGAGCATACTGACATGAGTAGAATCTGGACTAGTTCAAATATTTATGATTGTATTTAAGTATGAGCATACTGACATGAGTAGAATCTGGACTAGTTCAAATATTTATGATTGTATTTGAGTATAAGCATACTGTCGACATGAGTAGAATCTGGACTAGTTCAAATATTTATGATTGTATTTGAGTATGAGCATACTGACATGAGTAGAATCTGGACTAGTTCAAATATTTATGATTGTATTTGAGTCATGGGCGGCTCGTCATTAAGGGCCAGTGGGGCCAGGCCCCACCAAAATATTGAGTAACGTGTACTTATTATTTCAGACATTATTTGTTTATAATTATTACTTTCAACAGGATACTGATTAGCTTTGAAAGTTGATATATAGCTCTAAAATATCACACACATTCTGAAATCTAAAATTCAACATATTTTTCCTACAATTAGTATACACCCATGGTCATTTGGGGCCAGTAAGAACATGCCTACCAAACCAAAAATAATTAACGTGTACTTATTATTTAAACAAATTTTGTTCGTAATTATTATTGTTAACTTGACACTGATTAGCTTTGAAAGTTGAATATTTAACACTAAAATATAAATATTATATCATAATAATATAACAATCATAATAATATATAAATATTATTATTTTAAAAACTATTATATATATACGGTTTCAAATGTAGCTTCTCTATATAACGTATCAGCGCACCATGTTTTATTGGGTCGTTTTAAAATTCTCTACTGACGATGTAACATTGCGACCTCTGACCTTTGACCGCTACCTTTTATAATAATTGCCAAAACCATTTTATTCACCGAAAGCTGAGTTCCTACGCTATCAACCAATTAACAGTTAAACTACGACTTTTGATTAAATAGTACTTTGTATAATTATCGATTGAATCAAAAATTATATATAAAATAGTAGAAAAGGATATGCATTAATAGAAATATGTAACTAACTATTATTATAATCGTTAACGGTAATTGTCCGTTTCGTATTCAATATACAAATGTCTTCTACAACGCACACAAGCTGTGACCTACTTTTGAAGTTGTGGCTTACTCAAAATTCAAAACGAATCAAGTGGATTATTTATTACGAAATCCGTTTCCTTCGTTAAAGATAGAAGAAAAGCTTGAAATTAAACGACTAGGTGCACATCAGCCAAATAGCTTTGTTTATGTGCAACAAGATGGAAAGAAAAGAGGATTTTCAATAATAAGTGGTTTAGTAAAAATCACGTGGTTAACTGTCAGTGAAGAAAAGCAAAGTTTTTTTGGGTTTTTTTTGTGTGCTATTTCATGGTGAAGGACTGTGGTCAACGTAGGTTGTAGGATCTCTTTTGTACCTTAGTTATATGGTATATATTTTAGTTGTTGTTGAACCCCAGGAATTATGGGTTTTCACCATTTTGCCTATAGTGCGTGGGGGAGAGTGCTCGGCTTTCTTGCAATGAGAGCTGGCAATTATGGTTGACAATTGATTCAGGAGGAGAGTATACGCTTACACGCGACTCGTACGTTGTTACTTCAGAAGATGCAGCAGAAGATGCGTGCATTCACTAGTATTTAGGACCCAAGAAGCGTGTCTGCGTTTGCCTTATTACCTATACCAGAGTAGCTCTCTTTCGATCCTTACCCACTTAGCCAGACATGATCTTTGTCTATTTCCAGGGTCACCACGAGGAGGTGGAGTAGGGTCTTGATCAGTGCAAGCTCACTTACCCTGGCACAACGTTGTCCCGTTTGTTATTTGCGCATGCGGCGTCAAATCATTATAGTAAAGAGGAAATAACGAATCCGACAAACATTTACACGTTGCATTTGTAGATCAGGAAAAAGCGTTCGACCGCGTAGATAGGCACAAGTTGGGGAAAATACTAACAACCTATGGGGTTAATGAACACCTAATCAACCTTTGCAAGAACATTTATACTGACAGCCAATGTACGATTAGAACAAATACAGGATTATCAGAAAAGTTTCACGTAGGGTCAGGAGTAAGACAAGGCTATCTACCATCTATCTACAAGGCTATCTACCAGACGTACTATCCTCCGCTGCTATTCATCACGTACATTGACCACATTTGTAAAATAGCTAACACCAGCGAAGGAAACAACCTCGGAGAACTCTTAAATGAATTTCTTTTGCAGACGATCAGGCAATCATATCAACAACAGAAGAACAGCTACAACAACACATCAACAGACTCCAGTTAGCATGTAACGAATACAACATGAGAATTAACATCGACAAAACAGAAGTAATGACATTCGCCAGAGAGGAAAACACTACCAACATCTCCATCGATAATCATCTACTAAATCAAGCAAAAGATTTCACATACCTAGGGAGCATTTTTCAGCAAATGGAAGAATAACTAATGAAATTCAACACAGATGCAACAAAGCAAATCAAATGATAGGCAAATGGCGCCAATTTTAAGATGCAAACACGTCACCATGAACACAAAAGAGCAATGTTCAACACAATCTTTCTCCCCACATTATGTTACCAGTGCCAAACCTGGACGCTGACAACAAACGATAGAAGAAAACTAGTCACAACAGAGATGAAGTGTCTACGCAGAATGCTGGGTGTAACAAGAAGAGACCGGTTGAGAAATGAAGACATCAGGAAAAAGTGGGTACAACATCAGTACTAGACTTCATCAAGAAACAACAAATTAAATGGTTCGGTCACGTAAGCAGATTACCATCAGACAGTGCACCCCAAATAGCAATGCTGCTCCGATACAATGGGTACAAAGCAAAAGGCCGGCCACGCAAAAGATGGACCTCAGAGATAACAGAGGCGACGAAAGAGACTATCTACGAAGCGCATACTAGGCCCGTTTTAGAAATCTCTTCCTGACCTGACGCTGTGAGGCATACAGGATTCGAGAAAGAAAGAAAGAATAAGAATCAAACAAATAAAATATTTCTGACTCAAAATGAGCCATTGATTGAAATCTTATTAGAGGAAAAAGTTCAAGGATGGCGAGCAAGAGGAAGAACAAGAAACAAGTGGGAATGAAACATCAAGAGATGGACAAATTACAGCCTGACAGAGTTTCAACGTAATGACAAGATGCTAATGTTCGAGATTCACTTCAGCCGACATTCGTTACAAAGACTGTACATGATGATGGCGATGATGGTGGTGATTATGATGATGATGATTATGATGATGGTGATGATCCCGATGATAAGTACTCCTTACCTAAACATCATTACCAAGCCAATGTTGACTGTAATACTATTCAGTGAATTTGTTTTAAAATAATTCAAGAAGCCTTATTGTAAGAATAATACAATTTGAAAATAACATGTAAATTAATATAATATAAAATATAAGGACAAAATAACATGTAAATTAATATAATATAAAATATAAGGACAAAATAACATGTAAATTAATATAATATAATATGTAAAGACAATATAAAATGTAGATAACATTAACCAAAAATATGTCACCAACATGTAGCAGAAATTCTCTAAGGAGAACTAAATTTTTTAAAGCCTGATTTATGGAATTTAGTTGATAAATAGCTAATATGACCACCCTAACTTCAAGCAACAAATAACGTAATACGTAATCAACAAAATATTGAAATCTGTCTTGTTGTTTAGTTCGGAAACGTGGCGAGTCAACAAAATATTGAAATCTGTTTTGTTGTATAGTTCGGAAACGTGGTGAGTCAACAAAATATTGAAATCTGTCTTGTTGTATAGTTCGGAAACGTGGTGAGTCAACAAAATATTGAAATCTGTCTTGTTGTTTAGTTCGGAAACGTGGCGAGTCAACAAAATATTGAAATCTGTTTTGTTGTATAGTTCGGAAACGTGGTGAGTCAACAAAATATTGAAATCTGTCTTGTTGTATAGTTCGGAAACGTGGTGAGTCAACAAAATATTGAAATCTGTTTTGTTGTATAGTTCGGAAACGTGGTGAGTCAACAAAATATTGAAATATGTTTTGTTGTATAGTTCGAGAACGTGGTGAGTCAACAAAATATTGAAATCTGTCTTGTTGTATAATTCGAAAACATGACGAGTCAACAAATTGAATACAAATAAGATTCATAATTTTATCAAGAAATGTATTCTCGACAGATTCTCAGACTAAGATGGTAGTTGAAAGTAGCAAACACAGAGACCTGGAACTAAGAATCGGACAGGAACCATGAAGACCCAAGTTAGGAGGAAAAAAATGGCGATAGGTTGGGAATACCCTGCGGAAGACATAGTCGAATGTAACAAGACGCGCACTTCAGTGGAATCCGCAATGTAATCGGAAAAGGGAACGTTACAAACAAATCTGGAGACAGGGCCTTCTTGATGAACTGAAGGATGCTAGAATATAATTGGAAGCCATAAATAACAGACAGAGATTGGAAAAAAGTGGATGACAACTTTCAGACCCGATGCTCTATGAGGAGCGTAATTTAGTCTGCAATATAAACGCATTACATCGCTTTTATTTATGATTGTATTTGAGTATAAGCATACTGTCGACATGAGTAGAATCTGGACTAGTTCAAATATTTATGATTGTATTTGAGTATGAGCATACTGACATGAGTAGAATCTGGACTAGTTCAAATATTTATGATTGTATTTAAGTATGAGCATACTGACATGAGTAGAATCTGGACTAGTTCAAATATTTATGATTGTATTTGAGTATAAGCATACTGTCGACATGAGTAGAATCTGGACTAGTTCAAATATTTATGATTGTATTTGAGTATGAGCATACTGACATGAGTAGAATCTGGACTAGTTCAAATATTTATGATTGTATTTGAGTCATGGGCGGCTCGTCATTAAGGGCCAGTGGGACCAGGCCCCACCAAAAATATTGAGTAACGTGTACTTATTATTTCAGACATTATTTGTTTATAATTATTACTTTCAACAGGATACTGATTAGCTTTGAAAGTTGATATATAGCTCTAAAATATCACACACATTCTGAAATCTAAAATTCAACATATTTTTCCTACAATTAGTATACACCCATGGTCATTGGGGGCCAGTAAGAACATGCCTACCAAACCAAAATAATTAACGTGTACTTATTATTTAAACAAATTTTGTTCGTAATTATTATTGTTAACTTGACACTGATTAGCTTTGAAAGTTGAATATTTAACACTAAAATATAAATATTATATCATAATAATATAACAATCATAATAATATATAAATATTATTATTTTAAAAACTATTATATATATACGGTTTCAAATGTAGCTTCTCATATAACGTATCAGGCACCATGTTTTATGGGGTCGTTTTAAAATTTCACTGACGATGTAACATTGCGACCTCTGACCTTTGACCGCTACCTTTATAATAATTCAAAAACCCTTTTATTCACCGAAAGCTGAGTTCCTACGCTATCAACCAATTAACAGTTAAACTACGACTTTTGATTAAATAGTACTTTGTATAATTATCGATTGAATCAAAAATTATATATAAAATAGTAGAAAAGGATATGCATTAATAGAAATATGTAACTAACTATTATTATAATCGTTAACGGTAATTGTCCGTTTCGTATTCAATATACAAATGTCTTCTACAACGCACACAAGCTGTGACCTACTTTTGAAGTTGTGGCTTACTCAAAATTCAAAACGAATCAAGTGGATTATTTATTACGAAATCCGTTTCCTTCGTTAAAGATAGAAGAAAAGCTTGAAATTAAACGACTAGGTGCACATCAGCCAAATAGCTTTGTTTATGTGCAACAAGATGGAAAGAAAAGAGGATTTTCAATAATAAGTGGTTTAGTAAAAATCGTGTTAACTGTCAGTGAAGAAAAGCAAAGTTGTTTTTTGGTTTTTATTGTGTGCTATTTCATGGTGAAGGACTGTGGTCAACGGTAGGTTGTAGGGATATCTTTTGTACCTTAGTTATATGGTATATATTTTAGTTGTTGTTGAACCCCAGGAATTATGAGTTTTCACCATTTTGCCTATAGTGCGTGGGGGAGAGTGCTCGGCTTTCTTGCAATGAGAGCTGGCAATTATGGTTGACAATTGATTCAGGAGGAGAGTATACGCTTACACGCGACTCGTACGTTGTTACCTCTTACATTTGCTTTGCATTTATGCAACTTTTTTCATTAAACATCAGCAGAAGATGCGTGCATTCACTAGTATTTAGGACCCAAGAAGCGTGTCTGCGTTTGCCTTATTACCTATACCAGAGTAGCTCTCTTTCGATCCTTACCCACTTAGCCAGACATGATCTTTTGTCTATTTCCAGGGTCACCACGAGGAGGTGGAGTAGGGTCTTGATCAGTGCAAGCTCACTTACCCTGGCACAACGTTGTCCGTTTGTTATTTGCGCATGCGGCGTCAAATCATTATAGTAAAGAGGAAATAACTCGGGAATAGACAAATAATAGTAAATACTAAAATATAAACCGAGCCTAAAAATCATGATTTTTCCGAAATTTTTGTCTGACCCCAACCACCAAAAATGACCACGAGCCGCCACTGATTTGAGTATAAACATACTGTCGACATGAGTAGAATCTGGACTAGTTCAAATATTTATGATTGTATTTGAGTATAAGCATACTGACATGAGCAGAATCTGGACGAGTTCAAATGTGCACTACATACAGTGGTCATGATGACTTATTCCATTTGAGGGGTGTATGTGCATTACATACAGTGGTCATGATGACTTATTCCATTTGAGGGGTGTATGTGCATTACATACAGTGGTCAGGATGACTTATTCCATTTGCGGGGTGTCATACAATTTGTAGCTATCTCGGTGAAACATATCCCAAAAATAGACGTTAACAAACACGTAACAATGAGTCATAATTTCCTGCTCAAATGTAGTTCAAACTATTTAACAACCAGTTTTGTTTGAAATTATGTTTCAACAATAATACATATTTAATTATTGTAATACAAAGAAAGAGAGAGAGAGAGAGAGAGAGAGAGACAGATAGTCGCCGTAGCGTAGTTATTAATGAACTCAATTCTTGGGATAGTGGTCTGAGTTCAATTCAACGGTAGGAGCGGCATTTTTTCCCAACCGTAACGAATCTCAGGTCGATCCAGTTTCAATTAGGTAATGAAAAGCAACGACGGGATGTTGATCACATCACCCATCGTGTGCCAACGGTCAATGAAAAATACGAACCTAACACCGTATTACTCTATATACTACGTTGCATACAAATAGTTCCTTTACTTTGACTTAACTAATATAAATAGTTCATTTACTTTGACTTAACTAATATAAATAGTTCCTTAACTTTGACTTAACTAATATAAATAGTTCCTTAACTTTGACTTAACTAATATAAATAGTTTCTTAACTTTGACTTAACTAATATAAATAGTTCCATAACTTTGACTTAACTAATACAAATAGTTCATTTACTTTGACTTAACTAATACAAATAGTTCCTTAACTTTGACTTAACTAATACAAATAGTTCCTTTACTTTGACTTAACTAATATAAATAGTTCCTTTACTTTGACTTAACTAATACAAATAGTTCCTTTACTTTGACTTAACTAATATAAATAGTTCCTTAACTTTGACTTAACTAATATAAATAGTTCCTTTACTTTGACTTAACTAATACAAATAGTTCTTTTACTTTGACTTAACTAATATAAATAGTTCATTTACTTTGACTTAACTAATATAAATAGTTCATTTACTTTGACTTAACTAATATAAATAGTTCATTTACTTTGACTTAACTAATATAAATAGTTCCATAACTTTGACTTAACTAATACAAATAGTTCATTTACTTTGACTTAACTAATACAAATAGTTCCTTAACTTTGACTTAACTAATACAAATAGTTCCTTTACTTTGACTTAACTAATATAAATAGTTCCTTTACTTTGACTTAACTAATACAAATAGTTCCTTTACTTTGACTTAACTAATATAAATAGTTCCTTAACTTTGACTTAACTAATATAAATAGTTCCTTTACTTTGACTTAACTAATACAAATAGTTCTTTTACTTTGACTTAACTAATATAAATAGTTCATTTACTTTGACTTAACTAATATAAATAGTTCATTTACTTTGACTTAACTAATATAAATAGTTCATTTACTTTGACTTAACTAATATAAATAGTTCCTTTACTTTGACTTAACTAATATAAATAGTTCCTTAACTTTGACTTAACTAATATAAATAGTTCATTTACTTTGACTTAACTAATACAAATAGTTCCTTAACTTTGACTTAACTAATACAAATAGTTCCTTTACTTTGACTTAACTAATATAAATAGTTCCTTTACTTTGACTTAACTAATATAAATAGTTCCTTAACTCTGACTTAACTAATACAAATAGTTCCTTAACTTTGACTTAACTAATACAAATAGTTCCTTAACTTTGACTTAACTAATATAAATAGTTCCTTAACTTTGACTTAACTAATACAAATAGTTCTTTAACTTTGACTTAACTAATACAAACAGTTCCTTTACTTTGACTTAACTAATATAAATAGTTCCTTTACTTTGACTTAACTAATATAAATAGTTCCTTAACTTTGACTTAACTAATATAAATAGTTCATTTACTTTGACTTAACTAATATAAATAGTTCCTTAACTTTGACTTAACTAATATAAATAGTTCCTTAACTTTGACTTAACTAATATAAATAGTTCCTTAACTTTGACTTAACTAATATAAATAGTTCCTTAACTTTGACTTAACTAATACAAATAGTTCTTTAACTTTGACTTAACTAATACAAATAGTTCCTTTACTTTGACTTAACTAATATAAATAGTTCCTTAACTTTGACTTAACTAATATAAATAGTTCATTTACTTTGACTTAACTAATATAAATAGTTCCTTAACTTTGACTTAACTAATATAAATAGTTCCTTAACTTTGACTTAACTAATACAAATAGTTCCTTTACCTTGACTTAACTAATATAAATAGTTCCTTAACTTTGACTTAACTAATATAAATAGTTCCTTAACTTTGACTTAACTAATATAAATAGTTCCTTAACTTTGACTTAACTAATACAAATAGTTCCTTTACCTTGACTTAACTAATATAAATAGTTCCTTAACTTTAACTTAACTAATATAAATAGTTCATTTACTTTAACTTAACTAATATAAATAGTTCCTTAACTTTGACTTAACTAATATAAATAGTTCCTTTACTTTGACTTAACTAATACAAATAGTTCCTTTACCTTGACTTAACTAATATAAATAGTTCCTTTACTTTGACTTAACTAATATAAATAGTTCCTTAACTTTGACTTAACTAATACAAATAGTTCCTTTACCTTGACTTAACTAATATAAATAGTTCCTTTACTTTGACTTAACTAATACAAATAGTTCCTTTACTTTGACTTAACTAATATAAATAGTTTCTTAACTTTGACTTAACTAATACAAATAGTTCATTTACTTTGACTTAACTAATACAAATGGCTCTTTACCTTGACCTAACTAATACAAAAAGTGTATAGAAAATATATAGAAAAAAGTGAGAATCTGTATCTTAAACTGTAGTGAGCTCAGTGACAAATAAAGTGAGAATTTGTAGCTTAAACTGTAGTGAGCTCAGTGACAAATAAAGTGAGAATCTGTAGCTTAAACTGTAGTGAGCTCAGTGACAAATAAAGTGAGAATATGTAGCTTAACTGTAGTGAGCTCAGTGACAACCTAAGAATACCTGGTTCAAACTCCACGGTGGACAGTTTGGAACCAATTGTTCCGTGGATTTTTACGTGTGGTAAAATAGACTCACCCTTCAAAAAGCAATGGCAAACTACTAAGAGTATAACTGGTGCCTAGAAAATCAACGACTAGTTTACTGTGACAGATGGCGACGTCATAGAAAGGATATGCCACAACTTTCGTTTTCAATATAAGGAGTTAATTATTCATAACTTCTAATGGTGTAAGCCTTGGGGATCAAGGCTATGTTGTTTGTTCCTTTTGAAGTTTCATCTGCTTGTTTTATGACAAATCGTACATTGATACGTAACTACATATCGTGCTGGTATATTAGTAAACTGAACAACACACATATTTTTCTCTCTCTCTCTCTCGCTCTCTCTCATATATATATATATATATATTTCTTCAGCGATCTCTGGTCATGCGCTTAATTTACTGTGGGCCACAAACTGGACAGTCAGCTTAAGGTCTATCAGGTTTCCCCAAAGCTTAGTTTTCAGGTCGACTGGGTGTTGCCACATGTTGCTTCTCAGCTCACACAGGAGAGGACAGTCTGCAGGATATGCTCTGGTGTCTGTTCCGCCTGCTGACACTGGCAGAGAGCTGTTTGACTTATTCCTAGTGTATATAAGTGATGATATAAGTGATAAAATATATATATATATATATATATATATATATATATATGTATATCTACGGCAAGAATAAACAAATTGTTACTGCAAATGAACAACAAACTGTCAATATTGGTTAATAGTGGATCTGTGGGTGTTATCTACAAACACAACTAGTAGATTTATGGGCGTTGTCTACAAACGTTATCTACCGCTAAAAACTAAAGCAAATCTTAGGATTTTCTGGCCAACACTATGTTACCAGTGTCAAACATGGAAAATAACAGCAGAAATGAGCGGACATTCGACGAAGATAAGGTGCCTTAGAAGAGCTGCAGGTGTGACAATAAGAGACAAAATTAGAACTGAAACAAAATTAGAACTGAAACAAAATTAGAACTGAAACAAAATTAGAACTGAAACAAAATTAGAACTGAAACAAAATTAGAACTGAAACAAAATTAGAACTGAAACAAAATTAGAACTGAAACAAAATTAGAAAAAGATGAGATGTGAAACCAGTCATGCATGTCCTAAAAGAACAACATATTAAATGGGTTGGACAAACTGACAAGAATGCCATGGTGTCTACCACAGAGAGCCACACAGTAAAAGTATAACGAGTACAGAGCAAGAGGAAAACCCGAAAAGATAAAGTAATGGCATTAAGAACAGCCTTAAGAAAATGAATAACAGCTTACAAAGTGCATTAGAACAAGCACACACAAGATCACACAAGATCACTACCTCCTACACTCTCCACCCAACACTTCTATAAAGAAGTTTTTTTTTTTTTTTCTTGTTTTTCTTTTTTTCTTTCGTCCGCTTTCAACTCAGACGAAGTTTCATCTCTGAAACTGATTTTTGCGTGAAAATCTGTTTTTCCAATTCTTACAATGGCAGCAGCGTGCACATTGTAAATTACTTTACACTGGCAGCCGTGTGCTCAATGTACTCGTAATTAGTATTCCTCGCCATACAGGCAGATTTTCTCCGACTTCAGAGGTACTCAATATTATCGTCCTGAGTAAGACCAGGGACTCGAACAAATGCCGGACAGTAGGTTCGAACCCGAGCTATGAGGCGTCTCACAGCTAGCAGGCCGAGCTACTATCAACTACTCTAGGCAGTCCCCCTATAAAGAAGTAAATGGTGGAAGAGAAGAAGAAGAAAATCTACAAAACAAAACTAACGTCACCAGCTTAATGAAACACACTTGACTGCATTATTGAACTTTATGCTCAAACATACTCAGATATTTGTAATATTATTTCCTATCATCTGTGCTATTTTCATGGCAGGATTTGTTAATACTTTCATGTGACAAAAATACAAATAACACCACATCAATCTGATTGAATTGATAATCGATATGTAACTGCAACCAACGCATCTTGTCTATCAGTTCATGATTGTGAGAGTTTTATTGACTTCATTTGGATCCATGAATAAAATACAAAGATATAAACATTTTTTTTCTGAATAATTCATGTCAACAGTTTCATTCATTCATCCATGATTAGGTGTCACAGGTGCAATAAAATAAGATGACAAGGCAGCAACAGGGTCGGTGAGCTTGCACTGACCAAGATCCTACTCCACCTCCACGCTATGATCTTGGAAACAGATTGCTGTGGTAAAGAAAGTAGGGATCGAAGGAGGGCTACCATGTGATTAGGAAGCAGTCTAAGCGAAGCTGCAAATGGTATGAGATGTGTCCGTACAACAGATGAACAATATCTTAGAGTTTGCTGAGCCTACACGAGTCTCCTCACCGACAACGGAGATCGATAACCGACACAGAAGCGCGCAAATGACGTTGGCAATACCAGAATTGAACGTTACAGTCAGAACTCGGTTAAGGGTTCATGTTCCTGTTCTGTCATGTCAAACTTTACAACATAAAGCCCCGGTTACTTCACATTTCTACACACTAGTACGCAAGAGGTAGGAGAGCCAACCCTTTTCCCTCGCGCGTGGAACGTCAAATAGAGAATTGAACCCACAACCCTTATGTGCCCGAGTGGATAGACGAACGTCATGGTATATCAGCTTTAATAATTGTCTTCTACAATATCCCTGATGTTTCATATGACCACAAGACTTTCCTTTATACAAAATCATATCCTACATGGGCGCACACACAAATATTTCTAGATCAAGAGGGAACAAAATAAAAACAAAATTTTTTAATTTACTACGCGGAAATGGAGAAGACCCTACTAGAATAAAAATGTTTTATCAAAAAAGAAATTTTACTTTTTCCTTAACGTTTAGACGCCAATGGCAATCTAAAACCAAATATTTTGGTATCACTGTTTTATCAATTCATAAAACTGTTTTAAAAATAACAACAGTTGTTCTCATCTCAATAATACTTCTTGAAAATGAGCTCTTCCAGTGTTGTCATCTTTAGTCATAAGCGTCGCATGTAGGTGAAGGACTATTATCATAGCACACCGGACATGTCAATAAGTGCTTCGACTCTCTTCTCAGCTGGTAAATCTTCCCAACACGACATTTCGATGTTGATTAATCAATCTTTTTGCATTGTTCATCTTATACTCAAATTGTTGCTGTCAGTCAAACAATCGACAATGTTTCTTCACTCTACTTGATGATTTACTGATATTTTGTTTTATTTAATCTGCTACCAATTAATATATAAACACTACACTCAGGAGTCAGTGGTAATCTGCTACCAAGTAATATATCAACACTACACTCAGGAGTCAGTGGTAATCTGCTGCCACATAATATATCAACACTACACTCAGGAGTCAGTGGTAATGAACGAGCTGATAGATTGGCTGGCATAGTTACAAGATCAGAGGGAGATGCTATGGACCTAGTTGATATTCTTAACGCATTGAGAGAGTCTTTTCGAACAGAGGAGTTTCAAGGCTGTGAATCCCACTCGCTGACCAGATTGAGAGAGTCTTTCCTAACAGAGGAGTTTCAAGGCTGTGAATCCCACTGGCTGACCAGATTGAGAGAGATGAGTGTCAATATTGGGTACAGCTCGAAAAGAAGGACATACCAAATATACAAAGAGATTGATTAATCAACATCGAACTGGCCTGTTGGGTCGCTGGACGCTGCTGGATGTGCTGAGGCGGAGATCGGAGCACCTATGGACGTGTCCGGATTGCTATGATGATAGTCCTCATATAACTGATAACTGATATAAACATTATTCTTCTAATGTTAATTCTATATTGCACGTGTCAACTCACCGATTCTTGTCCCTCTTCATTGGACACCATGACGGATGATCCTACATCCATTGTACAATCTGTATACGACTAAACACCCAAATCACTACTGATCCCAAGTCAAAGACAGAACTTTCACGACTAAATGAAAATGATAAAATCCTGTTGGCTTGTCTAATCTGACATATTTATTGTGTCTAGTAAAGGTCAAGAAATCAAACCATACTTATTCACTTACAACACGACGACCATGAACTACTATCTACTATCAAACAAAGTTGTGAAAATCTTTAGATAGCATACGAGATGCTGAGTACAAATATAATGTGTGGACTATGTTTACAAAATAATAATGAGTCTTCTCGTACCAGGCAAGATGCTATTTCTTACAGACTCCACTGTCAGCTATACAAGCCCTGGAGGCTAAATCCACTGACAGCACAGTACAAAAACTAAAAGAGAACTTGCTCAGCTTTCAGAAAAGACAGAAATTCACTTGCAGTGGATTCCATCTCACTGTGACATTGCAGGCAATGAGAGTGCCGATGTCTTAGCTAAGGAGGGCAGTGCCAAAAAGCAAATTTACCAACCCTTGTCTTTTCAAGAGGTTAAAACCTCATACAGAGAAAATCTGCAGCAGACTGAAGACAAACACTGGATATGATTATGGAAAAGACTCCTCAAAGACCTAAGCAGAACAGACCAGGTCATTATATTTTGACTACGTACCGGACACTGCAGACTTAACAAACACTTATATAGACTAGGAATAAGTCAAACAGCTCTCTGCCAGTGTCAGCAGGTGGAACAGACACCAGAGCATATTCTGCAAGACTGTCCTCTCCTGTGTGAGCTGAGAAGCAACACGCGCCCACACCCAGTCGACCTGAAAACTAAGCTTTGGGAAAACCTGACAGACCTGAAGCTGACTGCCCAGTTTGTGGTCCACAGTAAATTAAGCGCATGACCAGAGATCGCTGAAGAAGAAGAAGAGTACCGTAATAAGTTACATAGGGCTTGCAAGCAATTTCTCCATACCACTCTATCCTGCGCAATTCGCTAAATCTTTTCCAAAGACCTGAGACCGATATTTCTTGCCTCTCTCTGTGTGGACTTTGTGTTTATTCTCATCATATTTTAGTAACTAACTCACAAAGGAAAGTGTTTATTCTCATCATATTTTAGTAACTAACTCACAAAGGAAAGTGTTTATTCTCATCATATTTTAGTAACTAACTCACAAAGGAAAATGTTTATTCTCATCATATTTTAGTAACTAACTCACAAAGGAAAATGTTTATTCTCATCATATTTTAGTAACTAACACATAAAGGAAAGTGTTTATTCTCATCATATTTTAGTAACTAACTCACAAAGGAAAGTGTTTATTCTCATCATATCTTGCTTAGTAACTAACACATAAAGGAAGGTGTTTATTCTCATCATATCTTGCTTAGTAACTAACACATAAAGGAAAGTGTTTATTCTCATCATATCTTGCTTAGTAACTAACACATAAAGGGCAGAAAATCGTATTAAAACGTGACACCAATATGTCTTGCCAGAACCGCCAACACGAGTTACCCATCTGTGACATATAAGTCCTCACTTACTCATTTTTGCGCCAGAAATTGTTATGTAACCACCAGAAATCAGACACGGAACAAACGTCATCATGACCTTTCAATGCACTTAAAGTACAACCTTTGAACTCGGTTCTGTACTGGTTGACCTCTCACAAAATATTCATCAGTAACTCTATCAATAACAACAGGTACAATCTACAACTTACAACACGACTGACCACGTGTAACAAAAATAATCTAATCAGAAACGAACATGTAACTACAGTCATCTATATGTAACCATGAACATAGATAAGACAAGAGAAATGGATCATTATGCAATATTGTGTTCCAGTTTCTCGAAATAAAACTCATGAATTTTTTTGTACAATTTAATCTCTGACCTACTATCTTAGTGACCACGAACTTTTCCATTAGTCTCATACAAGCCACTACATGATGATTTACCGCCGATATTTCTATGTAGACATCGCACACTTTAATCCCTAAATAACTCATAGAAGACATGATCAGACATTACATGACTGATTGATGCTCGTCCATCACGGGTGATGATGACCACACAATTTTCATCCAAGGAATGTAGTTGCGTTATGTTTGTCTGTGTGTGCGTAGATGACTAGTGAGCCCAATGCGGGCTTGAAATGTTCTTGTATAGTGTGGGCAATATATACTTGCATTTGTGGGGAGTTTTACTGCCTTTCTACTCGTGTTTTGACGTTTTTTTTCCATCCATGCTGTTCTGGAAGACCATATTCAATGACTTTTAACTGTACATAGCTAATATATTCAACGTTCAATTATTGCTATCAAGTGGTAGCATGTATCTTGCAGAACGTTGCATTCATCATAGCCCGCCTGAAAAACTTTATGTCGCTTGCAAGTTCTCCAGCCTCTTTCAGCAACATGTTCAAGGTTTCTTTGATGTCCTGCTGCCATCTTCGTCTTGGTCGTCCTCTGCCTCGTCCTCCAGGAACCATGCCTTCCATTACCATTCCCTCTACATCTCTGTGACGTTCAGAGTTGTCCAAATATTTCATTTTGTCGGGACATGATGTTATTTATGTGTCAATTCTTCTCAATATGCAGATCTTGTAGGATGTCAATATGCAGATCTTGTAGGATGTCAATATACAGATCTTGTAGGATGTCAATACAGATTTGTAATGTCAATATGCAGATCTTGTAGGATGTCAATATGCAGATCTTGTAGGATGTCAATATGCAGATCTTGTAGGATGTCAATATGCAGATCTTGTAGGATGTCAATATGCAGATCTTGTAGGATGTCAATATGCAGATCTTGTAGGATGTCAATATGCAGATCTTGTAGGATGTCAATATGCAGATCTTGTAGGATGTCAATATGCAGATCTTGTAGGATGTCAATATGCAGATCTTGTAGGATGTCAATATGCAGATCTTGTAGGATGTCAATATGCAGATCTTGTAGGATGTCAATATGCAGATCTTGTAGGATGTCAATATGCAGATCTTGTAGGATGTCAATATGCAGATCTTGTAGGATGTCAATATGCAGATCTTGTAGGATGTCAATATGCAGATCTTGTAGGATGTCAATATGCAGATCTTGTAGGATGTCAATATGCAGATCTTGTAGGATGTCAATATGCAGATCTTGTAGGATGTCAATATGCAGATCTTGTAGGATGTCAATATGCAGATCTTGTAGGATGTCAATATGCAGATCTTGTAGGATGTCAATATGCAGATCTTGTAGGATTCAATATGCAGATCTTGTAGGATGCTAATATGCAGATCTTGTAGGATGTCAATATGCAGATCTTGTAAGATGTCAATATGCAGATCTTGTAGGATGTCAATATGCAGATCTTGTAGGATGTCAATATGCAGATCTTGTAGGATGTCAATATGCAGATCTTGTAGGATGTCAATATGCAGATCTTGTAGGATGTCAATATGCAGATCTTGTAGGATGTCAATATGCAGATCTTGTAGGATGTCAATATGCAGATCTTGTAGGATGTCAATATGCAGATCTTGTAGGATGTCAATATGCAGATCTTGTAGGATGTCAATATGCAGATCTTGTAGGATCTCAATATGCAGATCTTGTAGGATGTCAATATGCAGATCTTGTAGGATGTCAATATGCAGATCTTGTAGGATGTCAATATGCAGATCTTGTAGGATGTCAATATGCAGATCTTGTAGGATGTCAATATGCAGATCTTGTAGGATGTCAATATGCAGATCTTGTAGGATGTCAATATGCAGATCTTGTAGGATCTCAATATGCAGATCTTGTAGGATGTCAATATGCAGATCTTGTAGGATGTCAATATGCAGATCTTGTAGGATCTCAATATGCAGATCTTGTAGGATGTCAATATGCAGATCTTGTAGGATGTCAATATGCAGATCTTGTAGGATGTCAATATGCAGATCTTGTAGGATGTCAATATGCAGATCTTGTAGGATGTCAATATGCAGATCTTGTAGGATGTCAATATGCAGATCTTGTAGGATGTCAATATGCAGATCTTGTAGGATGTCAATATGCAGATCTTGTAGGATGTCAATATGCAGATCTTGTAGGATGTCAATATGCAGATCTTGTAGGATGTCAATATGCAGATCTTGTAGGATGTCAATATGCAGATCTTGTAGGATGTCAATATGCAGATCTTTGTGATGTCAATATGCAGATCTTGTAGGATGTCAATATGCAGATCTTGTAGGATGTCAATATGCAGATCTTGTAGGATGTCAATATGCAGATCTTGTAGGATGTCAATATGCAGATCTTGTAGGATGTCAATATGCAGATCTTGTAGGATGTCAATATGCAGATCTTGTAGGATGTCAATATGCAGATCTTGTAGGATGTCAATATGCAGATCTTGTAGGATGTCAATATGCAGATCTTGTAGGATGTCTTTGTTTGTTTGTTTCTCTTTCCAGGATGTACTAAAAACTTGTCTGCAACACCTTGTTTCAAAATCACTATTGCTATACCTGTGTGTATAGAACTCTACAGATGTGAGTACTATATACCATCAGAAGTTATAGCCATTATAACATAGATATCTACGTCAATGCACTAGGACAAACTAGGTACAAACTTCTTCTTCATTCTCTCTACATCAGCCACTTATCAAACCACTCTTTGTGATCGGTAGGCGATCTACATGCTTAAAGTGTAAGTTCATTGTGCCAGTTAGAAGCCTACAGATCCGTAGGCACACACATTCGGTATCTGCATGCTCTTTTATTCGGGTTTATCTTTATACGTCGAAGGAAAAACTGACCTAGGGAAGTTCATCCACTTATGTGAGCCAGAGCTCACTTAACCTTGAACCTCACGGTCAAAGTTTCTGAATCGACATCACTGATCAATGAAGCTGGCTTGTCTATTTGACGAGTCATCAACAGACTACTAATTTTCACTTTTCGCCCTTCCTAAGTAAGACTAATCGACCCCAACTCTGCTGGATGTAGAGCCAAAGAGCCCACTTTATAGACCCGATGTACGAGTACATCTAATTCTACGGACTACTATTACAAATTGATATAATCCACTAGGATGTTGTTCTCACAATCACCGAGAAGTTCATCTTATCTGTTACTTCATTTCAATGCCAGATGTTCTTTCACACACAAGCTAGAGGTGGGCAATTGGGCAATACAAACTAATCAACATGGCACTGAGTCCAAGATAATTATTAGTTCCTCAGTCAGGGTGTCCGATGTTTGTAGTTACCATTTACGTTGTCTTTAATGTGGAAAGTATATGTACAATGGTTCCTAACTTGGAAGTACGAGATGGCACTTCAGGGTGTCCACTCTATGTGATTACTATTTACTTTGCATGTGAAAAGTATGTATACAATTTAGTTTAGTCGTCGGGTCATCATCCTTGCATATCAAACGAATCAGTCCATAAGTGCCTCGATTTCCTCATCAGTTTGTCTCTCAGTGTGTGGTAACTAACGACACCGGTTCTTTTTGTTGGTTTAATATTCTTCTTTGGTCCCCAGTATAAAGTTCTTGTCTAGCTACACCACATCTGACTTGGTATTCTTGCAGTCTGGTTAGTGTTGTAGATTAGAGTATGTATACAGTGGTCACTAGATTAGAGTATGTATACAGTGGTCACTAGATTAGAGTATGTATACAGTGGTCACTAGATTAGAGTATGTATACAGTGGTCACTAGATTAGAGTATGTATACAGTGGTCACTAGATTAGAGTATGTATACAGTGGTCACTAGATTAGAGTATGTATACAGTGGTCACTAGATTAGAGTATGTATACAGTGGTCACTAGATTAGAGTATGTATACAGTGGTCACTAGATTAGAGTATGTATACAGTGGTCACTAACTAGACAAAGAGTTTCCAAATGAAAGAACCGAGATAACATTTCAAGACGTCCAACAACGAGGTAAATGTACTATATACATAATAGAAATCAGGGCTGGGGATAATAATTCCCGTTTAATAGACATCAGGGGTTGGGATAGTAATTCTCATTTAATAGGGATCAGTGGTGGGGATAATTCTCATTTAATAGGGATCAGGGTGGGGATAATTTCATTAATAGGATGTGCTGATATTAATCAAATATTTTCTAGGAGATCGGAAAATAATTTGGGAACCCTTGTATTAGATTATCTTTTTAATCCGTTATACTCGGAATAATGTCGGCAGAAGTCATCAATACATTTTGTAAACAGCAAATACATAGCACACAATCAAACAGACTTTCAATGTTCATGTTTGTCCTGGCGAATTAGACAGTGCAAATGTGTGCGTGCTTGCGTGGTGTGTGTGTGTGTGTGTGTGTGTGTGTGTGTGTGTGTGTGTGGCGCGCGCGTGTGGATTATTAATGAATGTTTAAAGTACTTTCAGTTGACGCCGCATTATGTAAATGAAATAGATCTCGGAGTGGCAATCAATCTACTCGTATATTCACAGAGCATATAGAGCAACGGGAAGCCGCAGTAACGTAGTTCTTAGTGAACGGGAAGCCGCAGTAACGTAGTTCTTAGTGATCGGGAAGCCGCAGTAACCTAGTTGTTAGTGAACGGGAAGCCGCAGTAACGAGTTGTTAGTGAACGAAGCCGCGTAACGTAGTTGTTAGTGAACGGGAAGCCGCAGTAACGTAGTTGTTAGTGAACGGGAAGCCGCAGTAACGTAGTTGTTAGTGAACGGGAAGCCGCAGTAACGTAGTTGTTAGTGAACGGGCTTCTTAGACTAGTAGTCCGAGTTCAATTGCACGGCGGGAGGGAAAATGTATTAGACCGAAACAGATCTCATGTCTATCCAGCCTCAATTAGGTACCAGGAAAAGCACTGAGAAGTAAAGGAGGACGGTATGATGTTGCACATCCACATCCACATCACACATCGTGCGCCGACGGTCAATAACAAGTTCCGCCCAAACACCATATCACTCAATATATCTCGCGGTACAAAAGGGTTCTTTTTTATATAGAGCCATATGTAGTTGAGAATAAAGGAGAGTATGGTTACTGTAAGAGAATTCAGAGGACTACCGGAATGACAGTGACAACAGGAAATCTTGAACACGACGAGGGAAGAATTAGTAGAACTGTGTAGAAATCAAGATCCTTCAAGCGGGATGTGATGAAAGCTACTTTCTGCAAAGAAGATGCTCATGCTACATAAAAATCTAAAGCTGGCTTCACATCCGATCCATTCATGTCAAGAGTGGTAATCTGGCTTCACATCCGATCCATGTATGTCAAGAGTGGTAATCAATCCATGACATTGTTTTCTGCCAGTATCCTGACTTGTCAGTTACTATCTTGATGTTTTTATATTGTGTTTTGATTCTTTGTAACAATCATTAACAGTGATTACAAGCAATGATTTATGCATGAACGTCCACATAAGTTTGTTCAAGGGAGGATGGAAGAGAGGTGTGGGCAACAAAATGAATCAACACAATTTTAGCTGATAGTTTACTAAGCGGAAATGGAGAAGATGAGGTTCAGATCAGATTTCACTCGTGAGATCTTTGTAAAGAAATATTAATTTCTTATACATTTTAAACTATAGCTGATTAGCAACAGTCAATCATCATGTTTTATCACTTCTTCTTCTTCTTCCAACGCTCCATATCGAACACTTGTTAACCACTCTGTGCGATTTGTATGTGATCTGAGCATAAGAACGATTGTACGTTGTGCCAGTTATGCGCCTACAAGTAGGCCATCACATCCGATTTCTGCGATGTTTTTTATTTACTAGGGTAGCTTCCTAGGTCCTACATCAGTTGCCTCTTACGACATGCCTTGTAGGTGGCAGTGGTACTATTCTTTGCCTCCTTTCCAGGCCCTGGCACAATACGGGCATATTTTATCACAAAGACATTTTCCAAGAGTGGGAGGGGCACTTCCGCCTAACTTTACCTTGCCTTAACGTATGAATACCCATGTTTTTATGTTCACACACAAACCACACAGAAACAAAGTCAGACGCACACACAAACAGACACCACACAGAAACAAACACACACATACACACACCACACAGAAACACAGTCATACACAGACACCACACAGACACAACACACACACACTCACACACATACACCCACCACACAGAAACACAGTTAGACACACACACACACAGACACAACACACACCACACACACACACATACACACACATTGCCGTCTAAATCTCGCAAACTTTGACTAACGTTGCAATAGTAGCTGAAGACTGTCACTATAATTTCGATAGGCTGTTTTGCTCAAGAAAATTCACATTCGATTCAGTTATTTGAGGTTACTAAAACCATTGTTTACAATTCGTTCTTTGTTTACAATTGACGATAAGAAAAACAGATGGCTCATCTCAAAATGATTTGTTTGATCAGTCGAACTAGAACTCCAAAATGATGGAATCTGTTTCCACAAGTCAAACAATGGTGGATGTACCTGTTGAATTAACCCATTCAATCACATGAGTCGATATACTGGCTCACAGTTAACATGAGACAGCTGTGACAGCTATACGAAGACTGGATATGAAACCAGTCATGCATTTCATAAAAGAACAACAGATTAAATGGTTTGGACACCTAACAAGAATGCCCTGGTATCGCCTACCACAGAGAGCCACACAGAAAGAATATACTGAGTACAAATCACAAGGAAGACCACGCGAAAGATGGAGTGACAGTATCAATAACAGCCTTACGACAATGAATATCAGCTTACAAAGTGCCTTAAAACAAGTACACACAAGATCACTACGACCCAACACTTCTATAAAGAAGTCACTGGTGAAAGAAAAGAAGAAAAAATGTCTGTAACGGCCTTCCTATATCAAATCAGATCTGATACCCATGCTACAGTATAACTCCAAATGTGGTACTCTAAAGTGAGATTTTATGTTTGTAAAATCTTACAGTTACCCATCATTACAAATAGGTGTCCTATTGGATAATATGCATACACTTTGGTTGACATTCGGATATACCGTAGTGGACTAACAGAGACGCAACGTACTCACGTTCTCGGCGCAAACCACACAGATCATAAACAGTGGTAAGCTTGGTTGATAAAAACGAATAAAAACAAACAACTAACTCGCAGCATTTGTAAACATGACACAAATCACTTGTCACTTGTCACTTGTCACTTGTCACTTGTCACTTGTCACTTGTCACTTCCGTATACATACATTGTAGTATAAACACGTGTCACTTCTGTATACATACATTGTAGTATAAACACGTGTCACTTCGATATACATTGTAGTATAAACGGTCACTTCCGATCATACACTAGATAACACGTGTCACTTCTATACATACATGTAGTATAAACAGTGTCACTTCGTATACATACATTGTAGTATAAAACGTGTCACTTCGATAATACTTAGATAAACTGTCACTTCCGTATCATACATTGTAGATAAACACGTGTCACTTCCGATACATCATTGTAGTATAACACGTGTCACTTCCGTATACATACATTGTAGTATAAACACGTGTCCTTCGTACACTACATTGCAGTATAAACGTTTCCTGAAACTGAACAATTCACTGGTCAAGTCAGTATACATACATTACAGCATAAACGTTTCCTGAAACTGAACAATTCACTGGTCAAGTCAGTATACATACATTACAGCATAAACGTTTCCTGAAACTGAACAATTCACTGGTCAAGTCAGTATACATACATTACAGTATAAACGTTTCCTGAAACTGAACAATTCACTGGTCAAGTCAGTATACATACATTACAGTATAAACGTTTCCTGAAACTGAACAATTCACTGGTCAAGTCAGTATACATACATTACAGTATAAACGTTTCCTGAAACTGAACAATTCACTGGTCAAGTCAGTATACATACATTACAGTATAAACGTTTCCTGAAACTGAACAATTCACTGGTCAAGTCAGTATACATACATTACAGTATAAACACTTCCTGAAACTGAACAATTCACTGGTCATGTCAGTATACATACATTACAGTATAAACACTTCCTGAAACTGAACAATTCAATGGTCAAGTCAGTATACATACATTACAGCATAAACGTTTCCTGAAACTGAACAAAATTGACGGACTGTCAGAGTTAATGAGTCTTGAAAGCAGTTTCCGGTACACATTTAATATTCTCAAATAAAAGTGGCATCAGTTATAAATCTCTATTTGTGACGCGAAGTATTCTTGTAACTGATGTCTTTACTTTTGACACTCGACATTATAGAACATGAGCAGGTAATGAGCTTTATAGAACATGAGCAGGTAATGAGCTTTATAGAACATGAGCAGGTAATGAGCTTTATAGAAGATGAGTAGATAATAAAGCTTTATAGAACATGAGTAGATAATGAACTTTATAGAACATGAGTAGATAATGAGCTTTATAGAACATGAGTAGATAATGAGCTTTATAGAACATGAGTAGTAATGGCTTTATAGAACCTAGTAATCCGGCTTCGCACGGGTGAAAGTTTTATTAATCCTTGATGAGGAATTGGGTAAGCCTTTCCAAAAGATGTCATCTAATAGCATGAATTGTATTTTCTGATATTTTTAAGAAGTGGTTTGAATCGGGTATGTCGTCGTTAAACGATTTTAACGGTTCGAGTGGTTCTTGTAATGCTTCACGTTTAATCAAAGTAGCGTCTTCGCATTCTTTTTAATTATTTTAAAATTTCTATAGTGTAGTTTGAAACAGAAAAGTGAAGCTGTAATGATATGAAAACGCAACGAAACTAAGGGATGTAATCCATGCCTATGTTGTAGAGGCCATCTGGCAATTTTTGGACTATATCCCTTTGGCTGTAAGCTTTCTTAACTGCATGTTTTTCTTTTGTAACCAAGATGGTTGACTTAAAATGTTGGATAGGACATCAAGAATTCGATTTAAATTAATTTTAAAACTAATATTGATCCGATTTTGAAACTGTTTCTTTAGCTGATCTAAAATTAGCCCAAAAAATATTTGTAAGAAATATGGTGAATATTGGATTTAAACTGAAGGCGTCTATAGGGGGACACACATCAGATTTAAGGAATATATTATAAGATAAGTAAATAAGTGTATAGTACTAGTATAATGTATAAGGTTCAGATAAATGTATCGTCATCATCATCTAATAGTTTATCCTGTGTAGAACTTTGCCATATGAGTGTCGATGGTAATGAGAGAGCAGGCTGGCTCTGCCACCATATCAGGAGGTCAGCCAATGGGTAGACCTGACATTTTGAACGGTCTCATAGGGTATGGGCGCAAAGAAGATTTCCATCTAAACCCATCCACGTCAACTGCTAGATTGCAAGAGCTTGGATTGAAGTAGCCAGAAAACATATGACACCACAGCACGAAACAAATATCAAAACGTACAAATGTAATATGAAATGACACTTAGATCCGTGTGGCGAAGTGGCTAAGCAGTTTGTCGTGCGTTCTGAAGGTTATCAATTTGAACAATGACATCGTCATTTGGTTCAAGCCTGTTTTTTTTCTTCTGAAGACCCCTTACGATTGTTGCTGGAGCTACGGAGTTCTTGCTGTGTGCAATACTTTCGGTAGGTGATGTACCATTTCTACTCAAAGTGACCGAGCTATTCAGGGAAATCTGATGCAATGAAATCACCACCTCCTTTTAAAAGAAAGACATGACAAGGTCAATGCAACTGAGAAGTCACAATTGAACAGCCATGTCATACATAATTATTACTAATTAGTTACCAGAGGGTTAGTGATGTCAAGAGCACACGCGTCTTTTCTTTGATGAGTATACACAGACCGACCTGAGAGAGTAGCGAGCGAGCTGGCAATAATTCAAGTAATAACATCGATCTTATAAAAGCAAGTCGTACCACCACCAGCAGACGAGTGCTTAATGAATTGTTATTGTTTTTATCATATATCGATATCAGCTTGTTCTGATCTGTCTGTGTTAGCCCCCAGGTCGTTTGTAGAAATGGAAAGAATCAAAGTAATCGAAATATTGAACTAGAGTGAGGTGATGAATGATGGTGGTGGTATTGGTATTGGTGGCAGTAGAGTCATTGATGGTAGTTTCAGTATGTTTTCTATAGTACTATGTGACGGAATAAACAGTCATAAAACTACTCTCATTTTGTGAAGGTAGTGTTTGTTTTTGTTATTGAATGTGTAATGAAGAATGTGTTGGGCATACATTGAGAAGAATGTGTTGGGCATACATTGAGAAGAATGTGTTGGGCATACATTGAGAAGAATGTGTTGGGCATACATTGAGAAGAATGTTTGGGCATACATTGAGAAGAATGTGTTGGGCATACATTGAGAAGAATGTGTTGGGCATACATTGAGAAGAATGTGTTGGGCATACATTGAGAAGAATGTGTTGGGCATACATTAGAAGAATTTTTGGGAATACATGAAAGAATGTTTGGGCATTTGAGAAGAATGTTGTTTTGGGTATACATTGAGAAGAATGTGTTGGGCATACATTGAGAAGAATGTGTTGGGCATACATTGAGAAGAATGTGTTGGGCATACATTGAGAAGAATGTGTTGGGCATACATTGAGAAGAATGTGTTTTTTGGGCATACATTGAGAAGAATGTGTTGGGCATACATTGAGAAAAAATGATCAAAGAATAGCAAAGCAGACATTATAAAGTGGGAGGAAGAGGGTTCAAGAGAGAGTGGACGAATAAGGGAAACCCTGAAACGAGCTTTGCTGAGGATGCAGAGTCACACACATAACACATTATGTATACCTTCTAGGATTCCAACCCACAAAGTGTGTTGACATTCTTGCAAGTAACTAAAAGAAATAAACATTTATAAACCAAATAATCTACGTATATCTACTGACTATCATCACGTAACATCTAACATTCTTTGTTTTCGTAGCATGTTCCGAGATTCCAGATAACGGAATCTAGACAACCAGCATCTATGTCTAGTATAAACAACTAAATCTTACTTCATCGTCAGGTGCCGTTTTGGCTGGCGTAGGCGATCATGTGTCTCCACAAATCTCTGTCTCTGGTGTTTGCTATCATCTCAGATGTTGACGCTCTCACGTACCATGAAGTCAGACGATCCAAATTTTTTCTGTCTTCCTCTACTTCGTCTCCCTTCGATTTTACCGGTTGTCACAATGTGTTATAAACCTCCCTTTTTCATCACATACTCGAAAAATGATGACTGCCTCTTTCTTTTAAGTCTTACTTACTGTATCTAAATATTGAATAGGCCAGGGTTTATATCGCAAGGTGAGGTATGTTGACTTTATTTTCCAAATATACTCAATGACTTGCTACACATTTCAGACAAATTCTAGACAATGTTGTCACGGGCAATACTATGATGTCTTTGTTTATAGATGTGTACCTGGGTGTATGTGTTCTTGTATTTGTAGCTAGACTTGTCATGAATGAATGCGTGTTTGGGTGTGAATAGTTAAGGGAACAGACCAGGTCATTATATTTCGACTACACACAGGACACTGCAGACTCAACAAACACTTATATAGACTAGGAATAAGTCAAACAGCTCTCTGCCAGTGTCAGCAGGCGAAACAGACATCAGAGCATATCCTCTCCTGTGTGAGCTGAGAAGCAACATGTGGCCATACCCAGTCGACCTGAAAACTAAGCTTTGGGAAACCTGACAGACCTGAAGCTGACTGCCCAGTTTGTGGTTCACAGTAAATTAAGTGCATGACCAAAGATCGCTGAAGAAGAAGACGAATAGTTAAGGGATTGGATGTGTATCCTCCCAATGAGATCATTATCTAGCAGTGGTGGAGAGGCTTGAATGTTCTAAAATAACAATGGGCAAGGAAGGTGGGAACGTATGTTCCTGGCAGGGCCACATAGACTGGACAGGTCACATAGAAGGGATCAGAGAAGATATGACTTCCTGGTCCTCCAAGTTGTGAGTCTGATTTGAAACTAACAATCCCATTATATAAAACACTTTATGTTTTGAAAACAGTAAAAATAATGACATATTCATGTTCACGAAATGCTACCAATCATGGATTCATACAGACTGGAAGTGAACAGTACAAAGCTCTACAGACATATCATGTTCCAAATCAAACCAGAATTTGATTTCTGCAAATGTGAAAGAAAAAATTATAACATAATCTGTTTCACGAATAACAGCAAAAATATATAAGATACCATGCTGCAAATTGGAAAACAGTAAGAATATATAACAGTTCATGGAAGAAAGTAAACCAGTAAGAAATATAGATTTCAGTCTGAAATGCTGAAACCAGTAAGAAATATATAACATATTCATGTTCACGAAATGCTGAAAACAGCAACAAATATATAAACATATTCATGTTCACGAAATGCTGAAACCAGTAACAAATATATGACATATTCATGTTCACGAAATGCTGAAAACAGTAAGAAATATATGACATATTCATGTTCACGAAATGCTGAAAACAGTAAGAAATATATGACATATTCATGTTCACGAAATGCTACCAATCATGGATTCATACGACTGGAAGTGGACAAAGTCGAAAGGAAGCTGCTTTCACCAGGACGGATATCCTGGTTGTCAAAACCAAAACCAGAATTTGATTCTGAAATGTGAGAGCAATGTATGAATCAGGAAACTGATCACAGATAACAGCAGAAATAATAAGATACCACCTGCATATATTGGCAAATAACAGAAGCAGGTGAACAGGCAATGGAAGAAGTACCACAGTAACAGGAGAAATAGTTTTCTAGTCTGGACTAGATGAAAACCAGCACCACCAAGAAATAGAACTCATTCAAACAAAAATGCGCGTAAAAGTGTTTTCTTAAATGGAAAAATATCAACACCGGATTGATTACCATCTGATTAAATGGGTAGACATATCAATAATAGCACCATTCTACAATACTAGGCACCAACAAATGATAGTGTAGATGCAAAGACAAATTCGTATTACGAAAATCAACAATACTAGGCACCAACAAATGATAGTGTAGATGCAAAGACAAATTCGTATTACGAAAATCAACAATACTAGGCACCAATAAATGATAGTGTAGATGCAAAGACAAATTCGTATTACGAAAATCTACAATACTAGGCACCAACAAATGATAGCGTAGATGCAAAGACAAATTCGTATTACGAAAATCTACAATACTAGGCAAATAAGAAATGATCAGCGTATTATGAAAATCTACAATACTAGGCACCAACAAATGATAGCGTAGATGCAAAGACAAATTCGTATTATGAAAATCTACAAGCAGAGTTAGACAAATTCCCCATGCCATGGTGTTATTATTGTTATGAGAGATCTTAATGCAAAAGTTGGACAAGAGAACATCCACAGCTACAGCAGAACTATAGGAAGAGCATGCATATGGTGTGATGAACGATAATTGGGAATACTTGTACACATGCCAGATTGAACAATCATGAACAAACTATGAACAATCTCAGTATATGAGTTACCTTATTTCAACATCTCGACAACAATAAATTGACCCATTGAGTGGCAGAGATAAAAAGCCATATAGAATATCGGATGATCAATGGACAATGACGACGCTGATTGCTAGATACTGGAAGATATGAATGAAGACAGGTATACGACAGTTTAACATTAGCAACAGTCCTTGTTTCCTGGGGCTCGCAAGGGGAGTAAAGAATAGTAGCACTGCGACCTAAAGGGCATGTTGTAAGAGGTGACTGAGGTAGGGGCCTAGGGAAGCGATTAAAATTAAAGTAATTAAAAAGCGTAGTAGAAATTGGATGTGCTGGTCTACTTGTAGGCGAATTTCTGACACAACGTACAATTGCTCTTAGTCTCAGATCACATACAAATCACAAAGAGTGGTTTAACAACTGGTTGGTATGGAGCGCTCAAAGAAGAAGAAGAAGAAGAAGAGCGTTAGCAAGGAAATAATTGATAAACAAATATAACAAGTAACAACAATCAACTTTTTGGCCCTTTCACTCTATCAATACAACACATATAGCTGGTTGGTTGGTTGGTTGGTTGGTTGGTTGGTTGGTTGGTTGGTTGGTTAGCTGGTTGGTTGGTTGGCTAATTAGTAAACTGGTTGGTTGGTTGACTGGTTGATTGGCTGATTGGTTAACTTGTTGGTTGATTGATTGGTTGGTTGGCTGATTAGTTAACTGGTTGGTTGATTGATTGGTTGGCTGATTAGTTAACTGGTTGGTTGATTGATTGGTTGGTTGGCTGGTTGGTTAACTGGTTGGTTCGTTCGTTGGTTGGTTACTTGGTTGGCTGGTTGGCTGGTTGGTTGGTTAGCAGGTTGGTTGGTTGGTTAGCTGGTTGGTTGGTTGGTTGATTGTTAATTAATTAGTTAATTAGCTATCTCTTCGTTTGGCTCGTTATTTAGTTAGTTGTCTGGTTTGTGTTAGCGTAGTCAGTTAGTGATTCTATCAATCACTAAATGAATATTCTCTGAATGAGAATGACAACCTGGCTAACTACAAAATCAACTTGTGTTGCGTGTTCCAGATCCTACTTCAGGCTACGGCAGACGTTATGTCAGACATATAACCAGTACTTTGTGTCCAGTCGAACAACATCAAAGACGATCACCTGAAGAATATTTCAGTCAACAAGACCAGTCTCTGTGACGTTAATGTTATAGTTCTCGTCTCACTCTACAAAAGTACTAGGTTTCAGCTTCATGTGAAGCGATCGAGTTACTTTCCAGTGATCCTAGAATTCAGAGCAGATGAAATCGTATTCCTACTCCTGTCAAAGACAGGCGATAAAATTTAAGTGTTTGGTTGTGCACGAAAAAGAACCGTTGTCTGTTGAAAATCTATAAGAGCAGGCTGGAACTGCGCTGCCTGGACCAAAATCATTATCAATATCCGTTCGACATTTTTACAAATTTCGTAACCCTCTAAATTATCAAACGGATGAATTGTTGAATTAATGAGCTATGGACAAAACAGTATGAGTCTGTTTAGAACAAGTGTCATCCCAAACATGAGAGACGTCATTGACTGCCTAACAAAACAAGAACAAGTCATTATTTTATTCCTTAGGACTCAGCGCATGTCTCTGAATGCTCACCTACATCTTTTTCTACTCTCAACAAACTGTCATACACCATCTCTTCCAGTGACTTGCACTCGCTGACTTATGGCGCAAGTAACTACCCCTACCCAGAATTTGAGAACACTCTCTACACCAGAGCTGTCCAACATCAATGTATTGTCATGGCGTCCGTGCTATACATTCATGGTGTCCTATTTTACCCTGATCCGATTTCAAGAAAAAACTATTTTTCAGTGGGGTTTTTTTTCGTAGGCCTCCCATGAACACGATCTCCCGGCTTGTGCAATCTTCTTTTATTTTATATAACCATACTACTGCCCCTAATACCAGACTGTTATTGTTTCCCTGGAGACAGTATCGACATCTTAACCATTCTACTGCCCCTAATACCAGACTTTTATTGTTTCACTAGAGAGAGTGCCACTACTATTGTTAGTACTATCAGTTGTAGTATTTCAATCACCACAGGACGTCTGCGCCTCCACAACCATAAGTAAGATGCCCCCATAGAAATAAACTTTGGAAGTACTGTCTACTCAAACACACCACAACTCGGAAAGATAACTTCTCTGCAATTGTCTCAAATCGAAGGACAAAACAATCAAAAGAGAAGAGAGAGAGAGAGAGAGAAGAAATGATACGATAGATAACGAGATAGATTCGTGTACATTAAGAAGAAAAACAAGTTAGTTATTTACGAGAATATGCATGTGAAAATGGATGCAAATGAGTGGGCGATGATGAAGGAAACAAAGACTGACAGCAGCTGGTGACCTCCCTCTAATATAACGTGAAAGGGTATAAATATATGCCCCTGTACGGATTAGAACTGATTGACAATAACCCCCTGCTATTTGACGAGATGCTAAACAGTATGTTTGGGTTTTCTCAGCTAGCCCCACACGACATAAGCTAACAAAGAGCTCAGAATCAAAGATAGGCTAAATGAGCCTTGGAACTAGGAGGGGGATGAAATAAATAACGGCCTAGTTTGTGTGTGCGTGTATTTTCTTTTTAAAGACCAGAACCTCAAACAGTCCTACAGTAAAAGAAGAATGAAACATTGCAAATGATCTGCACAGTGTTCGGTCGGTCATCACACGTGATGACAACACAAAATAAAGGGAGTGATTCGTGAAAGAACATCAAATGACACATATAACAGAAGAATCTTGAAATCACCTTTGAACCGGAAGACAAAACTACAACGGTTATGAACAGACGTCGGACGTTTCACAAAGCTGCATTTATCCGTAAGAAGAAAGCGACAAAATACACAATAAAACTAATAAACGGTTTTTTTGGTTGCTATAATTGTCTTCTTTGTCTTTGTTACTATTCCCTGTCAAGCTGCCATTCATGGTATTTTTGTTATTGTTGATTTATCGCTGTTACTATTCCCTGTCAAGCTGCCATTCATGGTGTTTTTGTTATTGTTGATTTATCGCTGTTACTAATCAGTGTTATTTTATTCTGTTCTAATATGAACAGTAACAATACTAGTATGGTAACATGATGGTCAGAATTATTCAAAACACAGGCGTCGCTGATAGCCAGGTTGATAACACTCTTCCGCTGAAGTTCCGGGGTTTGAAGCCAGCTTGGGATAACAATTTTCGATGCGCACACGGTACACGGTTTGATTAATGACTGTAATCCTTTATTTTGAATCTTCTTCTTCAGCGATCTCTGGTCATTAGCTTAATTTACTGCCTACCACAAACTGGGCAGTCAGCTTCAGGTCTGTCAGGTTTCCCACAGCTTAGTTTTCAGGTCGACACACTTGGTGTGGCCACATGATATTTCTCAGCTCACACAGGAAAGGACAGTCTTGCAGGACATGCTCCGGTGGCTGTTCCGCCTGCTGACACTGACAGAGAGCTGTTTGACTTATTCCTAGTCTATATAAGTGTTTGTTGAGTCTGCTGTGTCCGGTATGTAGTCGAAATAAAATGACCTGGTCTGTTCTGCTTATGTCTCTGACAAGTACCTCTACTTCTTCCTTTTGTGTTCGCCCGTTATGAAATTCAGCCGTGGTCAGTGCGTCTGGTGTGGCACATCTGGCTGATTTTGCTGGAAGGTTTGCTTTTCTTTTTATCCGTGTCGCCCGTCATACAGGCGTGCTGTCTTCGACTTCAGAGATTACAACTACCTCTAAAATTGGAGTAAGACTCACTTGAATGATATGGGACACTGATAACAAAAAAGCAAGCCTTCAAGCAAAATTCAACCATATGTGTCATATTATTCATTATGGCTATACCTACGTTGATAGCGAGCAAATTAAAACAAATTCAGTACACGAATATAGTTCTTCTCACACGGTGTTAGTGCAACGTCGTGGTAGTATAACATATTTCACACGATGTTAGTGCAACGTCGTGGCAGTATAATATATTTCTTCTCACACGGTGTTAGTGCAACGTCGTGGCAGTATAACATATTTCTTCTCACACAGTGTTAGTGCAACGTCGTGGTAGTATAACATATTTCACACGGTGTTAGTGCAACGTCGTGGTAGTATAACATATTTCTTCTCACACGGTGTTAGTGCAACGTCGTGGTAGTATAACATATTTCTTCTCACACGGTGTTAGTGCAACGTCGTGGTAGTATAACATATTTCTTCTACACGGTGTTAGTGCAACGTCGTGGTAGTATAACATATTTCTTCTCACACGGTGTTAGTGCAACGTCGTGGTAGTATAACATATTTCACACGGTGTTAGTGCAACGTCGTGGTAGTATAACATATTTCTTCTCACACGGTGTTAGTGCAACGTCGTGGTAGTATAACATATTTCTTCTCACACGGTGTTAGTGCAACGTCGTGGTAGTATAACATATTTCACACGGTGTTAGTGCAACGTCGTGGTAGTATAACATATTTCTTCTCACACGGTGTTAGTGCAACGTCGTGGCAGTATAACATATTTCACACGGTGTTAGTGCAACGTCGTGGTAGTATAACATATTTCTTCTCACAAGGTGTTAGTGCAACGTCGTGGCAGTATAACATAGTTCTTCTCACACGGTGTTAGTGCAACGTCGTGGTAGTATAACATAGTTCTTCTCACACGGTGTTAGTGCAACGTCGTGGTAGTATAACATATTTCACACGGTGTTAGTGCAACGTCGTGGTAGTATAACATATTTCACACGGTGTTAGTGCAACGTCGTGGCAGTATAACATATCTTACATGTATTCCAGTAACTATGAAACGATGAAACCAGAAGCAGAGTGGACATAACTTCATGCGCCGATTACATTGAAAGACAACAAATGCAGTGGTTTAGACATTTAATGAGAATGGAATACAATCAACCACCAATAACATCATAACATAAAAAAGAGATCAGGTACTAGAGTCAAGGGAAGACCAAGAAAAGAATGAATAGACAATATCAAGGCCACACTGAATAAACACGGATATAACACAACAAAGGCAACTCATCTAGCACTGGAACTTGGAACGCAAATTAAAGTTCCCACCCCTACGCTTAACGGCAAGAATTAAAGTTCCCACCCCTACGCTTAACGGCAAGAATTAAAGTTCCCACCCCTACGCTTAACGGCAAGAATTAAAGTTCCCACCCCTACGCTTAACGGCAAGAGTGAACAACTAGCTCCATCATCAACATTGGGAAAAACAACAGACAATCGATTGCAATAACTCTTTCCGTTGCCTGTATGTTGTCTTTAAATAAAACTAGAATAACATAGGACGGTCTAGTCAAGTTAGATCAAGAATAACATAGGACGGTCTAGTCAAGTTAGATCAAGAATAACATAGGACGGTCTAGTCAAGTTAGGTCAAGAATAACATAGGACGGTCTAGTCAAGTTAGACAAGAATAACATAGGACGGTCTAGTCAAGTTAGACAAGAATAACATAGGACGGTCTAGTCAAGTTAGACAAGAATAACATAGGACGGTCTAGTAAAGGTAGATAAAGAATAACAAAGGACGGTCTAGTCAAGTTAGACAAGAATAACAAAGGACGGTCTAGTCAAGTTAGATAAAGAATAACAAAGGACGGTCTAGTAAAGTTAGATAAAGAATAACAAAGGACGGTCTAGTAAAGTTAGATAAAGAATAACAAATTACGGTCTAGTAAAGTTAGATAAAGAATAACAAAGGACGGTCTAGTAAAGTTAGATAAAGAATAACAAAGGACGGTCTAGTAAAGTTAGATAAAGAATAACAAAGGACGGTCTAGTAAAGTTAGATAAAGAATAACAAAGGACGGTCTAGTAAAGTTAGATAAAGAATAACAAAGGACGGTCTAGTAAAGTTAGATAAAGAATAACAAAGGACGGTCTAGTAAAGTTAGATAAAGAATAACAAAGGACGGTCTAGTAAAGTTAGATAAAGAATAACAAAGGACGGTCTAGTAAAGTTAGATAAAGAATAACAAAGGACGGTCTAGTCAAGTTAGATAAAGAATAACAAAGGACGGTCTAGTCAAGTTAGATAAAGAATAACAAAGGACGGTCTAGTAAAGTTAGATAAAGAATAACAAAGAACGGTCTAGTAAAGTTAGATAAGAATAACAAAGTACAGTCTAGTAAAGGTAGATAAGAATAACAAAGAACGGTCTAGTAAAGTTAGATAAAGAATAACAAAGGACGGTCTAGTAAAGTTAGATAAAGAATAACAAAGGACGGTCTAGTAAAGTTAGACAAGAATAACAAAGGACGGTCTAGTACAGTTAGATAAAGAATAACAAAGGACGGTCTAGTAAAGTTAGATAAAGAATAACAAAGGACGGTCTAGTAAAGTTAGACAAGAATAACAAAGGACGGTCTAGTAAAGTTAGATAAAGAATAACAAAGGACGGTCTAGTAAAGTTAGATAAAGAATAACAAAGGACGGTCTAGTAAAGTTAGATAAAGAATAACAAAGGACGGTCTAGTAAAGTTAGATAAAGAATAACAAAGGACGGTCTAGTAAAGTTAGATAAAGAATAACAAAGGACGGTCTAGTAAAGTTAGATAAAGAATAACAAAGGACGGTCTAGTAAAGTTAGATAAAGAATAACAAAGAACGGTCTAGTAAAGTTAGATAAAGAATAACAAAGAACGGTCTAGTAAAGTTAGATAAGAATAACAAAGTACAGTCTAGTAAAGGTAGATAAGAATAACAAAGAACGGTCTAGTAAAGTTAGATAAAGAATAACAAAGAACAGTCTAGTAAAGTTAGATAAAGAATAACACAGAACAGTCTAGTAAAGGTAGATAAGAATAACAAAGGACGGTCTAGTAAAGTTAGATAAAGAATAACAAAGGACGGTCTAGTAAAGTTAGATAAAGAATAACAAAGGACGGTCTAGTAAAGTTAGATAAAGAATAACAAAGGACGGTCTAGTAAAGTTAGATAAAGAATAACAAAGGACGGTCTAGTAAAGTTAGATAAAGAATAACAAAGGACGGTCTAGTAAAGTTAGATAAAGAATAACAAAGGACGGTCTAGTAAAGTTAGATAAAGAATAACAAAGGACGGTCTAGTAAAGTTAGATAAAGAATAACAAAGGACGGTCTAGTCAAGTTAGATAAAGAATAACAAAGGACGGTCTAGTCAAGTTAGATAAAGAATAACAAAGGACGGTCTAGTAAAGTTAGATAAAGAATAACAAAGAACGGTCTAGTAAAGTTAGATAAGAATAACAAAGTACAGTCTAGTAAAGGTAGATAAGAATAACAAAGGACGGTCTAGTAAAGTAGACAAGAATAACAGTTGCTTTTTTATTTCAAGACTAATGAGAGAACAAGGAACTGATAGAAGTCAACATCAACTAGTTATCTGGGCTAATATCTCTCTTTCTCGCGATCACATACAAGACTGATGTACCAGACCTCTCCATAAATTCATTCATGTGGAAATCTGATCCATGCAGCCTTAGCATGGGTGGGTTTCGTCACATCTTCAGCGCCATTTGAAGCTCTGGTGCTTATCCATCGGCGATGTTTCCGGATTCAGCCAGCGTTTACTGGGTTCGCTCTCCGTTAGCCTTTGGCTGTCCCCAGCCGTTCTGCAAGGCAGAGGATGACTTCTACACATTTAGCACACGTGCATCCGATTTCAGCCAAACCTCCTTAGTCGCCTCTAACGACATGCGTGGCAGGTAACAGTGGTTCTATTCTTTACACCCCAAATTTGGGCCCCGGTAACCACTCTGGTGATCTGGGTTAATATAACAATATGGGATAACATTTCCTAAAGAACAAGAAAGGTAATTTACCACCTGTCTATTGATTGATTGATTGATAGGACCATCATCATTGCACTTCGGTGAGTAACCATGTGTGCTTCCATCTCTTTATTACACAGAAAGATCTCAGATGCAGTACGCGAACTCCGTAGCACCGGGTAGGGTCCTTGGTGTAATGTTGAAGAAAGTGAAGATATTTATATAGGAGTTTTAAAAAACCCATTTTCTAATTAATTTTGCCCGGCAGCGGCTTTCCAGCCTGCTCTTTTCGATTATGAACTGCTAAGGGTTCTTTTACGTGCTCAAATTGAACACGGGACATACGTTTTATTGTCCGTCTCCGATAGGATTAGGAACTTGAACTCACCTACATTGAGATCAGGGATCTCTGAAAAAATATCCAGTTGCTCAACGAGGGAGTGAACCAGGTACATTTGGCGCGATAGACGAGCACCTAATCCTTACATCACAGAGACTACCATCTGTGAAATGAAATGCTTGAGGAAAGCAGTAAATAAAACAAGAAGAGACTACCATCTGTGAAATGAGATGCTTGAGGAAAGTAGTAAATAAAACAAGAAGAGACTACCATCTGTGAAATGAGATGCTTGAGGAAAGTAGTAAATAAAACAAGAAGAGACTACCATCTGTGAAATGAGATGCTTGAAAGTATTAAATAAACAAAGGACCATAAAGTGAGATGTTGAAAGTATAAATAAAAAAGAAGAGACTACCATCTGTGAAATGAGATGCTTGAGGAAAGTATTAAATAAAACAGAGACCAATAGAAATGATATTTTAGAAGTATTAAATAAAACAAAAAGAGACCATATAAGAAATGAGATGCTTGAGGAAAGTATTAAATAAAACAAAAAGAGACCATATAAGAATGAATGTGAGAAAATATTAATAACAAAGAACCATTTAGAAATGAGATGTTTGAGGAAAGTATTAAATAAAACAGAAAGAGACCATATAAGAAAGACTTGAGAAAGTATTAAATAAAAAAGACCATATAAATGAGATGCTTGAGGAAAGTATTAAATAAAACAAAAGAGACCATATAAATGAGATGTTAGAAAGTATTAAATAAAACAAAGAGCCATATAAATGAGATGCTGGAGAAATGAAATAAAACAATTCCTTCTATTCGTTTTACCTCTCACATCTCCACTACTTGTGTCAACTTTCTTGACATTACTATCTCCATACGCCTATCCACTATCACTACATCAGTATATTACAAGCCTACTGATGCACATAGTTTTCTCCTTTATACTTCTTCCCATCCCAGGCTTGTCGTGATTTTTTGCCATTCTCGCAGCTCTTGCGCCTTCGTCGCCTTTGTAGCGATGATTTTCTTGATACAGCTCGCAAAAGGCTTGATTTCTTCCGCAGGTGCCTATTCCCGGAGAAGGTGCTTGTATCTGTTATGAATCGAGTTCAGAAAATCACTCGCCAGCAGGCCCTTACCAGTCAGCATAGGAATACTAACTCTGACACAGTAAAGCTTATCTTAACTTTTCACCCCCATAGTTTACTGGTGACAAATGTTTTATTCCGTCATCTGTCTATCCTTAAGTCAGATCCTGAGACCCGTTCTGTCTTCCCCAACTATCCTTTGGTGGTTTACAGACGGGACAGATTTTGGCACTGTCTAGTGTGGTCGTCGGCGTTGCAATACGTGTGCTTATGTGATACAGACGCGTACTGTATCTTTTCCTTTAGCCACGTTTCTTATTGACGATGGTTTCACATGCGAGTCCCGTAATCTTATATATGCCATTATCTGTAAGCGGGGTGACAAGGCTTATATCGGCGAGACAGGCAAGAGGCTTAGTGACCGATTCGCCCAACACTTGCGCGACATACGCCAATGCTCTGTGACCCCTTTAGCCACCAATTTCAATGATACTGTCCGTTTAGGAGCTCACGATGTCCAGGTCACAGCCATCCAATCATCTTCCTTGGATGATCACAGTCGATTTGCTCTGGAGAATCGCTTGATTTCTTTGTATGGTACCTCGTGACCACGTGGGCTCAACGTATTACATTCCTATACTTCTTAGTACTTTCTCTTCTCATCCCTTGTAATCTATATGGGTATATGTTGCATGTATTCAAGTTATATATTTACTAGATTTTTCATTGTTTTTTTTCTATTTCTAGTTTTTATGTGTGTTTTTGTGTTACATTTATTTCGTTATTCGTTTTTATTCCCAGATTTTCACTAGAAACGTTTGAATGTCTCCGTATGTAGTCGTCCATATGTTAGTTGGTTTTTTTTAGATTCGTCACTCCTGTTGTTCGTTTGCTTGATAAAGGCCTTGTTGGTCGAAACGTTTGTATATTGCCATTGTTTTTGTAATTTGTAAACTACAGTACTTTGATATTACGTGTTTCGCCAATCAAATAGTTTTACTGCACTCATCTATATTGTGTTTATATAAAACAAGAAGAGACCATATAAGAAATGAGGAAATTAGAATAACACTCATAAAAACACCTGTTATTAGATTCCTTGAAAAACAGAGACTCAAATGGTTTGGCCACTTGATGAGAATAAACCCGAATACACCAGTTGCAAGAGCGTAAAACTTGAAAATGGAATCATCAAGAGGAAGGGACAGACCAATAAAAAGATAGATTGATGGAGTTACATACATCTTAAATTTCCACAATACCACTGCATATCAAGCGACCAATCGTGCACTATCTCGGAATATCGATCATCAGTTAAACCTGCGACGCCTAGCGGCAAAAAAGCATAGGAGGACAAAAGAAACGTTTGTTAAGACATTGAGCTGGGAGCTTGTAACGTCCATTTTGTCTTTGTTGCATCTTTGCTGTAACCTGACAAACATTCATACGATGTCGAACATTGACCTACTTGTTGTCGAGGTGAATGACTAACTGACTAAACAAATGAATTTGGAGACTGAATACAGAAATTTGTTTTAAAGTGGAGATATTTCAGGCAATAAGTGGTTACAACATCAGTACTGAACTTCATCAAGAAACAACACATTATATGGTTCGGTCACATAAGCAGATTACCAACAGACAGTGCGCTACAAAGATTAATGTTACTTCGATACAGTGGATACAAAGCAAAAGGCCGTCCATGCATAATTTGAACCTCAGAGATAATAAAGGCGACGAAAAACACTGTTTATGAAGCGCATACAAAATAAGATCCAGACCTTTGTCAACGGATGTTTGCGGCGGATTCTCAGATTGAGATGGTATGATAGAGTTACAAACACGGATCTGTGGATAAGAACAGGGCAGGAACCTATGATGACACAGGTCAAGAGGAGAAGATGGCGATGGATAGGCCATACCTTGCGGAAGACACAGTCGAGTGTCACTAGACAGGTGCTCGAGTGGGACCCGCAGGGAAAACGAAAAAGAGGACGCCCTAAGCAGACTTGGAGACGAGGTCTTACTGAGGAGCTGAAGAGTGCTCAATTGACCTGGGAGACCATAAAAGAACAGCCAGAGACCGAGAAGAGTGGCGAACAACTGTTGAGGCCCTATGCTCCACGAGGAGCGGAGAGGATTAATGATACAAAAGACAGTTCCAGAAATCTCTTCTTATCCTGAAGCTGTGATGCAAAACAGGCTTAGAAAAAAAAAAGAATATGATAAGTGATATCTTCAACATGTGTGCTAACTTGTCTTCAACTAAATATAAAGATATCAACATATCACCGATAGAATGGATCAGTTCAAGAGAGATGTAGACGTCACAGAGAGAAACATGCATAGAACAAGAGGCTGACGGAATGCTGACGGAATGCAATTGTGACAGTTGGTATGACACATATGTAACACTGACAGCCGAAATGCTGAGCTTATGTTACAAGTTCTAGAACGTAATAATATACATACAAAGAGAGAATGAGATCACAAGTTACATAATGTACAAGGAAGATCAATCCATCAAGTGCCATGTATGTCGGCATAGGCGATCATGTCTCTCCATAACTCTCTTCCTTGTGCAATTAATCAGTTCTGACATCGATCTTCTGTTGAACTACGATGTCAGAACATCCAACATCTTCTCCTTCTGCCTTTCACGATCTCTCCTTCTCTGAATTTTACTCGCTGTTACCAAATGTTGTAAACCTTCTCTTCACATTATATGCCCGAAGAACCTTGAGCCGTTTAATAATGGTTTTTTTTGTATACAGGCCTGTTTCAAAACTTCATCATTTGTTTTCTTTGCTTTCCATGGAATTTTCAGTATTCTTCTGTAAAACCACATCCTGTGGCTTCCAACAATCTTATTGATTGCTTATTAATTCTCCATGATCTGCTGGCATACACAAGTAATGGTTTAATATAGCACTGGAGTACTCGTTGTCGCAGTGCCATTGGTAGAAAATTCATGAATAGCATGAAGGCATGTGAAAAATTACAACAGAAACAACAATTTGATTCAATTATTACCAGTGCTAAGTAAACATTGAACATATTACAAATTCAGCCATGTGTACAACATTTGTACATGTGGACAGGCACATCAGACTGCAGAGCACATACTTCAAGACTGCCCCGAATATGATATACTGAGGCAAACTCACTGGCCTAACGAAACAGCACTGTACAGAAAACTACACAGAGCTCTGTGTGAGCTACAAAAGACAGTGAAGTTTATACAAGAGACAACATTGAACATATATATATACTATTTCAAGCGAACGAACGGAAAGAAGGAAGAACATATTGTTTTTCTAGAGAGCATGACAGTCAAGATCGAATATAGAAAGAAAAGAGGGATACTTTAGAACAAATTCAAAATAATAATTTCATGTTAAGAATTGTAGTTTCAGTTTGGCATACACTTCGGACATGTCCATATGCGCTCAGATCTCCTTCACAGTATACCCAACAGCGTACAGAGACTGAGCGTACATGTTCTATTTTGATTGCTGAGCCTACTCGTACACCTGTTGGGAATATGCATCAAAATAAAACGTGCTATAATTTCTCAGAGAAAATCTAAATACTCACCTCTCCACCAGGTACAATAACGCCCCTGACCTTGTCCACAGAGCTGCGTCGTCGGATGTGAAGACATTTCTTAGAGTGATAGTCATTCGCTTTTGTTCTAGAATGTTCTGGAACACGGAGACTACACACTGAAGACTCGCTATCATTTTCAAATAACACAACTAACGGAGTACGAATCCCATCTTCAGTGATACATTCCTTCAAAGATGAATGAATACCAGTACAAATTAATGATGCATATGTTTGATTCTTTGCCCGAGAATGATCTTGAGTTGTCTGTCCTCGTCTGTCTACTTTCTTCATTGTATAACCTGAAGCAGACGATGATGGAATATCATTGTGTCCTGTATGATGCAGAACTGGCGTGATATGCACCTGAATATCAGCCTTCTTTTTCTTACAAAGTTTGTTGGTTTTTCCAGTTTTGTTCTTACCAGTGTGTGGTCTCTTAGGAAGACTTAGCGATCTCTTCCTACGATATTTACGTTTTCGTTGTGTTGGGGAGAAGGAAAATAACTCGATGTGTTCATACTGTTCACGTTTTTGTTGGCTAGATAAACTATCACGATCTGGTTCAAGCAGTAGAGACGACATAGATCCTCTTCTATCTGAGTAACTGCTCCAGTATTCTTCAGAAGGTTCAACTATACTTTGATTAAGTAAATCATTTCGATTAAGTATTTCACATGTCTGTGATGAATCAGGAGGAGTATAGATTAAATGTGTGTCTCTACAGACATTGTTGTTATCTTTTCCTTCTGTGCAGCTTGCCTCCATCACCTCTGCTTTACTTTGTATGTTATTATCAATGATTCCAGAAGTTGCTTCTATAGAATTAATGCAAGGATCGCTGATATTTTTACATTTAGATGAAGACCTGGCGCAGATACGACTCCTATGTCGAAGAGAGATAACTTTGCTTTCATCAATGCCTTCCAGGACTACAGACTGTTGAGGTTTCAGAGCAGACCAGACATCAGACGAAGAAAAGAATCGGCAACCATCATCTGTGATCTCATTAGGCTGTACATACTGACGAAAATGAAGATCGGGACAAGAATGAATATGTAACTTTGTTTTCATATTGACATCATCAATGTGATTTTCTACTTGATCTCTTAAAATCCAATGGTTTGCGTTTGGATAAGTGTTCTGCATGTCGTTACCACACGAACCGGACATAATGTCATCTTTCGCTAACCTAGACTTGGATGCATGAGGATTGATGCTACCATCATCATGAGCGTGATCTGAAGAACTAGTATGAAGTGGGACAGATAACGTTTCCGATACAAGATTAGTTGATAATCTGTGAGCATAACCCTGATCTACATGTACCTCAGAAAAGGAGTCAGAGTCAGGTGAAGGCATGACGCCATCCGAAATTGTTGCATCTGTCAACATATTGCTGTCTTCATTGCTACTACCTATATCTAAAGTTAATTTCTTATCAATGTGAGATTCTGAGACAAACAAAGTCGTCTCACCTGAATGTGAGCGTCTCAAATCTTTTTTCTTATTCAAAGTCTCTCTACCTACGACTTCTTCCGGTATCTCCGCAACGACCACAGACCTCAACTTGTCCTTAATTACTTCATCAACGTAGGACTCTTGTTTCATCTCTGCCATTGTGTGCACATACTGCAGAACAGAGAAGTTCAGAAAGATGGGCGAAATGCATAGAGTGAAGCTCTTTGTGTGAATCCAACATGATGTTATTGGATGCAGAAGTCTGTCTATTTGTGTAACGAGCATCGTAAACTGTAACAGCTCACATGTTGCCTCGTCAGCGTTCACATGTTGTCACGTCAGCGTCCAAGACAATACACGTGTCGTCAACTGTAACCATTCACATGCTGCCACGCCAGCTACAAACAAGGAATATAAGTAACGTAAACTGTAATAGATCACATATTGTCACGCCAACTCTACCAATGCAATATATGTATGGCCAACTGTAACTATTCACATGTTGACAAGTCAGCAGCCAAGACAATAAATGAACCCCGCAAACTGTAACTATTCACATGTTGACAAGTCAGCTACCAAGACAATAAATGAACCGTCAACTGTAACTATTCACATGTTGACAAGTCAGCTACCAAGACAATAAATGAACCGTCAACTGTAACTATTCACATGTTGACAAGTCAGCTACCAAGACAATAAATGAACCGTCAACTGTAACTATTCACATGTTGACAAGTCAGCTACCAAGACAATAAAGGAACCGTCAACTGTAACTATTCACATGTTGACAAGCAGCTACAAGACAATAAATGAACCGTCAACTGTAACTATTCACATGTTGACAAGTCAGCAACTAAGACAATAAATGAACCGTCAACTGTAACTATTCACATGTTGACAAGTCAGCTACCAAGACAATAAATGAACCGTCAACTGTAACTATTCACGTAATGTCAAAGTAGCTATCAGGATAATAAATGTATATGCTAACTGACTGTTGGGGTCGCTGATAATATTATCGATATAAGGAAGACTGCAGTAAAACTATGTAGTAATGTCAGTATAAGGAAGACTGCAGTAAAACTAGTAGTAATGTCGATATAGGAGACTGCAGTAAAACTATGTAGTAATGTCGATATAAGGAAGACTGCAGTAAAACTATGTAGTAATGGCGAAACACGCAAAAACAAAGTACTATAGTTTTACAAAATACAAAAATAGTAACAATATACAGAAACGTTTCGACCAAAAGACCTTTATCAAGCAAAGGATACAACATAAGGGACGAAATTCACTTCTTACAGGGCACACTACATATAGAATCAGACAATCTGTCTTTTCTCAACTTCTGTTGTATCCATTGCTTGATAAAGACCTTTTGGTCGAAACGTTGCTGGTTAGTGTTTTTGTATTTTGTAACACTATAGTACTTCGTTTTGTACGTGTTTCAGGTCGCAGATAGCGAAGTGGATAACACGCTGCTCTAGGACCAAGACTTATTAAAATTCCTGGGTTCGAGACAAGCTTGGGTCAAAAATCCGGGTTCTAGACAAACTTGGACAAAAAGTCCACACAGTACGTAGTTTGATTACAAGAACCTGAATCCTTTACTTATGAATCTAAATTACAAGTACATCTGAAGTCGGAGTAAGGCTCACCTGAATGACGAGGAAAGTCGGTGATATGGATAGCAAGACTACACGCAAAAATCATACAAAGGTGCTATATCAGACGTCATGGCCACTCCTGAGTTGATAACGATCGAATAAAAATAATACGTGTTTGTTCTTGTAACGTTGTTCAATCACATGACAGTCGTAATTTGCATGTCAACGACATTCCCTGCACTGTTATTTCTGACAAACCCTAAGCCTGTGAGGCGGTCGGGTATTTAAATGCGTGTCCTTAATGTCTAGTGCTAGTGGGTGGACAAGAATAAGTTGATGTCTATAAGCTGATCAATGCTGATCGATACATCAACATAACAGACGAAGCAACGACAACTGAAGGAAACTGACGGACGTACAAATTATGTATCGCACAATATATTGTACAATCAGTATCTACTTTGTCTTCTTCCAACTCTCCATATCAACCGCTTTTTAAACCACAGTATTTATTTGTGATCTGAGCCTAAGAGCGATTGTACACTGTGCTAGTTATGCACCTACAAGTAGGCCAGCACATCCGATTTCTGTTACGCTTTTTATTTAATAGGGCAGGTTCCTATGCCCTATCTGAGTCGCCTCTTACGACATGCCTTATAGGTCGTAGTGTTACTATTCTTTGCTCCCCTTGCGAGTCCCTGACATCACACAGGTGACCACAATCAGTATAAGCTTGGTCATATGTCCGATATGACGGCCTCTTCTTTGACCAATCAGATCTGGCAATATGGTAGATTATAACTCATTAGATGTGGTACTATAGAGTTTGGTTGTATGCTAACACCAGTTTTACCCAAACCCAGGAAGACAGATCTTGTCAGCAGTTTACTGCAATCATCTAGGATAGCGTTTCCCAAAGTGGGCGGTACCCCCCACGTGGGCGGTGAAGCGTTCTGGGGGGGCGATAGTGGGTTCAGAAGAATTTGCGGGGTGTTCAGGAGATTAGGGGTAGCCGTCTCCTTAAAGAAGAAATTAATAATAAATATTTTAAAATAAATTATTTTCGTGACTTTGCGATTGAATAATCATTTAAAATTTGAATTCTGTATTTTAATTCATCTTATGTGTCCGTCTTACACGATCCATTTTTTCATAAATTTTCTATTTCATGCATATAAGCATTTGAAAATTAACCATGTATGACAGAAATATATATCAATTTTCTATGTCAAAGAGAAAAAGTGCATTTATATATTTGGGAGGAGGGCCGTTGGCAAACTGTTATAATGTGGGGATGAGGATGGGGTTTACAAAGTTTATATTGTGCAAAGTGGGCGTGGTCCGAAAACGTTTGGGAATCTATGATCTAGAACATCGTTTCTAAAACTGAGGTCCATGGAACCCCCGGGGTATGCGAGGTACTCACGGGGATCCTCAAGCGCGTGAAGAAATATTATGATCTTTGACATTTCAAACAGAAAAATAAATTTCAAAAACATGCATAAAAACAGTGGTAAACTAGTCCCGCTGTGAAACCAAAGGATACGGACCAGACCGGAGTCTAATTGGCTGACAGGACAAAATGAAAGATCATTTTAAGTTTCCCGCAATCTGATAAACTGGAGCCAGCTTGACTGTTGATGTGGTGTTAATACCTACATCGCTAGAAGATTTTCATATATAGAAACTTTGGGCTCCGCGGCAGCAAATGTAATTAAAGCGGGTCCCGAGGTAGTGTAAAATTTGAGAACCGCTGATCTAGAGATAAACTAAAAAAAAAAAAGATTTCACTATTTTTATAGAAACAGAATGTGTCAGCAATTATTGGTGGGGATAAATCGACACATTCGAATGACTCAATGGCCATCAATAGACATGTCCTCCAGCAATAACAATAATGCACTTTATGAATTAAAAATGTGTGTTCTCGACTTCGACAAACGTGTCATTGCATTTGTCGAAGATTTGCATTAACATTCGTGTTTAAATGTTTGCTGGTTTTATCTAACTCATCATCATCATCAAATAGTATGTCTGGAGCAGAACTTTGTCAGCCCAGCAGTCCACCAGAATTCTCTCTCTCATAGGCCAGATGTCCTGCCTCTGCAGCCGTCATGTGCAAACCATCAGATACTTCCTGAATCCATTTTCTCCGTGGTCTTCCTCTTCTTCTCTTTGCCGGTTTGCCTCCTTCCATGATGGTCTTCTCCAGCCCTTCTGGTTCTTTTATATCTCCAAAATATCTAAGTTTTATCTTTCTTATTTGTAGCATCAGACAGTTTTCTTTGATTTTGATTTCTTTCTGGATAGAGCTATTTGTTGTCTGGTCTCTTCTCTGTCCATGATATACGTAGGACTCTTTTGTAGCACCATTATCTAACTATTCTCTATTAATATTGTGTTTTTACCGTTCGAGATATGTGAAATTATAGCATGTGCCCTCGAGTGCGTCTCGTATGTGATGTTACCGCCTCTGATATTTCTCAGATTCATCGTTTGTGTGAGCGATCTTCATCATTGAAACCATTGTATTCGAATAGTAGTATTCGTTGTAGTGTACTGCTAGACGATAATCGATTGTGTAATGTTCGTTGTAGTGTACTGCTAGACGATAATCGATTTTGTGATGTTCGTTGTATTGTACTGCTAGACGATAATCGATTTTGTAATGTTCGTTGTAGTGTACTTCTAGACGATAATCGATTTTGTAATGTTCGTTGTAGTGTACTGCTAGACGATAATCGATTTTGTAATGTTCGTTGTATTGTACTGCTAGACGATAATCGATTTTGTAATGTTCGTTGTAGTGTACTGCTAGACGATAATCGATTTTGTAATGTTCGTTGTATTGTACTGCTAGACGATAATTGATTTTGTAATGTTCGTTGTAGTGTACTGCTAGACGATAATCGATTTTGTGATGTTCGTTGTATTGTACTGCTAGACGATAATCGATTTTGTAATGTTCGTTGTAGTGTACTGCTAGACGATAATTGATTTTGATCAAGCGAAACTTCACAGTGATTACGAGAGAGCAATAGGTGAAGGTATGGTTTCCGGAAGACTAGGCAGGGAGGATCAAGAAGATGTGGAAATAGGACAATGATGAAACGTTGAACACAAAAGTTGGGGTAAGCAGGAAAACTGAACAAAATGAGATCGAGTCTGTCATGCGCCCTGTGATGAGAGTAACATTCTGAGATCGAGTCTGTCATGCGACCTGTGATGAGAACAACATTCTGAGATCGAGTCTGTCATGCGACCTGTGATGAGAGCAGAATTCTACAAAGGACTTGATATATGATGTCAATAAATTCAATGAAGATTTTTTTACCCGATCCAGAAGCACTTGAGCTTTTCAGCTCTTCGGCTCGGTGCCATGGACATCGTAACCCTTCGGTTCGGTGCCACTAACACCGTAAATCTGGGGAATCTGTGGCTTTTTCTGCCATCCCGCGGAATTGAACCCCACACACAGAGGGATAGTCACCCGTAGTTCAACGCGTTACGAACACGCTGGGCAGACGGGCATTCAATGAAGATACAGATAGAGTCAGCGTAGAAGACATGATGATATCTTACCATACAATAAGTATTCTAAATAAACAAAACACCACATTTCACCACCACTAACTGCATGCACCAACGTTTGCATAGAACTTTTCCAAAACAAAACATCACATTACATAATATCAGCAATATATGACTCCCTGGCTTCACAAAACTGTTTCAGAATATTCCAAATAAAATCCTAACAAATGAATCAACTACACAAAATACTTGAAGTTCTTCTGTTGTCAATTTTAATACAAAATAAAACTAAACTAAAAATATCGACGCAAGTTAACAAAGTTTTGTGGAAGAAATAAATAAAATAGGCAAATGAAAAGTAATAACAAAACATGACACTATTTAATATACGGTAGTCGGAGTAAATTAAGCACCTCACAACAGTAAAAACAAATTTAAGTCGGTAATCATTTCATAAAAGATACTTTACGCCAGTGTCAACGCATCAGACGATTACACGACTCTGTGAAATATTAGCCAACATCTCGATACTCACGCTATGTAGTTGGCACGCACAGTAATAGAGAGTGCTCACACGTGGACACACCTCTACTGGTGGTTGTCAGCGCCTGATATCATCCTGGTACCGAACATGGGGCACAAGTGCATCGCCAAGTATGCAGTTATCACGATGCACGTCTCATGTGGCTCATATTTAGGCACACCACACTTTCCTTAAATAACATATTATTACTCACTCAACTATGACATTCACCTTCTACATAATTAAATAAGGTTGTTAACAGTGCCACAGAATGCACCCCCATAGCAATGGACATAAGTGTTGATATTCATTTTAGCTAACATTTAATGTGAGATTGCTCACAATTATTCACTACATCGGAGGGATGCCTCTTTGGCTAGGTAGTTAAGTAGCTACCTCTTTGGCTAGGTGGTTAAGTAGCTACCTCTTTGGCTAGGTGGTTAAGTAGCTAAGTGGCTATGCCGTTAGCCTCGCATTCGAAGATCGTGGGTTCAAATCCGGACCGCGCCGTTCTGTTCACGACTGCATTTTGTTCCCAGAGATCCGTAGGAATGTTGCCGGAACTACAATGTTGCCGTGCTTTGTCAATATTCTTGGCAGGTTGCTTGCCATCTCTGCAGAGAAGCGACGAACGATATGAGAAAACCCGGTGTAATGAAGTCAATCATTTGTCTCAATCAATCAATAAATCAATCAATACATAAATAAATCAATCAATCAATCAATCGAATTATTTCAAAAGTTCATTTTACACAATATTGTGTGCTATTGTGTGCTATTGTGTGCTATTGTGTGCTATTATGTGCTAGTGTGTGCTATTGTGTGCTATTGTGTGCTATTGTGTGCTATTGTGTGCTATTGTGTGCTATTGTGTGCTATTCCATATGTAATACAAGAGTGCAAGTATTTTTGTATCTGTGTCAGACATTGAAGCTTGTACTATTGTGTGCTATCTCATATGCAATACAAGAGTGCAAGTATTTTTGTATCTGTGTCAGACATTGAAGCTTGTACTATTGTGTGCTATCTCATATGTAATACAAGCGTGCAAGTATTTTTGTATCTGTGTCAGACATTGAAGCTTGTACTATTGTGTGCTATCTCATATGTAATACAAGCGGCAAGTATTTTTGTATCTGTGTCAGACATTGAAGCTTGTACTATTGTGTGCTATCCCTTATGTAATACAAGAGTGCAAGTATGTGTGTGAGTCTGTGTCAGACATTGAAGCTTGTACTATTGATCAACACATTTCAACAGATCAGTTTTCTAGAGCTTTCTCTCAGATAGCAGCAGAAGGCACTGTGACCCAATATGTCAGTGAATGCAAGGCAATAAGATCATTCTTTTACTTTGAAGGAGACTTCAATGTAACTTAATCATCATGAGATGTGGTAAAGATGTGCTGACGATGTATTTAAGATGTGTTAAAGATGTGTTTAAGATGTGTTGAAGATGTATTTAAGATGTGTTGAAGATGTGTTGAAGATGTGTTGAAGATGTGTTTAAGATGTGTTGAAGATGTGTTTAAGATGTGTTTAAGATGTGCTGAGGATGTGCTGAAGATGTGTTTAAGATGTGGTTAAGATGTGTTGAAGATGTGTTTAAGATGTGTTTAAGATGTGTTGAAGATGTGTTTAAGATGTGTTGAAGATGTGTTTAAGATGTGTTTAAGATGTGCTGAGGATGTGCTGAAGATGTGTTTAAGATGTGTTTAAGATGTGTTTAAGATGTGTTGAAGATGTGTTGAAGATGTGTTGAAGATGTGTTTAAGATGTGTTGAAGATGTGTTTAAGATGTGTTTAAGATGTGCTGAGGATGTGCTGAAGATGTGTTTAAGATGTGTTGTACTGTTGAATAGTAATCGTATTAGATTGGTCGATCCATGTGGTTTGTTATTTATTAACATTCTCTAGCGATGGTGTTGTTTCTGCCAAGTCTCTGAAACTCTGGTTTTTCATCTTATCTTTCCTTGTTACTTCCCTTATTTTCTATATCTCTGTTGTTGTTATTGTTCTTGTTTACATTTGATGTCAGTGTCCAATTTTGACACTGATAATACAAAGTTGGGATGAAGATAATATTGTATGCGGCTTGCTCAACACTGCGACCTACAAGGCATGTGTAAGAGGCGACAGAGGTAGGAGCCTAGGAAGCTATCCTAGTAAATAAAAAGCAGGGCAGAAATCGGATGTGCTGGCCTACTTATAGGCGCATAACTGGCACAACGTACAATCGCTTTTAGGCTCGGATCACATAAAAATAATGGTCGATATAACAAGAAATAGAAGAAGTTGCATTTATGGTGTATTTCGGTGTTGATTCTTCTTCTGTTGATATCCAGCTTCACAAACACATAAAGTCTTTCACTTGTCTATTAGTTATACATCATCCATGGATGTACATACGTTTAGAGTGAACGAACGCTTTCCTCTCCCCCCTACCCAATCCCTGCCGGAAAATTGCTTTTGAAGAAGAACTTGTTATGTGATTTACCAGCACATATTAGCTAGCTTTTTAGTTCAAGAATGTCGCCATCTGTGTAAGTCCCCAAGTACAGACAGGAACACAACATTCTCGTATCTAGCTATGCTTTCAATATTAGCCAGCTTCTTAGTTCAAGAATGTCGCCATCTGTGTAAGTCCCCAAGTACAGACAGGAACACAAAACGCTCACATCTAGCTATGCTTTCAATATTTATAAGAGATTAATAGTTCTATACATGGAGCCCGAAATCTAAATATGATTCGATTCTCGTCTTCTCCATTTCCACGTAGAGCAATTTATGGAAACCTATAAATCTGAGGTGGTCAGATCGGATCAGATCAGATCTGGAGAAAACCGTGGGGAGGCTGCGGTAATACTGACCATTTCCGCGAAGTAAACTTTCTACTAACGGAACGGATATCGTAATACATCAGTGTTCGTCTATCGACTCGGATACAAGAGAGGTGTGGGTTCATTCCCATACTCGACATTCCCCCACGTGAGGTAAGGAATTGGCCCTACTACCTCCTGCTCGCTAGGTTCTAGAAATGTGAAAAGACTTCATACCTCCTACAGTCTTAAAAGGATACGGAAAATTATATTATTTAAAACTGTCAACTAACATTTTTTTAATTCATTTTGGCACCTCCCCCCTTCCAGTACCCGAAAAAAATTATGGACACCAATGAAAACAAATCAAGTATTTCATAAATATAATGAGATATATTTTGATTTGACACTGTTCTATTATGAACCAAATTCTGAAGTTGACTGCCAACATTTTAAAATGGTGTATGACATAACCAGCTTTCATTGACTTGCCACATCAAGAAACGACTAAGGTAACCTTCACTCAATGTTCGTGCCTACACCAGAACTAAGGCGCCTGTATGATGAGGTCATCCCTTGTACAGGTAAGTATTTATATCTGTAGCATCTGGCTGTAATTTCCAGCATATACGATCCTGATGATTGTTTGTTTACATGCAAATGTTCTCATTGCAAAGGTGCCCGTGTTCTAAAGCCCGCAGGGTGTCAGAATAAGTGAATCGCTCAACAACAACAACTGGAGAAGAGAATGTTAGAGAGAAATGAAAAGGTTTGAATAATAAAGGTTTGTTCAGTATGAGAAAGATATGATTCACGATGCTGTCATTATAGATAAAGTTATGTGACAATTAGAAGCAACATAAAACTGAAGGCCCTAGCAAGATCTGACTGAAGATCCAGTCTTCATAGAAAGTTATGTGACAAATGGAAGAAGTATATGTCATATCTATGTCCGCTGTTGTATGGAGTAGCCATTGGCAGATTGATGAGAAAATTGTGTAGGGCAGAAACTGACATCGATTGGGTAGGAAGTAGTCAGCTGAAAGATTTGGATTTTGCAGATGATATTGCCTTGTTAAGTTAAAACAACCACAATATGCAAAATAAATCAGATAACTTGTCATCTATAGCATCAAAAGTTGGACTGCAGATAAGCTATGAAAAAACAAATATAATGAAGGCACCTATGGTAAGTAATACAGATATCACACTGGAATTCAAAGTGATAAAAATAACGGAGCACTTCATCTATTTGAGTAGCAATTTTGATTGCATTTGAGAAACTAACAAATATATTATGATACGAATTGCCAAAACAGCATCAGCTTTTAAAAATCTAAATAAAATACAGAACTCATATAGTATTAAAACTAAATTACGAATTTTCAATTCAAATGTTGCATCAATCCTAACATATGCTAGCGAGAGTTGGAAAATGACTAAGGATATAGAAGGCAAGTTGAATGCATTTGAAAATAGATGTCTACAAAAATATAATGAACATAAAATGGGAGGAATTCAGGAGAAGTGATGAAATCAGAGAAATGTGAGGTCAACCACTAGTGACAACTGTTATAAGAAAGAGAGGATGGAGATATGTTGGTTATACCTTGAGAAGAAACTATCAAAGACTCAAAAATCAGTTATTGCTTTGGCAGGCAAAGGGTTCAAGAAAGAAAGCACACCCTAGCGAAACCCTGAACCGAACTTTGCTGAGAAAGGCAAAAAATACGGACGCAATTGCATAAAATAGATTATCGAGTTGCCTAGGATAGAGCAGTATGAAGTAAGTACTTGTATGCTCTATGTAACGTATAACAGTATGAAGTAAGTACGTGCATGCTCTATGTAACGTATAACAGTATGAAGTAAATACTTGCATGCTCTATGTAAAGTATAACTGTATGAAGTAAATACTTGTATGCTCTATGTAAAGTATAACTGTATGAAGTAAATACTTGCATGCTCTATGTAAAGTATAACTGTATGAAGTAAATACTTGTATGCTCTATGTAACGTATAACTGTATGGGAGAAAAAAGTAACAAATATATCAAGCAATAATAGTAACTGATAATGAATAAAATATAAAGGCTATTATTAGTTTATTAACAAATACATGCATCTAACATGTCAGTTCATTCAAATATTGTTTTGATATGAACACCGTATGTTATTATTGGGCTGATTACTTGGCCATTCTGACAAGGTAACAATATGGAATCACACTAATCGATATTTGTTGTATGAATATTTGTGAAATTTTCTAACAAGTTCACAGCCTCCATTTAGAAAATATGACATTGCGATTGACGGGGATTTGTGTAGAGAATCTTCTAGTGAATATGCTGTCATCGATCTCAATACTCTGTCATTGCGATTGACAGTGATTTGTGTAGAGAATCTTCTAGTGAATATGCTGTCATCGATCTCGAAACGATACTGCAGCTTGACTGATATCTGGAAGGCTATTTATGTTTTCTTCTCTTCTTACTGTGAATTTATAGTGATATTTTTATGTGTTAATTTAGTATGAACAACTACAATTTCATCCACAGATGAACATTGATATGAGAAGTACTTGACAGAATCATGCTGGAAATTATGCTCGTACAAATAATGAAGGACTGACATATTATAAAATCTTGTATAGAGAAAGACATCGATGTTATGACATCATGTAGGACCTGACGATATAACATAATTTTTTTAATTTTTTAATAATTGTAACAGATTTTGCCATCGCGCGACCATCACAATATGATGCTCGTCCATCACGGGTGATGATGACCACACACATTTTCATCCAAGGGAATGTAGTTGCGTTATGTTTGTCTGTGTGTGCGTAGATGACTAGTGAGCTCGATACGGGCTTGAAATGTTCTTGTACAGTGTGGGCAAGGTATACTTGCACTTGTGGGAAGTTTTACTGCCTTTCTGTTTTGACGTTTTTGCTCCATCCGTGCTGTTCTACCTGCCTCGCAGGCCGAGGAACCGTGTCGAAGAAGTGTGCGCCAGGCTGATCTGTCTTGAGCAGCATTCTCCCAGTTGTTGACATCTATGCCAAAGATTTCATCGAGTTCTTGAGCGTATCTTTGAATTGTTTTTCTGGCCCCCTGTGAGCGTTTACCGCTATGCAGCTCACCATAAAGAGTCGTTTGGGTATTCTGCAATCTGGCATTCGAGCAACATGTATCACAATATACATTATCGGTCGTACATCAAACAAGACGAAGATATACATTATCACATCAATGTACAAAACATCAACGACTACTGAGTATGTAGACTTCAGATATATAAACCCAAGTAAAAGAGCTAATAATAATAAGAGACACAAAAGGAAATGAAGAAATCAGAAGTAGACTAGATGTGAAACCAGTTATGCAATTCATAAAATAACAAAATATTAAATGGTTTGGATACCTGACAAGAATGCCCTGATATCGCATCCCGCAGGTTTGGCTACAATATCAGAGAGAGAGCTGCCATGGATCGAAATGACATTCTTCACGCATTCAGTCTTTTCGAACAGAGGAGTTTCAGGACTGTGAATCCCACTCGCTGATCAGATTGAGTGAGATGAGTGTCAATATTGGTACAGCCCGTAAAGAACGACATACTAAATATACAAAGAGATTGATTAATCAACATCAAACTGGCGTGTTGGGTCGCTGGAGACTGCTAGATTTGCTGAGGAGGAGATCGGAGCACCTATGGGCATGCCTGGAGTGCTATGATGATAGTCCTCATATAACTGATAACTGATAACTACAGAGAGCCACACAGGAAGAGCATAACGAGTACAGAACAAGAGGAAGACCACAAAAAGATGGAGCGACGGCATCAAGAAAATGATGAATAATAGCTTACAAAGTGCATTAGAACAAGCACACACAAGATCAATACACCCCTCAACCTCCCCTCAACCTCTCCTCAACACGTCTATCAATAAGTAAATGGTGGGAGAGAAGAAAAGAACAGAACTAAGAAACTCTTGAAGATCATACAAAATAAAATATACAATAAAACAATATCGAAAAAGGTGGAGGCTGCAGTAAAACTTTGAAAAATAGCTAAACACGTAAACACAAAGTACTACAGTTTTACAAAATACATCAACAGTGACGATAAACAGCAACGTTTCGACCAAAAGGCCTTTATCAAGCAAACATTACAACAAGAATGACGAATTTCGAGGAACACTACAAATGGACGATTACATGTGGAAACATAAACCTATCTAATGAAAATCTGGGAATAAAAACGAACAACGAAATGAGTGCAACACAAAAACCGAAAGTGGAAAAGAAGAGAAACAATAAACAATATAGTGGATAAATGACACATATATGGAGCAAACACACATATAGATAACAAGGCACGAGATAAGACAGTACTAAGAAGCATAGGAATGTAATGCGTTGAGTCCAAGAGGTCGCAAAGTGCCATAGAATGAAATAAAACGGTTCTCCAGGGCAAATCGACTGCGATCATCGGAGGAACATGATCGGATGGCTGTGACCTGGACATCGTCAACTCCTGAATGGCCAGTATCGTTGAAATGAGTGGCCACAGGAGTCACAGAGCGTTGGCGAATATCGCGTAAGTGTTGGGCGAATCGGTCACTGAGTCTCTTACCGGTTTCGCCAATATAGGACTTGTTGCATCGTTTGCAGGTGATGGCATAGATGATATTGGGACTCACACGTGAAACTGTCTTGAATGGCATACGTAGCTTTTGGAAAAGAGACAGTGGGGTCTGTATTACATATGCACATGTATTACAGCGCCGACGTCCGCACTGGATGGTGCCAAAGTGACTCTGGATATTAGGCTTGAGGCGACTGTGTACCAACAAATCCTGAGGCTTCTGTCCCGTCTGTAAGCCACCAAAGGATAGTGTTGGAAGACTGAACGTGTCTCAGGATCAGACTGAAGAATAGGAGATGATGGAATAAGACCTTTTTCACCAGGGAACTATGAGGGTGGAAAGTTAAGATAAGTTTAACCCTGTCAGACTTGGGGTTCTATGTATGTGAGAAAGGGCCCCCTGGCGAGCAATTAGCTGAACCCGATGCATGGCAGATGTAAGCACATTCTCCGGGTATAGGCGCTGGCGGAAGAAATCCAGCATCTCGTGAGCTCTATCAAGAAAATCGTCGTCCTCACTACAGAGGCGACGAAGGCGTAAGAGTTGAGAGAAAGGTAAAGAGTCACGACAGGCCTGGGGATGGGAAGAGGTATACAGAAGAAAGCTATGTGTATCAGTAGGCTTGTAGTATACTGATGTAGTGATAGTGGATAGGCTGATGGTGATAGTGATGTCAAGAAAATTGACACAGGAGGTAGAGATGTGAGAGGTGAACCGAATAGCAGGATTGAAGGCATTGATGAAGGTGATGAAGCGTGACAAATCGGCTTCAGACATATCGGTAACTCCAATACAATCATCGATGTATCTATGATACACGGAAGGAAGAGGACCATCATAGGTGTTCCATACTAAGTGTTCAAGATGACCCATGAATAGACAAGCATAGCTGGGTCCCATTTTAGTACCCATGGCGACCCCACTAATCTGTTCGAAGAACTGGTCATTGAACTGAAAGGAGTTGAGAGTGAGAACTAGTTCAGCAAGACGAAGGAGAGTCGAGGTGGAGACAAGAGGGTTAGTTCTCCTGTCAGAAAAACTGGAGAGCTTGAAGTCCATCAGAATGAGGTATAGAGGTATACAGTGAGCAGACATCAAGGAGGAAGAGGTGGTAAGTCCTGCCAGGCAACAACTTAATAGAAGAAAAACAGACAAAGTGTGGTTAGTATCTTTCAAGAATGAAGGTAGTGTGGTGACTATAGGGTTGAAGATACTATCAAGGAATTCGGAGATATGTTCCGTAGGACAAGAGCAAGCAGAAACAATAGGCCTACCAGGATTGTGAAGTTTATGAATTTTTGGGAGCATATAGAATGCGGGTTTGCCCAAACAACTGTCGATGACACATAGTGATGATGCGCCGGTAGGAAGGTCTTTGGAGGCAATGAGGTTCTTGATGACTGTACGGACCTTACTATTGTTGGATAGTGTAGCATCAGAAGGAATATTATTGTAGAATAGGGTGTTACGTAGTTGGTTGTGGCCTTCCTGAAGGTATAGTTCTTTACTCCATACGACTATGGCACCACCTTTATCAGCGGGTTTGATAACAATGTCATCACGTCGACGGAGGTGTGATAGAGCACGAAACTCGGACGGTGACATGTTAGAACGCCCTAGGCGTTTAGGGTGGAGAAGTCCAATGTCGTATGAAGTATTCTTGATGTAGAGATCAAGAGCGTTAGAGGCACCAGGTTTAGGAGTCCAATCATGCTTGCGAGTGGAATACTTGGAGAACATACTTTATTGGAGAATAAAACAATACAACGAGGTAGTGACAAGATCATTTAGTTTTCGTAAGAACACTGGAACCAAAGACAAAGAAGTCTTACTTTATATACAGATACTTGCAGATATGCGGCATGCACTACGTGAATGATTGTCTTACTTTATATACAGATACTTGCAGATATGCGGCATGCACTACATGAATGATTGTCTTACTTTATATACAGATACTTGCAGATATGTGGCATGCACTACATGAATGATTGTCTTACTTTATATACAGATACTTGCAGATATGTGGCATGCACTACATGAATGATTTTGACAAATGAAAGTTCCACATGAAAATTTAATCGCATGCATTCAAAATATAGGTAAAGGCTGAACGTATACCCGACTATAAATAAGAGCCAGTGATATAGGATGTCAACTAGGCATCCGTCTAGTGATATATATAGTATATCAACTAGGCATCCGTCTAGTGATAGATATAGTATATCAACTAGGCATCCGTCTAGTGATAGATGTATTATGTCAACTAGGCATCCGTCTAGTGATAGATGTAGTATATCAACTAGACATCCGTCTAGTGATAGATGTAGTATATCAACTAGACATCCGTCTAGTGATAGATGTAGTATATCAACTAGACATCCGTCTAGTGATAGATGTATTATATCAACTAGGCATCCGTCTAGTGATAGATGTAAAGTATCATACTAATTATCAAAACTTGATACATTACTCTCTCTCTTTGCCTTTTTAACCCGGATTGGGGGATAGGCCCTCAACCAACTCATGCCAAGTCTTCTTATATCTAGCTAACTCCTGCAGTTCCCTCCAGCTCCTCTTTATGTTTTTCATCTCTGCCTCTAAATCTCGTCTCCATGTATTTCTCGGCCTTCCCTTCTTTCACTGTCCCTGTGGGTTCCAGGCAAGGACCCTTCTTGTTATATTCCCCTCATGTTTTCTCAAAGTGTGTCCTATCCAGCGCTAGCGTCTTTTTTTAGCCTGTTCGTTCACTGGAAGCTGTCTTGTTGTCTCCATAGGTTCCTCATTTGTAACCCTATCATACCATCTTAGTCCCTATATTTTGCGCAGACACCAGTTGATGAATATTTGCAATTTATGCGTTATTGTTGTAGTAGTTCTCCATGTTTCTGACACATACAGTAGAACTGCTTTAACATTAGAGTTAAATATCCCAATTTTGATACATTACAATTCTTCTACGAACGTTTCATATCGATCACTTGTTAAACCACTCTTTGTGATTTGTATGTCATGTGAGCCTAAGAACAATTGTACGCTATGCCAGTTATGCTCCTACAAGAAGGCCAGAACATCCGATTTCTGCGCCGCTTTTTATTACTAGGTAGCTTCCTAGTCCCTACCTCAGTCGTTTTTTACGACATGCATTGTAGGTCGCAGTGTTACTATTCTTTGCTCCCCTGGTGAGCCCCAGCAACACAGGGGAGAAAAATCTAACCTAACTGTGAAATCAATTCAATCTTGTGTCGTATCCGTACCGTAGGTTGTCTTTAATGGCTCTTCAACAAGTTCTGTCACTTTCCCTGACGGTAGACTCCACCATATTACTGCTTGTCTACTTCCTGATGTCCCCCGTCTAGTTGTCTGTCTTTCCCCTTGCTATCATGTCTTACACCTTCTGTTCCAAAATGGTTTTCAACACTGTCAAGTCTCTTATTACGACAAACATATCTCAGTTATCTAATTGATGTCTCATTGAGCAGTTTTTGTTTCACTCCTAGTTATTGTAACACTCCTTCTTTATTATTCTCTTCTCATTCCATGACACTCGACGTATTCTTATCTAAATCCATATTTCAATTCTCAATTCAAGTTTCTTACAATTATTTCAATTCTCATTTCAAATTTCTTACAATTACTTCAAGCTTCAATTCTTCTCTTAATCAACTTGTACACAATAAACAATGAAATCAAACAAACTAGATAATATCTAACGTGACAACTGTACATTTGAGATTTAATCATTCAATATAGACAAGAAGTGAACTCTTAAGTAAAGGTTACTGTGAACACATGCAGTAGTTGCCATATTTTCTCAATAAAAATTAAGTGCATGCCGTGTAGGCCCAAGACCAAGTCAATGCTTATGAATAGTTAGAAGCTTCGCGTCTAAATGGGGCGGCATGGAATTGCATCAACAGCAGATGTGAAAAAAGGCAAGTAATTATGTGCTGGTAAATGTCGGAGAAGAAAAGAGAAATATTGATGACTTCACAAAGACCGGATGTATGTCTCAGCTGGTCACGACATTCCTCTGAGGAAACATCATAGAAGTAATTCATTTATAATTGATACATTCTGAGACGATTGTGGGTTTGATAGCTAGATCTGCAGAGTGGGTATACCAGAAGTGTGTGTGTGTTTGTGGCACATAGCGTGACGGAACCAGATATATCATGCATTGGAAGTAGATGCTATGAATGTTGTATGTTACCCATCTGATGATGATGGTGGTGATGATGATGGTGATAATGTTGACGATAATAACGATGATGTCGTGCTGCTACAGTGATGTTGTGACGACACGTGTAAAGACAATAACTGAAAGCGAATGCAATCTAACTATGTGATGATATAACTGCAGAGATGATTTACAACTTGTGATGATATAACTGCAGAGATGATTTACAACTTGTGATGATATAACTGCAGAGATGATTTACAACTTGTGATGATGTAACTGCAGAGATGATTTACAACTTGTGATGATATAACTGCAGAGATGATTTACAACTTGTGATGATATAACTGCAGAGATGATTTACAACTTGTGATGATATAACTGCAAAGAAGATTTACAACTTGTGATAATATAACTGCAGAGAAGATTTACAACTTGTAATAATATAACTGCAGAGATGATTTACAACTTGTGATAATATAACTGCAGAGAAGATTTACAACTTGTGATAATATAACTGCAGAGATGATTTACAACTTGTGATGATATAACTGCAGAGATGATTTACAACTTGTGATGATATAACTGCAGAGATGATTTACAACTTGTGATGATATAACTGCAGAGATGATTTACAACTTGTGATGATGTAACTGCAGAGATGATTTACAACTTGTGATGATATAACTGCAGAGATGATTTACAACTTGTGATGATATAACTGCAGAGATGATTTACAACTTGTGATGATATAACTGCAAAGAAGATTTACAACTTGTGATAATATAACTGCAGAGAAGATTTACAACTTGTGATAATATAACTGCAGAGATGATTTACAACTTGTGATAATATAACTGCAGAGAAGATTTACAACTTGTGATAATATAACTGCAGAGATGATTTACAACTTGTGATGATATAACTGCAGAGAAGATTTAGAACTTGTGAAATGTGGAGATAAGAAGATTAGAGCGTCATGGAAAGAGAAGAATACTAAACAAGTATTCCAACAAGTAGAAGAGACAAGAAAACTACTCAAGGTGAAAGAAATTAGGCAAATTAGATAATTTTGTCACATTAAGAAACAGGAAATTTATGAAAACCATCTTGAAAGCAATTGTCATTCTGAAAAACATATAGAGTTCAAGAATGATAAGGAATAAATCTAAGATAATGATATTGAACTTAAATGTCAAGGCTGTCGTTCTATATGGAACGGATATATGGAGAACAACTAAGGAAAACACTAAAAGTTGCAGACATTCATCAATAGATGCCTGCGCAGGATACTCCATCTGCGATGGTACGAAAGGGCCATTCACAATATATATATGAGACTGCAGTAAAACTATTTGATTGGCAAAACACGTAATCACAAAGTACTGTAGTTTTACAAATTACAAAACAATGACAAAATAAACAACGTTTCGACCAACAAGGCCTTTATCAAGCAAACGAACAACCGGAGTGACAAATTTAAAAAAACAAATGGACGACAATACAAACGTTTCTAATGAAAATTTGGGAGTAAAACGAATAACGAAATAAATATAACACAAAAACAAAATTAAAACTTGAAATAGAACGGAAGAGAAACAATGAAACATCTAGTAATATAGTACTTGAATACATGCAACATGTACCATATAGATTACAAGCATGGGAAGAGAAAGTACTAGAAGCATAGGAATGTAATAGTTAGCCCACGGTCGCAAGGTACAAACAAAGAAATCAACCGATTCTCCAGAGCAAATCGACTGCGATCATCCGAGAACATGATCGGATGGCTGTGACCTGGACATCGTGAGCTCCTAAATGGCTAGTATCATTGAAATGGGTGGCTACATGGGTCACAGAACATTGGCGTATGTCGCGCAAGTGTTGGGCGAATCGGTCATTGAGCCTCTTGCCTGTCTCGCCGATATAAGCCTTGTTACACAGCTTACAGATAATGGCATAGATAAGATTACGGACTCGAAGGTGAAACCATCGTCAATAAGAACGTGGTAAAGGAAAGATACAGTACGCGTCTGTATCACATAAACACAGTGTTGCAACGCGACGGCCACACTGGACAGTGCCAAATGAGTCTGGATATTGGACTTAAGGCGACTGTGTACCAACATATCCTTAAGACTTCTGTCCGTCTGTAAGCCACCAAAGGATAGTTGGGAAGACAGAACGGGTCTCAGGATCTGACTTAGGATAGACAGATGACGGAATAAAACATTTTTCACCAGTGAACTATGGGGTGGAAAGTTAAGATAAGTTTTACTCTGTCAGAGTTAGTATTCTATGCTGGCTGGTAAGGGCCTGCTGGCGAGTGATTTTCTGAACTCGATGCATAGCCGAGACAAGCACCCTCTCCGTGTATAGGCGCCTGCGAAAGAAATCAAGCATCTCGCGAGATCTCTCAAGAAAATCATCGTCCTCGCTACAAAGGTACTTCTTCCCATCCCCGGGCTTGTCGTGACTCTTTGTCATTCTCGCAGCTCTTACGCCTTCGTCGCCTTTGTAGATACACGGAGATACACGGAGAGGGTGCTTGTATCTGCTATGAATCGAGTTCAGAAAATCACTTGCCAGCAGGCCCTTACCAGCCAGCATAGGACTACTAACTCTGACAGAGTAAAACTTATCTTAACTTTCCACCCCATAGTTCACTGGTGAAAATGTTTTATTCCGTCATCTGTCTATCCTTAAGTCAGACCCTGAGACCTGTTCTGTCTTCCCCAACTATCCTTTGGTGGCTTACAGATGGGACAGAAGTCTTAAGGATATGTTGGTACACAGTCGCCTTAAGTCCAATATCCAGACTCATTTTGGTACTGTCCAGGTGCCGTCGGCGTTGCAACACGTGTGCTTATGTGATACAGACGCGTTCTGTATCTTTTCCTTTATTGACGATGGTTTCACATGCGAGTCCCGTATTCTTATCTATGCCATTATCTGTAAGCGGGCTAACAAGGCTTATATCGGCGAGACAGGCAAGAGGCTCAGTGACCGATTCGCCAAACACTTTCGCGACATACGCCAATGCTCTGTGACCCTGTAGCCACCCATTTCAATGATACTGGCCATTTAGGAGCACACGATGTCCAGGTCACAGCCATCCGATCATGTTCCTCGGATGATCGCAGTCGATTTGCTCTGGAGAATAGGTTGATTTCTTTGTATGGTAATTTGCGACCACGTGGGCTCAACGTATTACATTCCTATGCTTCTTAGAACTTTCTCTTCCCATGCCTTGTAATCTATATGGGTATATGTTGCATGTATTCAAGTTATATATTTACTCGATTTTTCATTGTTTCTCTTTCGTTCTATTTCAAGTTTTTATGTGTGTTTTTTTGTGTTACATTATTTCGTTATTCGTTTTTATTCCCAGATTTTTATTAGAAACGTTTGTATTTGGTTGTCCATTTGTTTTTTTAATTTGTCACTCCTGTTGTTTGTTTGTTTGATAAAGGCCCTGTTGGTCGAAACGTTGCTGTATTTTGTCATTGTTTTTGTAATCTGTGATTACGTGTTTTAAGAAAGGACCACAAACATGGAACTGGGATAGAGCAGGAGAACGGTAGGTGGAACAAAAGATAAGGAGCAGAAGGTGGTGATGGATAGGACACACACTGAGGAAACCCCCTGACAGCATCATGAGAGAGGTTCTCCGATGGAACTCCCAATAGAGGTATGGGGAAAGCCCATGAACATCTGGAGACGGAAGTTGGAGACGGAATGCAATATTTGGGAGAGATCTGGAAAAGATGGCCTTGGATAGGCTGGCTTGAGAGACCTTTGTTGCGGACATGTGCCTACCTAGATGCGAAGAGTGAAGAAGAAGAAGAAGGATCTTGGACTGAAAGGTAAAAGACATAAAATCAGGAAGGGAGAAGTCAGAGTGACTTTATTGGGAGGAAAACATCAAGAGGTGAACAAGCAAAAGTCTTGAAGTATGTACCGTCAGAGTAAAGGAAATGAACTTGTTGTGAAGCTATTAGAGTCAACCTTCTATGCGAAGACAGTACATAATTGAGTGGTATAACGATACATAATAGTACAAGTAAAGCAGCTCTATTTCATATAATAATAATTCCTCTCGTACCGTTATACGCTACATAGGGCCTGCAAGTAATTTCTCCATACCACTCTATCCTGAGCAACTCGCTCAATCTCATCCATGGAACTGAGACATATTTCTTGCCTCTCTCAGCAAAGTTCGTTTCAGGGTCTCCTTATGTCGTCCCTCTTTCTTGAACCCTTTGCATCCCACTTTAATGCCTGCTTTGATATTCGTATATCAATATAAATAGCTTCATATGAAATTATAGGAGGTACCATTACTCACATACAGATAGCACATATATAGCTTCGTGTGAAATTATATAAGGCATGATAACTCACATACAGACAGTATATAGATAGGTTCATGTAAAATTATAGAAGGCACCATTGCTCACATACAGATAACACATAGACAGCTTCATGTAAAATTATAGAAGGTATCATTGCTCACATACAGATAACACATAGACAGCTTCATGTAAAATAATAGAAGGTATCATTGCTCACATACAGATAACATATCGAAAGCACCATTGCTCACATACAGATAACACATAGACAGCTTCATGTAAAATTATAGAAGGTACAATTGCTCACATACAGATAACACATAGAAAGTTTCGTGTAAAATTGCAAGATAGAATGTGTGGTCAATTATGCATTGGATTCAGTTACGCTAGAAACAGAACAACTAGAAATATCAATATTCAATGTTGACGTTGTCTCAATGTCATTATGGGGGAACTGACGTACGGATACTATTTAATTTGTAATGAATACCATATTGAGATGATGTGATCCGTGCCTGGAATATCCAAACATGATGTGGGGTCGTCGATAGTGTAGTTGATAACACTGCGCTATTGATCACGTGAATGCCTGGATTCGAAGCCAGCTTGAACCAAAAAACAAAAATTATCGGTATGCGACATAGTTCGCATGAGACCCGTATCCTTTACTTGGGGATCTAAGTTACAATAATATACGACGTCGGATTAATGCTCGTCTGAATAGCATGCGACACAGGTGATAAGAACATCAAGCCTTCCAGCAGAAATCAGAAATTCTCAGAACAAGGAAATTGCTTGCAGGCCCTATGTGACGTAGAACAAGGAAATTACTTGCTATGTAACGTAAACTACGAGAAGATGGATTCAAGATGTAACTGATGATTTGAACATAACGCCTGCAGAGGCGGGATATCTGGCCTATGAGAGAGAGAGAGAGAAATTCCGGAGGACTGTTGGGGTGGCAAAGTTCTGCCCATGACAAGCTATTTGATAATGAAGATGAAAAATCCCCGCCGAACAAATTTGCTTCGAAACTGCCGGACCTGGAGTTTGAACCAGGTACGCCTGGGTTGTGAGTTAGTTGACTATCGCTTAGGCTACATACGACCACAACTTAGAAAGGTACAAGAGAAATATAATGTACTAAACTGTTCTTAGTCCATTATGGCTGCAGTCATGACCTGTAAGATGGAGTTCATGGATACACAGTACCAGGGTCCGGGGTACGAAACATGGGCCCGGGAGATATACTATTAACCCTAACTTACATGACACGTTATTGAAGCAGTTCATAGCTTATCTTTAGAACTTGTGTGTTTTAATAATGATAAATGAAACCTACAGCTTGACTAAGCCAATTCAAAAGCCTGTCATATACAGTACATTATGATAAGCCAATAATTCGATACTACAAAGAAAACGTATGCAGGTAGGTTATTTGTATGTGACTCATGAAGACAAATATAAAGTGAATATTCATTATAGAACAATATCATAATGGTTTGTATGACGTTAGCTGGGGGATTGAACTACAATAGTTGAACTTAGTTGTAATATTATATTCTCTAACATGGCTGTACTATTACTGCTTGTTGCTTGTTGCAGGAATATTGAACTTAGTTGTAATATTATATTCTCTAACATGGCTGTACTATTACTGCTTGTTGCTTGTTGCAGGAATATTGAACTTAGTTGTAATATTATATTCTCTAACATGGCTGTACTATTACTGCTTGTTGCTTGTTGCAGGAATATTGAACTTAGTTGTAATATTATATTCTCTAACATGGCTGTACTATTACTGCTTGTTGCTTGTTGCAGGAATATTGAACTTAGTTGTAATATTAATTCTTAACATGGCTGTATTACCTTACTCTTTTCTTGTTGCGGAATATTGAACTTAGTTGTAATATTATATTCTCTAACATGGCTGTACTATTACTGCTTGTTGCAGGAATATTGAACTTAGTTGTAATATTATATTCTCTAACATGGCTGTACTATTACTACTTGTTGCTTTGGAATATTATCTTATCTTCAAATTTCAAATCTAATCCTGTAACATGTTTATTCCTTACTATATCTCTGTGGTGGCTTACAAGAAGAAACTATGGACGACACAAGCAAAGAAACAAAAGTAAGACTTCTGAGAACATGCATATTCCCTGTGACAACATATATGCGAATCAGTTGACCATAACACAAATATTAAATAACACAATTGAAGCTTTTGAAATAAGGTGTTATAGAAAAGTTTGAAACATCCTGACAGAGAGAAGAAACAAAGACATTCTGGACAGAAGAGAAGAAACAAAGACATCCTGGACAGAAGAGAAGAACAAGACATTCTACAAGACCTGCATATCGATTAGCATTCATAAAATAACATCATGCGGAAGATGAATATTTTGAACGTTAAACCATATTTTGGTTACGTTAAACCATATTTTGGTTACGTTAAACCATATTTCGGTTACGTTAAACCATATTTAAGTACGTTAAACCATATTTCGTTACGTTAAACCATATTTGATACGTTAAACCATATTTCGGTTACGTTAAACCATATTTTGGTTACGTTAAACCATATTTCGGTTACGTTAAACCATATTTTGGTTACGTTAAACCATATTTTGGTTACGTTAAACCATATTTTGGTTACGTTAAACCATATTTTGGTTACGTTAAACCATATTTTGGTTACGTTAAACCATATTTTGGTTACGTTAACATATTTGGTTACGTTAAACCATATTGGTTGAGCGTCTATTGATCGTTTCCAAAGTGGGGGTATCGCCCAAGTGGCGCTGAAGCCTTCCTGGGGGCGATAGTGGGTTCAGAAGTACTTGGGAGGAGTTTTTTTGAGTGATTTTGCGATTGAATAATCATTTAAAATTTGAATTTTGCATTTTAATTCATCTTATGCCCATCTTACATGATTCATTTTTTCATCAATTTTCTATTTCATGTATATAATCATTTAAAAACGGACCATGTATGACAGAAATACATATCAATTTTCTATGTCAAAGTGAAAATAGAGCATCTATATATATAAAGAAGTGGGCGGGGGCGGTGGCAAACTGTTATAATGGGGATTGGGGCGTTGCTAAGTTTATGTTTTGCAAAGTGGGTGATGGGCTGAAAAAGTTTGGGAATCTATGGTTTAGATAGACCGGTAATGGAAGGCTTGGTTCCTGGAGTACGAGGCAGGGGATTACCACCACAAAAGGGGCAGCAGGACATCAAAAAAACATTGAACATGACGCTGGAAGAGGCGGGAGAACTATCTAGAGACAAGTTTTTTTCATGCGGGCTGTAATGAAAGTGATGTCCCGCAAGGGAAATGCTACTACTTAAGGTGAGGCGTCCAAGACGTGTCAAGGACATGTTGATACACAGTAGCCTTAGAACAAATGTTCTGAGTCACTTTGGTACCATCTGGTATGAACATCGATGATAGTATGTAGATACGATGACTAAACTTGCTTTTGTACTATAGATCAGTACTGTATCAGCTTATAAAGCCAAGTTTATTGTTGATAATGGTTTCAATGGCTGTACCCGCAACTTTATTCCTCCATTTACAAACGTTGTATGTAATATGGTCTATATAAATGTACGTGGCAAGAAGATTAATAGCCGTTTCTGTCAAACGCAAAAACTTCCTGACACCTGTAACCAATCAATGGCACAGGCCATTGGGAGTTTTAACATCCAGGTGACAACCATCTGCTTGTGTTCCTCTGAAAATCGGAATAATTTTACCCACTAAAACCGTCTCATATATTTACATGGTACCTTGCAGTTTGCTGGACTTAACACACTATATTTAGCTATGCTTGTTTATACTGCTTTTCTCATGATCCCTAATATTTGCGTTTTATTTGAGCATTATTATTTATAATTGTTTTCCTTTAATTTCACATTTTCTTTACTGTTGCTATGGCAGTTAATTGTCCTGTCATTCACATTTTTGTTACTGTTGCTATGGCAGTTAATTGTCCTATCATTCATATATGAGAATTCTAATTAACATTATGTTTCAGTTTGTTCCGTAGCATTTCAAGTAGTTTTCCAATTTTACAGTTTCTTTCTTTACAACCATTCTGAAAATGAAAATCTAGGCACATCCTTTACATGACTCAGCCATCAACCGCAGTAAAAGAATTGTAGATTTTATATGCACCACTTATACGTTCAGTAGTTTGTCATTGCTTTCTGAGCGGTGGAGTCTATTTTTACAGTTCTTTTCGACAGGAACGAATTTGTTTCTAAACTGTCCGACGCTGAGTTTGAACCAGGTAAGCTTGGGTTATAATCGAGTTCACTACCGCTTAAGCTACAGACGCCCACAACCATTGCAACCACTTTACTGGCCCTTGATATCGCCCATTGCAACCACTTTACTGCCCCTTGATATCCCCATTGCAACCACTTTACTGCCCCTTGATATCCCCATTGCAACCACTTTACTGCTCCTTGATATCGCCCATTGTTTTTTTTACAGGAGAAGCACTATCTCAAATCATAACTTCAAATAATCTATACATATGAGCAGACTCTGCTTTGAGAGACCGGCCATTGCGTGGTTTTAGCTTCCAAGAAGTGGATCATGTAGTTTCATTTCAAAGTGAAAGTAGTATATTGTTTATCTATCATTAATTAATGATTATTATAAAATGATATTATAATTGAATCTGTTCTTGCTACCAATGATGTACAAATGATATTATAATTGAATCTGTTCTTGCTACCAATGATGTACAAATGATATTATAATTGAATCTGTTCTTGCTACCAATGATGTACAAATGATATTATAATTGAATCTGTTCTTGCTACCAATGATGTACAAATGATATTATAATTGAATCTGTTCTTGCTGCCAATGATGTACAACAATTATTAATTAATCTCACCTGTCATTTCTTCTTCTTCAAACGCTCCATATCGACCACTTGTTAACCACTTTTTGTGATTTGTATGTGAGCCGAGCCTAAGAGCGATTGTACGTTGTGCCAGTTATGCGCCTACAAGTAGGCAAGAACATCCGATTTCTGTGACTTTTTATTTACTAGGGTAATTTCCCTAGACCCTATCACAGTCGCCTCTTAGGATTTGCCTTGTAGGTCAGAGTGGTACTATTCTTTGCTCCCATTGCGAGCCCTGGCAACACACGAGTGTTCTGTCATTAAAAAACATGACTAAACAACAACGAAACTACACACATTTTGTATTTTGCACTCTACCCGGAAGCGTGTCACAACCAGTGGACCCAACACGGTTGTACGTGTCAACTCCGAGCGTCGTAATTCTTTCAAATGAAAGCTGCTCGAAGTTTGTGTAAGTGAGTTTGATTGTGCTAGATTGCGTTTTTTGAAGGCTCCCACCATTTGTCCGCTATCAAGTGGGCACTATACTTTATGGGCAATACACTTTGTGGAACTACACTTTGTGGAACTACACTTTGTGGGCACTATACTTTGTGGCACTACTTTGTGGGCACTATACTTTGTGGCACTATACTTTGTGGGCACTATACTTTGTGGCACATACCTTGTGGGCACTATACTTTGTGCACTATACTTGTGGCACTACACTTGTGGGCACTATACTTTGTGGGCACTATACCTTGTGGGCACTATACTTTGTGGGCACTATACTTTGTGGGAACTATACTATGTGGGCACTATACTTTGTGGGCACTATACCTTAGGGCACTATACTTTGTGGGCACTATACTTTGTGGGCACTACACTTGTGGGCACTATACTTTGATCTTAACCAAAAGGCAGAGAAGCGATTTTAAAAAATACAATTGAAATTATGAATGGAGGCATTATTATTGTTTTCTTCAATACAAAGACAAATCTATATGTTTATTGAGTAATGTTTGCGTATATGTAAGTTTAAAAACAAAAACTTAATACAGATCGGACATGTTTTCACTAATCATACAAAATGTAATAGTTAATATCCAGTGAGTTATGCTGTTTTACTAAATAGCAGAATATCCTTAACTTGCAACGAATATACTGTAATCAAATCTCACACTACAGTACTTAACTTGCAACAAATATACTATATCAAATCTCACACTACAGTACTTAACTTGCAACGAATATACTATATCAAATCTCACACTACAGTACTTAACTTGCAACGAATATACTATATCAAATCTCACACTACAGTACTTAACTTGCAACGAATATACTATATCAAATCTCACACTACAGTACTTAACTTGCAACGAATATACTATATCAAATCTCACACTACAGTACTTAACTTGCAACGAATATACTATATCAAATCTCACACTACAGTACTTAACTTGCAACAGATATACTGTATCAAATCTCACACTACAGTACTTAACTTGCAACGAATATACTATATCAAATCTCACACTACAGTACTTATATTAATACACATTGTTTTTAATAAGACGTTAAGACAAGATTAGCAAAGGTAGCCCACAGAGATAACAGAGGTGTCAAAGCATTGTTTACAAGCTCACACAAATTCTGTTCTAGAAATCTCTTCATATCCTGACGCTGGAAGACAACACAGGATTAGAAAACAGAAGAAGTCAGGATTAGGTTGACATCTTCTATTATTTTACTGAATATTATTACTACCTTATTAGCATTATCATTATTATTATTATTATTGCAATAAAAACACGGCGCCCGTGTCTTCACATTCAATAGTCAGATGCGCCACAACAGAGTTGTTCACACGAACACCGACCCGCGGCGCCTGTTTCAAACATTTATGGCGCTCAATTGTACTCCACCTGCTCAATCTTGTAATCAGCTTTTAAAAAACCACTATATTTCAGGTTTTTGTGTTTTTTCAGCACTCCCTTCCATAACACAATCTTCTCACTGTTGCAATCTTGTGTTGTTTTGGGTCATTTGCTTGATAAAGACCTTTTGATCGAAACGTTGTTGTGTATTGTTTTTATATGTTGTAAAACTACAGTACTTTGTTTTTATTTGTTTCGCCATTGGTTTTTTTGTAACCATTCTACTGCCTCCATATGTAGCCGGGTAAACTCCTGATAAACTATTAATATTATTCTACACGTATTTACAACTCCTATCAACACCATCCACAACTACGTACATAGACTACAAATAAAAGAAATGGCCGTCAAGTACATCGTACATCTATGTGAGAATCAAACCAGATTCTCAACTTTTATTTCTTTATATTTACTTAATTAAATATCTCATCTTGATTTCAAAATAATAGCCCATACATCAAATTATCAAAATAATAAAGAAAATCCTGAAAAGAAAATCAACAATTCAAAACAACATACCAATGCACATAGCTGAAAAAATATACCTACTAACTAATATTGATTGCCTCCCTAAGTGATATCTAATACCCTGACATCCTATCTCTAAAAATGTTCACTGTTCACTGTTTACCTTGTTGCGATGTCCTTAGAAATAAATACTTGTTCGGTCACAATACGTTATACCGCTTCTAGCTAGAGTTGCTGTCCTAATAGTATACACGAAAAGTCTCTGCTACTGGTTAAAATAATGCATCCTGAAAACAAATGGCTGACATCTCTCTCTCTCTCATATACTGTTATAGCCTCTCCGTCGGGTCTGGCCCTACTCCTTTAGTTTAGCTCTACCGCCTAGTTTTCCAACTCTGACAACTAGTCCTCCGGTTCTAATGTAACCAGTTCACCAATTCTGAACAGGAACTCTCTCTGATTTGGACAAAATCTCCGTGGAGTTCTACATCTACGTCTTAGTTGAGCTCTCTCTCTCTCTCTCTGTCTACAACTCAGTTCAATTCTACTGTCCCTCTGTCTCTATCCGAATGCGTGTGAAGATGTTTCGATGAAGTGTCTAAAGTTGTCTGAAGTTCTGTGAAGTTGTCTAAAGTTGTCTCTTCACTCTTTCTGTCTGTAACTGTCTCAGACTCAGACTAATAGCCGTCCATTGCAAGCGATGATGACAACAATCTCAGACGTGTACTGTTGCACCTCTCTGGTGTGTGCGGAGGTGACTGTAGAGTCAATCCTAGAACAGAATCCCCGACCACAGGTGGGGCATACATGATCAGGTTAGACATGTGCGTGTTGTGTGCTCTGTCTTTTCGCGCTGCTCGTTTTCTCTGTGACTCAACAATACGATGATTATCAGCTATTCGGGTTGAAACTGTGACTCAGACTACCTGCTCTCTGTCCTCTGTCTCTATCCGAATCGCCTATCTAAAGTTTCTGCCAACTGTCCCTCTGCCAAGTGTGTGTGAAGCTGTCGTGTCTGACCAACTGTCCCTCTGTCAAGTGTGTGTGAAGCTGTTGTGTCTGACCAACTGTCCCTCTGCCAAGTGTGTGTGAAGATGATGTGTGACCAACTATCCCTCTGCCAAGTCTGTGTGAAGATGATGTGTGACCAACTATCCCTCTGCCAAGTGTGTGTGAAGATGATGTGTGACCAACTGTCCCTCTGCCAAGTGTGTGTCAAGCTGTTGTGTGACCAACTGTCCCTCTGCCAAGTGTGTGCGAAGATGCTGTGTCGAATCTACAATGTGTATTCTATTTATCCACTGGCAATTTTCTTTGTTTCTAAATCAGTCCTTGTCCATTTTAGTAAAATTCTCACGGTCAGATCTGTTTAGTTGGCCTGGAAAAACCCATCTAATTTGATAATCGTGACCGGACAATCACCCAGACGTTCAAAAAAAGAACACTATTAACCTCTCTTAGCTGCATGAGAAAGAAAACAGGACAAAGGTTCAAACCTCCAGTTAAAGAACAACCTACCTTGCTAATATATCTCTGGTCTGTAATTATATGTTCACAGCCCAGGTATATTTTACCCTTTTGAATTGAAAAGAGCAGGGGAAAACCTGTGTCATATTCCCTGCTACACATAACCCAACCATTTGCTTTTTCACTGAAACACAATAATGTCGGATTTTTCACTTGATTAATATTGTAATTATTATTACTAGTAGTATTGCATACGTTACATGGCGCCCGCGTCTCCATAGCTATCAGTCAGATACGTCACATTATATAAAAACGTTGAACATCACTGATATAAGATAAGTTTAACCCAGTAGAGTCAAACATAAAACAGATACAGTAGGGAAGTCTCTGTGGCTAAGTGGTTAATACTTTTGTCTTGTGAGTCGAAGGTCGTGGGTTCGAATCCGGACAACGCAGTTCTGTTCACGAGTGCAGTTTTTTTTTCCAGAAACCTCTAGGACTGTTGCTGGAGCTACGGAGTTCGCGCTTTGGGCAATACTCTCCACAGGTGGCGTGCCATTTCTGCGGAGAGGGACCGAGCCATATGGGATAAAACCCGGTGCAATGAAGTCAATTCTTCGGCTTGAAAACCCTTTATATAACAGATGCGTCACAATATATAAATACTTTGAAGAGCACTGGTATAAGAAGTCCTGACTTCAGTATAGACAAACACATAACACAACGACATCAACAAACGGAGAAAAGTACAATATTACAAGTGTATCACATTACATAGTAAGCCTATGTGTTCATTACTCATTGTGTTCTTGATGTATCTATCTGTGCTTTATCTTTTTCTAAATGTCACCATGATGTGATGTTATGATTTGTTTTGTGTGTCGTCTCTTGACAATGCTAATAAAATCCACTTAGTTATTCTACGTTTCCTCTTTTCAACATGTTTTGAAGAATGTTCATTAAATAAATAAGACAATGAAACAACTAGTTCGTTAATAAAGATATAGACAACGGAGAGGAAATAAAAGATGTGAACAGTTTTAAATATCTTGATTCACTGCTAACAACAGATGGAAATGGGATGTAAGAAATTAAAGAAGAACAAACATGGCTTTACAAAAAATTAAACAACTAAAAACAGTATGGAATGGGCCTGATATGGAAGCAAAGCGAAGAATACTAAGAGCATGCATATTCCCAGTGGCAACGTATGGGTGTGAAGCATGGACATTTAACAAGGCGGTGGAAAAACATATTTGTACTTTTGAATATAAGCGTTACAGAAGAGTCCTCTGTATATCATGGATTGAGAAGAGAACAAATTAATATATCTAGAAAGAGCTCAAAATCAAATAAAACCGGCTGATGCTACAAATAAGAATGAGAAAATTGAAGTATTTTGGACACATAAAGGGACATGAAGGGTTCGAGAAGACCCTTATGGAAGGCAACATCTTGGCATAGATGAGAGACCATATGGAAGGCAACATCTTGGCATAGATGAGAGACCTATGGAAGGCAACATCTTGGCATAGATGAGAAGACCCTTATGGAAGGCAACATCTTGGCATAGATGAAGGACCCTTATGGAAGGCAACATCTTGGCATAGATGAGAAGACCCTTATGGAAGGCAACATCTTGGCATAGATGAGAAGACCCTTATGGAAGGCAACATCTTGGCATAGATGAGAAGACCCTTATGGAAGGCAACATCTTGGCATAGATGAGAAGACCCTTATGGAAGGCAACATCTTGGCATAGATGAGAAGACCCTTATGGAAGGCAACATCTTGGCATAGATGAGAAGACCCTTATGGAAGGCAACATCTTGGCATAGATGAGAAGACCCTTATGGAAGGCAACATCTTGGCATAGATGAGAAGACCCTTATGGAAGGCAACATCTTGGCATAGATGAGAAGACCCTTATGGAAGGCAACATCTTGGCATAGATGAGAAGACCCTTATGGAAGGCAACATCTTGGCATAGATGAGAAGAGGAAGACCACGGATAAGATGGATTCAGGATGTGACTGGTGATTTGAGCATGACGGCTGCAGAGGCGGAACATATGGCCTATGAGAGAGAGAATATCTGAAGAACTGTTAGAGTGACACAGTTCTGCTCAGAACAAGAAATGTGATGATGCCAGTCTCAGATATCTCACTAACTTGCAATCTCTATAGTTTCCATGGTAGGCAAAGTTCTTCTCAGAACAAGACATGTGATGATGCCAGTCTCAGATATCTCACTAACTTGCAATCTCTATAGTTTCCATGGTAGGCAAAGTTCTTCTCAGAACAAGACATGTGATGATGACAGTCTCAGATATCTCACTAACTTGCAATCTCTATAGTTTCCATGGTAGGCAAAGTTCTTCTCAGAACAAGACATGTGATGATGCCAGTCTCAGATATCTCACTAACTTGCAATCTCTATAGTTTCCATGGTAGGCAAAGTTCTTCTCAGAACAAGACATGTGATGATGCCAGTCTCAGATATCTCACTAACTTGCAATCTCTATAGTTTCCATGGTAGGCAAAGTTCTTCTCAGAACAAGACATGTGATGATGCCAGTCTCAGATATCTCACTAACTTGCAATCTCTATAGTTTCCATGGTAGGCAAAGTTCTTCTCAGAACAAGACATGTGATGATGCCAGTCTCAGATATCTCATGAGGAGGTTCTCATCAACGCTCTTCGTCGTGTCCTACCTATCTCTCGTCACACCGCTCTCTCCCCTTCTACCCGTCCCCCCTTGTGACCGTACCAAATTGGTGCTCACCTTTCATCCCCACAATGCCCCTGCTGTCCGTATCCTTCTCCGTGAGCTGCGGATCTTCCGGGAAGACCCAGCTTCCTCACGGATCTTTTCCTCTCCTCCTGGTGCCTTCCGGAGGACAAGAACCTACGCGACCTTCTGGTACGCAGTAGGCTCCGCCCCTCTGGGGACACGTGGGACTGTCACGTGCTCTAGGTCCCGTTGCTACACCTGTCCTTACGTCTTCCAGGCCACTACTATCTCCTTCCCTAACACTTCCATTACTATCCGACAAAGCTTCACTTGTGTCTCCCGCAACCTTATTTATGCTATTCTCTGAAAGCGCTGTGGGATGGCATATATAGGTGAGACAGGCTTGCGCCTTGGTGACCGCTTGGCTCAGCACCTCCGGGACATCTCTAACAGTGCACCCACCCCGGTAGCTGTCCATTTCAATGGCCCTGTCACCACGGCAGGACAGATGTCTCTATCACCGGTCTTGTGTCGTGCTCCTCCGATGACCGCAGCAGGTTATCATTGGAATGTCGGTTGATTGACCGTTTGGGTGTAGTGTCACCCAAAGGTATCAATGTACGACTTCAGCACGCGTAGTGTCTATGCCCACTGGTCCTTTTTCTTCTTATTTCATTCTCTCTATTTCATCTACCCCCCTCCACAAACCCATTGACTCACTACCATTTCCTCTTCTGTCTGTCCACTCTCCAGCCACCTCCCCTGTTCTTATTTATATCTACGCAGTATCACATGACACTATCATCCCTATTCATCGTCAGAATTCGGCTCACACTCTAGGGTGTCACTTTTGACACTTCTCTGCCCTCTGTTCCAGCCACACGACATTGGATTCTGCCTGTGTTCGTTCCCGGGACACACAGGATGCATATTAGCCAAGTAGGGCTCGAGTCGTTCTTGGTGAACGGTGGTCGAGACATTCCTAGTTTAGTCACTGGGACCCGTTCTAGTGTCATGTTCTATCCCATTTTCTTACTTGCATACTTATCTTCTGCACGTTATCGTCTGGTATACATATCTGTGGGACACTTACAGTGCCCCCAGGGAACATTGGAGTACATACCCGCCTTTGTTATCGTGGTGTATGCAATCCATATTGGCCGAATAGGGCTCATGTTGTATGGGGGTGTACGTGTTTACACAGCAGTATGCTATGTCGGTCATTAACGCTATTATCTGACGTTTCTTCCACCTACCTCTCCTGCTCTTCCCACGTGGGGTCTTTGTTCCCACCTGTACAAACAATATCTTACGTAACCTGCCACTGACCCTTTCCGATTGGCCAGCCAATCGGTAACCTAATAGTCTTCCTATTTCCTGTCCATTCTTTCATTCACGAGATGCTGACCACGCAGGTACGTATGCCAGTATCTTTTGATGCAGATCATTTGTTAGTGTCATGTTTTAGTTAATTTAGTTTTTCTGTTTTTCTGTTCTTGATAAAGGTCTTAAGCACCGAAACGTTGAGTGTTGTTTTTCATATCTTATAATTAATTTTTCCCTTCTTATGTAATACTGTATATACCAGTCTTTGCTCTATCGCCTATTTCCTCAGTATTACCAGCCACCCTAACGATTTTCTCCAGATCTGATCTGATCCAGTCTGACTACCTCAGATTTGTTGATTTTCGTACATCGCATTCTCAGATATCTCACTAACTTGCAATCTCTATAGTTTCCATGGTAGGCAAAGTTCTGCTCAGAACAAGAAATGTGATGATGCCAGTCTCAGATATCTCACTAACTTGCAATCTCTATGGTTTCCATGGTAGCAGAAAATAGAACTACTATCTCCTTTCGTATGTCTAAAAAGTTGACTTAGAGAGGCAGTATGTGGGACTGACTACTGCACGCTGTAAAAACGCTGACAGCTATAGAAACAGAGAAAGGTCTGAAACTGCTCATAATGATTCTGATTCCATAGTGGAAATACACAGGATCTAACTGAGTGGACATTTGTTATCTCTCTGCCTCACTAGGCGTGACAAGAACTGAGTGGACATTTGTTGTCTCTGCCTCCCTAGGCGCGACAAGAACTGAGTGAACATTTGTTATCTCTCTGCCTCACTAGGCGTGGCAAGAACTGAGTGGACATTTGTTGTCTGCCTCCTAGGCGTGACAGAACTGAGTGAACATTTGTTATCTCTCTGCCTCACTAGGCGTGACAAGAACTAAGTGGACATCTCTCGGCCTCACTAGACGTGACAAGAACTGATGATGGTTAAACTATTTTCACCTTGTCTTATTTGATACAAATTTCTTAATACGATCTTTTCAGTAAGTAACTGTTACGCCGGTGTGATGTCGGGGCCCACAAAGAGAGCAAAGAATAGTAACACTGCTACCTACAAGGCATGTCGTAGGAGGCTACTGAGGTATCGGCCTTGGGAATCTACACTTGTAAAATAAAAAGTGTAGCAGAAATCGGATTTGCTGGCCTACTTGCTTGTAGGTGCTAACTGGCACAAAGAACAATCGCTCTTAGGCTCAGATCACATACAAATCAAAAAGCATGGTTAACAAGTAGTCGATTTGGAACGTTTGAAGAAGAAATAAAAAATTGTTATATTTGTATTAATATTAATTGACTAATTAAAATGTGTTTATTTCGCCTAACTAAACAACACTGGACATAAAACTACACAGATCTCTGTGTGAGCTACCAAAAACAGTGAAGTTTATACAAGAGACAATGTTGAATATATAGATAATATTTCCAGCCAACGAAAGGAAGGATCTCTGTGTGAGCTACCAAAAACAGTGAAGTTTATACAAGAGACAATGTTGAATATATAGATAATATTTCCAGCCAACGAAAGGAAGGATCTCTGTGTGAGCTACAAAGACAGTGAAGTTTATACAAGAGACAATGTTGAATATATAGATAATATTTCCAGCCAACGAAAGGAAGGAATTGATTAACTGATTGAATGATTGCTTTGATTGAATGATAGGACCATCATCATTGCACTTCGGTGAGTAACCTTTTGTCTTCCGATCTCTTTCTTACACAGGAAGATCTCAGCTGCAGTGCACGAACTCCGTAGCACCGGCGAGGGCCCCCTGTGTAATTTTGAAAATGGTGAAGATGTTTTGTAGAAATTTATATTTTAAATCTTTTCTAATTAATTTTGCCTGGACAGCGGCTTTCCAGCCTGCTCTTCTCGATTTTGAAAAGAAGGAAGGATTTGTTTATTTTTTTGTTATGGGTCTAGCCATCTAGTTTTTGACCTAGTCGATGTGGGACATAGCACAAAGGGTTGCGAATCACTGATCCACATTTTACAATTTCCTTATGAGGGAACTAATATTATATAAACAATGTTTGTTGTTGAGTTCTGAAATGTTTACATTATCAAATGTAGTTTATTCAGTTTTTAAAACATCTTTTTGTGTGTCAGTTCCGTGTCACAATCTCATGAGAATTAACAATTTCATCCATCTAGGGAGAGCTATTTTCATCTTCTTAGATTTTGGCAACGTTTTTTTACTGGATGGAATGTTGGATTGCGTGGCAATCACCATAAGTCTTTTTTATGTTCATTTACTTGATCGTTAAAATGACGTTATTATCAAATTATGTTCTTCCATTGACATAAATGTTTTCAAACTATACATCAATGAAATATGGTGTATTAGTTGTATATAGTAGTTAGAAATCTCCTCTTGACCTGACGCTGTGAGGCAAACAGGAGAAAAGAAAGTGTATTGTTGTAACAGTTGATGATAACATGGAAGGCAACAAAATAAACCACCAGAAAACCGAAGAACTTCCTAATTGGATATTTACGTAGAATAGAGGGACTGAAATGGTATGGAGGAGTATGGGAAGGCACAGACAAACCTGATGAAGATACCTGAAGGCTGATGTTAAAGGATAGGTAAAACATGGAAAGAATTGGAAGGGATGGCAGGAGAGAGAAAGAGCTTGAAAAAGTTTGTTGAAGACCTGTGCTCCGTTGGGAGTTGCAATGTGTGAAGAAGAAGAAGAAAAATAAAGAACAGTTGATGATATCATTATGAATCTTAAATATGAATAAATTTGACAATAGACAAAAAACAAACATTATGTTTGGGTAATACGACATGGGCATCTCCGACAACCTTCATCATTCTCCTCTCTCTAACATGTGACGCCCCTGACGCTTAGGGCAGCAACAAATGTACACAATTCTTCTTTATCCTTGACTCTATATTGTGTTCCAGTTGTGATTCATTTCTTTCATTCCTTTCAATTGTGCTCTACTCTTCTCCTCCAGGTCGCTTTAGATCTTCCTCGTTTTTGTTTACCCTCTGGTATCCATGTCAGTGCAGTTTTCTTGACATAGTTACTCTCCATGTATCACATGTCCGATCCATCTCTAGCGTTTCTTTAGAAATTATCAATCTTCTTCTTTCGATCACAAATTATCAATCTTCTTCTTTCGATCACAAATTGTCAATCTGAGAACACTTACCAATCTCTTCTTGACCCAAATTTTGTATGTGTGTGTATGTGTTTGTGTACATGAGTGCTTGTGTTTTAAACCGAATTATGTGTATCTCTCTTTGACACATATGTCATCATCATAAGGTTAGAAAATAGATTAACTAATGATAGACTCGTCGGGCATGCACTCTCTCAAGACTCTCTTCGATTGGTATGACAACTCAATTCCTCACATGCTCTCTTCAGGTTAGTCTAAGACTGAACACCAACGTCCATACATGACTGTGTAATATTAGGTTGCCTCGTAAGTTCTCTTTTTTTTATGTTCCTCTCAATTTTGTTTTCTTGTGTGTTCAGCAAATGTTGTCTTATATTGTGACCATAAGAACAAAAATCAAGTTTTAAAGAGCCTGTGTTTTTCCCTGGCAACATATGGTTGTGAGACCTGGACCATTGACAAAACGGTGGAGAAGGTCATTAATGCATTTGAATGAAAATGCTACAGAAGAGTACTTAGAATATCACAGAGAAAAGAACAAATGCTTCTGTTCTGCAACAGCTTGATATTTAAGAGAATTGGCTATTCGGTATATTTTGTTTAACTAAACGAGATTCTTTAACCCTTGCACTCCGTATATTTTTATTTTAATTTTTTCTAAACGAGATCTTTAACCCTTGCACTCCGTATATTTTGTTTAACTAAACGAGATACTTTAACCCTTGCCTCCGTATATTTTGTTTAACTAAACGAAATACTTTAACCCTTGCACTCCGTATATTTTGTTTAAAATCCGTATTGCAATATATATACTGAATTAGCCAGCAGATTGGCTTTGCCTCACATTAAAAATACAGTGAGCAGTGTATCGCTCAGAAGAACGAAGGGTTAATAACTTGACTACTGTTAGAAGCTTCTTCTTTATTTTCCCATGTAGTTATGTATCTGACGTTATGTTTGTTATGTCTCTTTTCATTTCTATGCTGTCTATGCAGGGTCCATGAAACTCATTTTACATTTACCCTGTTGTGAACTCTGAATGTTCCAGATTAGTCCATCATCTCAGTTATAAGTTATCAATTATATGAGGACTATCATCATAGCACTCCGGGCACGTCCACAAGTGCTCCGATCTTCGCCTCAACAAATCCAACAGCGTCCAGCGGCCCAACACGCCAGTTCGATGTTGATTAATGAATATCTTTGTATATTTGGCATATCGTTATTTTCGGGCTGCATCAATATCGACATCCATATCTCTCAATCTGGTCAGCGACTGGGATTCACAACCCTGAAACTCCTCTGTTCGGAAAGAATGTCTCAATGCGTTAAGAATGTAAGTTCGGCCCATGGCAGCTCCCTCTGATATGGAACTATGCCAGCCAATCTATAAGCTCGTTCATTACCCCTGACAAAAATGAAGGTGATTTCTCTGATCCCTGTACTGTACCAGTACCTCCACACAGTTTCGTCTCACTATTCCTGTTTCAACTTTATGAATCATGCTCATGAAGTCACTGAGTATGAAAACACGATAGTAGCTATGTGATGTCAAATTCATTGCCTCTGTAACCATCATCTCCGCTTTCAATAAACTATTTTACAACTAACTTTCACTAGTTTCAAGAATTAATGCATGTATCTTTGATCTGAAAAAATGAACAACTTTTCAATGATACTAATCGCCCTTTTCTCAGAAAAGATAGGACTTCTGCGTCAGCTCTAGAAATACATTTTAACGTACGCGTGAGAGCGCGTGATTACGACCCATAACAGGTTCCGGCCAGTCGCGTGAGTTCATTTCACAGATGGAATTGAAGGGACAAGTACCCAGTCACGATCGCTCTCCACAGGGGATCGTGACGCTTGGGGATACATAAAAACCTGATATAGTGCGAGGTATTGATAAAGTATGCATTGGGGGATACACCCATACGATGAATAGTGAATAAGTGGGAGTCTATATTCAACAATATGAAGGTATTAACTGTCCGTGTAACACTTTACAACATGCATCCCAGGTCCCACCTTGAAAGTACATTTTAAGTTTTCAAGATGGAGAGAAGTTAATAAAAGAAGACTGACTTCCGTGCTAGTCTAAATAAATTATATTAAGTCTATCATGCAACGCCACTCAGCAATTTTATTTAAAGAACCTTTGAAATTGAAGTCTAAGAGTATCGTCAGTTTTTATTTTTTCATTATAATATAATTAATTAACGCTTTAACTCCGTAATTTTTTGTTATCTTCCGACGCATTTACATGGCAATGTATACTTAAGTAGGCAGTATACTGCCTGTGATACGTGTCACTCTGTGGAGCGGAAGGGGATAAGCGTAGCCACAAAGCTGAAAGTTCACCAGGCCATAGTGCTAACCACGTTGCTGTATGCAAGGGAGACATGGACGGTGTATAGCAGACACGAAGAAAGCTAAACCACTTCCACACAAGATGTCTACGCAGAATACTAAAAATAAACTGGCAGGACAAAATTTCAGATAGCGACGTTCTCACAAGTGCAAACATCCCAAGCGTCAACACACTGTTGCAGAAGGCCCAAGTGAGATGGGCACGTCACGTTGTTCAGATGCTTGATAAACGCATCCCAAGCGTCAACACGCTGTTGCAGAAGGTACAAGTGAGTGGGCAGTCAGTTGTTCAGATGCTTGATAAACGCATCCCAAGCGTCAACACGCTGTTGCAGAAGGCACAAGTGAGATGGGCACGTCACGTTGTTCAGATGCCTGATAAACGCATCCCAAGCGTCAACACACTGTTGCAGAAGGCCCAAGTGAGATGGGCACGTCACGTTGTTCAGATGCTTGATAAACGCATCCCAAAACAGTTGATGTATGGCGAACTTGAAGGGGGCAGACGTTCAGCTGGTGGACAGAAATAACGCTTTAAAGACACTTTTAATGTGTCTCTGAAATGCTTCGATATAGACATCACGGCTTGGAATCTCTTGCGCAAGATCGCCAAATGGGGCTCTGTAACAACACAAGAGGAACCCGCATAGCTGAAAATCATTGTGCCGTTGAGGCACACAGAAAACGAATGCGCGAAAAGACAGAACACACAAAACGCAGATGTTTAACCTTGATCATTAATGCCCCACCTGTGGTGGGGAATTTTGTTCTAGGATTGGACTCTAATCACCTCCGCACACACCAGAGAGGTGCAGCAGCACACGTCTGATACTGTTTTCATCATCGCTAACGATGGACGGTTATTATGCTGTATGTGCGACATCTTAAACAATTCGTTGAGCCAGTATATAGGATCAGCAGGATGAATGAGTTAAGTTCATTTTGTATTGCAATTCGCACGTGTGTTGCCTGAATCCACAAGGGGAGCACAGAATAGTAACACTGCGACCCACAAGGCATGTCGTAAGAGGCGACTGAGGTAGGGGCCTAGGAAAGCTACCCTAGTAAATAAAAAGCATCACAGAAACCGTATGTGCTGATCTACTTGTAGGCGCATAACTGGCACAACGAACAATCGCTTTTAGGCTCGGATCACATACAAATCACAAAGATTGGTTAACAAGTGGTCGGTATGGAGCGTTGGTAGAAGAAGTATTGCAATCGAATATAATGTTTAATTTGTCATTAAAATAAATGAAACATTATTTCTCACTTCATTCTGATTACGATATATTGACACATTTAATGACCTTTTTTGTATTTTGGCAAGTCAATTGGCAAGTGTTTTACAGTGACAACTTCTGAATTTGCGCTTGCCTCTCTTACCTTTCAGCTCATCCCTAAGTTTCTCGTTTCTGTTGCTTTTTATGTTGTATCCGAACCAAAAGCAAGGATGAAGTGTCCTCTTCATTATGCATAGTCTGGGCAGTTGATATGGGAATGTGCCTTGCCATTTTGCACAAACACTTCTCTACCAGACTGTTTCACCCAAAGGAAAGACAAAGCCCATACGCTTGGAATCAATCAGGGTTTTCATAGGATGTCAGAAGATAGAATGGAATACACACATAACCATCAACTGTCTTAGGGTCCTTCCCTCCGGATTTGTGGTTATGGTTTACTCCTCTAGCCCTCTTCATAGTGTTCAGAAACCTTGAAGTTCACATCAATGGCCATGAGTTTGCATGAATTCCTGGTTCACCTCTCCTTTAAATTTAGAATTTCAATGTCGTAGACACACAATGACTGTCGACAAAGTTGGCAAAACGGATTTCATAATAAATAGATAGTACATAATCGCCAGCAGTTACCATCTGAAAATAACAAAACGTGTTATTCTATGTTATGTTATGCGATCGACGTCATGGCACATTGGGCATTTCAATTCGTGCTCTGTCCTGCGCTGCAGCAGCTACCCTAAAGTTCATTTGTTCACCGTACCCATAAGAAGTTGATTACTATATCTTCTCTCTCTACCACCAATACGACACTGTCTGGCATGTCCAAACTTAACTCCTAATTCTCGAACTCGTTCCAGTGTCTGAGACTCGTCTATATCACATAATTGAGAGCGTACCACATTGATGACGTCGGCTCTGTCCATACTTCTGACCGCTTGAGTCGGGGCATTGTTTGCAAGAAAGTCAGCACGCTCGTTACCCTGCACTCCAGCATGTCCAGGTGTCAGGGAGGTACAGTCAGAACATGTGTACAGAACAAAACATGATTGAATGTAACCTGGAACAAAAAGTACCAGATAAAATGCTGTTTCGATCAAGTGACTTTAATCGTGTCATTGATACACGAATATATGTCCAAGACACAATTTATATCCAGTCTACTTGTCATATGATTGATGAAGATCGTTTGTTAGAGACGTCAATAGTGTATGTTGCTATACTTTGTCATGATCAACGAATATCAAAACAGACATTTTCCCATCTGGTGACCACATACGAACTTGTCGAATCAGTCTCTTTTCGTGTAATCTAAGATATAATAACAATTCCTCTCGCACCGTTATACGTTACATATGGTATACAAGCAATTTATTCATACCGCTCTATCCTGGGTAACTCGCTGAACTTCGTCCATGGAACTGAGACCGATATTTCTTGCCTCTCTCAACAAAATTCTTTTCAGGGTCTCCTTAGGTTGTCATCTCTTTCTTGAACCCTTTGCCACAAAAGGAACAAACTAACTAACTAACTAAAGACTGACCTAGTACAGTCTGACTAAAGACTGACCTAGTACAGTCTGACTAAAGACTGACCTAGTACAATCTGACTAAAGACTGACCTAGTACAGTCTGACTAAAGACTGACCTAGTACAGTCTGACTAAAGACTGACCTAGTACAGTCTGACTAAAGACTGACCTAGTACAGTCTGACTAAGACTGACCTAGTACAGTCTGACAAGACTGACCTGTACGTTGATCAAGATGACCTAGTCATGTTGACTTCAGACTGACCTAGCATAGTCTGACAAGACTACCTAGTAGTTGACTAAAGACTGACCTAGTAAGTCTGACATAGACTGACCTAGACAGTCTGACTATAGAGACCTAGTACAGTCTGACTATACTGACCTAGTCACAGTTGACAAAGACCACCTCAGCACAGCTAGACCAAGACTGACCTAGTACATGGTCTGACTAACTGACCAGACAGTCGACTGACACCTAGACAGTCTGACTATAGACTGACCAGTACAGTCGACCATAGACGACCTAGTACAAGTCTGACATAGACTGACCAGTACAGTCTGACTATAGACTGACCTAGAAAGTCTGACATAACTGACCTGTACAGTCTGACCATAGACTGACCAAGACAGTCTGACATAGACTGACCAGACAGTCTGACAAGACTGATCAACTAGTACAGTCTGACTATAGACTGACAAGTACAGTCTGACATGACTGACCAAGTACAGTCTGACTATAGACTGACCTAGTACAGTCTGACTATAGACTGACCAAGACAGTCTGACTAAGACGACCAGCAAGTCTGACTATAGACATTCAGATAAGTCTGACATAGACTGACCAGTACAGTCGACATAGACTGCCAAGGACAGTCTGACATAGACGACCAAGACAGTCTGACTATAGACTGACCTACAAGTTGATATAGACTGACCTAGTACAGTCTGACTCAAGACTGACCAGTACAGTCTGCATAGGCCAGTACAGTCTGACTATAGACTGACCTAGCATGTCTGACAGACTGACCTAGTACAGTCTGACTTGACTGACCAAATACATCTGACTAAAGACTACCAAGACAGTCTGACATAGACTGACAAGCAAGTTGACTATAGCTGACCATAGTCTGACTTAGACTGACCTAGTCAGTTCTATGACTGACCTAGTACAGTCTGACTATAGACTGACTAGTAAGTTCTGACTATGCTGACCAAGTACAGTCTGACTATAGACTGACCAACGTCTGACATAGACTGACCAGTCGTCTGACATGACTGACCAGGCAGTCTGACTATAGACTGACCTAGTCAGTCTGACATAGACTGACCAAGTTTGCAGTCTGACTATGACTGACCAGTACAGTCTGACTAGACTGACCAGTACACTCTGACATAGACGACCTAGTAAGTCTGACTTGACTGACCAAGTAAGTCTGACTATAGATGACCAAGTACAGTTGACATAGACTGACCAAGTACAGTCTGACTTAGATGACCAACAGTCTGACTGTAGACGACAAGAGTTCTCATATGCATAATCTTTCCAGGTTATATCTAAAGTGTTACTATTACTGCTAGACATTACTTGAGTATTCTTATTCAACCTTCAACACGTACCCTCTGTCTCCAGTGTATGTCTATTCTTTGCTTCCCAAGAAAGACCACCCTCAGCACACAGCCAGTGACGGATACTATGGTCTCTCTCGAAGTGAACAAGTTGCCATACTGCTTACCGGACACAACAAGCTCAGAGCCCACATGTTCCATAAATTTAAAATTGGCACAACTAGCCTGTGTTCCTGCAAAATGGCAGACATGACGGCAGAACATGTCTTGCAAGACTGTCAACTGTTAGCAGGTATAAGGAAAGAGTCATGGCCACAACACACAGAGCTTCATGAAAAGCTGTACGGAGGAACGGAGTCCCTAAAAACAACAGTAAAATTCATGATAAAAGTTGGTCCATCAGTCTAGGCAGGGAACGCAAGAGAGAGAGAGAGACCAAGTCTAGTAAAGCTACACAACAATGAATATAGATCTGTGTAAACAAGTCATGTCCAACACGACGTTCGCCATGGCGCCGTTGTGATACATTCCTGGCGCCCTATTTTATTCCGCCAGCTTTAAAGCTAATCAGACGTACAAGAAAACAAAGTGTTGCTTGTTTTGTCTGTTTGCGTTCATTCGTTTCGACCGGTTGTATCACTCTCTTTGTGATATGTTTGATCTTTGACAAGAACGACTATAAGTTACACTTCAGTTCATAGGTCACTACATGTGTACGGCAGGGCATCACACATTTTCAGCATACTGGAAATGTTTGAGTCTGCCTTACTGACAGTCAGTTCCAGACACTTTTCCTAGCACTGTTACACTCTTTAATTATTCAAAGAATTGTTGAATAGAGTATGTTCGTATTTTCATAAGCATAAAACTTTGTATCTTTTAATGAAACTTTTTGTCGGGATCGAGTTCTCATTTGCTAATTTTCCAGGTTTTTTAAAGTGTTTATTTTACTTCTTAATATTACTTGAGTATTCTTATTGCAATTGCAACACGTCGCCCTCGTCTCCACAGTTATCTGTCAAAGGCGGACAAATATATACAAACCTTGGACAATACTGATGTAAACGATATCATCCAACAGTAAAGGTGAGCATGAATCTAACGCTATTGATACTATAATAACCAACGGGCACTGAAGAGTTGGTGTCTGTGAATGACACGGTATGTATTGTTCTACGCATGCAAGTCTTTGGTGGCAGGTTTATTCAGACTTTGAAAACCAATCAAACCGTGATAGATAGAATAATGGAAGCATTAAGATAACAACAGCATCAATGACCTGTATATTCGAGAATGTGGATACCTTTCTAAACATATCCATAGCAACCACCTAACAGGAAACAGACATGTAAAGACATTTCTTTTATTCCATTCTTGACTTAGAATGATTCTCCAGTCCAGTAACTCACAACAATATATTAAATGTTGGATGTACTCTTATTTTTGTTTTGTTTCCTATGTTAAGCTTATGCTACTGAGTTCGTGATCTTGACAAAGGTCGCAGTTATAGCTAGGCTCTCGACATTGCTGTACAGATTTCATGACCGAAATAAATAATTGACTTGTGCTATTCTGGTCGTTATTCTATGATGAGCAGGTTTGTCTGTCGTTATTGTATGATGATATGGTTTGTCTGTTCGTTATTCTATGATGAGCAGGTCTGTCTGTCGTTATTCTATGATGAGCAAGTCTGTCTGTCGTTATTCTATGATGAGCACGTCTGTCTGTTCGTTATTCTATGATGAGCAGGTTTGTCTGTTCGTTATTCTATGATGAGCAGGTTGTCTGTCGTTATTTATGATGAAGGTTTGTCTGTTCGTTATTCTATGATGAGCAGGTCTGTCTGTTCGTTATTCTATGATGAGCAGGTTTGTCTGTCGTTATTGTATGATGATATGGTTTGTCTGTTCGTTATTCTATGATGAGCAGGTCTGTCTGTTCGTTATTCTATGATGAGCAGGTTTGTCTGTTCGTTATTCTATGATGAGCAGGTCTGTCTGTTCGTTATTCTATGATGAGCAGGTTTGTCTGTCGTTATTCTATGATGAGCAGGTTTGTCTGTTCGTTATTCTATGATGAGCAGGTTTGTCTGTTCGTTATTCTATGATGAGCAGGTTTGTCTGTCGTTATTCTATGATGAGCAGGTCTGTCTGTTCGTTATTCTATGATGAGCAGGTTTGCTAGAGATGATTTCTCTGTCGTTATTGTATGATGAGCAGGTTTGCAAGAGATGGTTTGTCTATCGTTATTGTATAATGAGCAGGTTTGCTAGAATATCGAAATAGGGGAAGACTGCAGTAAAACTTGGTAAATAGTGAAACATGTACAAAGTACTATAGTTTTACAAAATACAGAAACAGTGACGATAAACAGCAACGTTTCGACCAATATTTACTAGATGTTTCATTGTTTCTTTTCCGTTCTATTTCTAGTTTTTATGTGTGTTTTTGTGTTACATTTATTTCGTTATTCGTTTTTATTCCAGATTTTCCTTGGATACGTTTGTATTTGGTCGTCCATTTGTGTTTCATTTTAATTTGTCACTCCTGTTTGTTCGTTTGCTTGATAAAGGCCTTGTTGGTCGAAACGTAGGTTTGCTAGAGATAGTTTGTCTGTCGTTATTGTATGATGAGCAGGTTTGCAAGAGATGATTTGTCTGTTGTTATTGTATGATCAGCAGGTCTGCTAGAGATAGTTTGTCTGTCGTTATTGTATGATCAGCAGGTCTGCTAGAGATAGTTTGTCTGTCGTTATTGTATGATGAGCAGGTCTGCTAGAGATGGTTTGTCTGTTATAAAGTTGGTATTACAGGTATGCAGATACAGGATGTTTGTAAAGTCTCACAACACTTTATATGTAGAACAAATAAGTGTGAAAAACAAAGTACATGACGTCATCAAAAAATGTGTTCCATAGTCACTTGTGGTGCAATATGCAATGAATGACTGTTGTCTGCTGGGGTAATTCTTTTCACTCAAACCATAATGATGTTTTCAACTGAAGAAAGAATATTTGACAATATCAAGAAACGTGTACAGACATATCTTGAAGTCTGTGGTGTATATTTCCAAAATCTGTTAGAATGAATATTTCATTTGTTCTTTCTACTTTACCAAGAAAAACAGTAGACCATAGCAGTAACTATGTAACTATTGTGATTAATTTCACTACTTTGTTGTAGCATATTTTTTGATGATGTCATGCACTACATTTTTCAAGCTCACCTACATATGAAGTGCTGTGAGACTTTACAAACACCATGTATTTGTGAATCCTGTATCGGTGGTATTGATGGTATGTCAGTCTGTTGTATCTGTGGTATAGATGGTATCTTAGTCTGTTGTATCAATCTTGTATCTGTGGTATAGATGATGTCTCAGTCTGTTGTATCAATCTTGTATCTGTGGTCTAGATGATGTCTCAGTCTGTTGTATCAATCTTGTATCTGTGGTATAGATGATGTCTCAGTCTGTTGTTCCAATCTTGTATCTGTGGTATATGTGTTGTCTCAGTCTGTTGTAACAATCTTGTATCTGTGGTATAGTTGATGTCTCAGTCTGTTGTAACAATCTTGTATCTGTGGTATAGATGATGTCTCAGTCTGTTGTTACAATCTTGTATCTGTGGTATATGTGTTGTCTCAGTCTGGTGTATCTGTGGTATAGATGATGTCTTAGTCTGTTATGCCCTGTATGTTATGTCCTAAATGTTATGTCCTAAATGTTATGTCCTATATGTTATCTCCTATATGTTATGTCATATATGTTATATCCTATATGTTATCTCCTATATGTTATGTCCTATATATTATGTCCTATATGTTATGTCCTGTATGTTGCAATCTGTATGTAGCTGAAGATATGATCAACCTGGTCATACATTAAAAGCTGCTGATAGCATTTATTTCTGATTTAATCTGAGCGGTGTCAGTCTTACTTTATCTAACCTCAACTTGAACACCTGAGATGACGTCAAAATACAAAAGGAATGCCAGTTGCTGAGGTTATACGGAGAACTATCTTGCACAATGAAAACATCTCCAAGATACTACGCAGGTAAAATGATAAAGGCATTCCTTTGTTCTTGCAACAGAGAACTGACAGAACATATGGGAACCACTTGGTTGTGTACAACAGCATGGTCGTCATGTCTAACCTTACTTCTAGCAACTTTTTTCTTTCTATTATCTTCTATTTCTTCAACCGTGAAGGTTAGATGTATTGTTTGGTTCATGGTTTACATTTAGCACACAGGGTATAGTCTGGTCTGAAGATAGATTCTATTTGTTTCATGTGTTTCTCAATGTTTCTTTCAATCCATTAACTTCATAATAGGTATTTTTCCCCTCTGACCGTTTCTCATCATCATCATCAGGTGCCGTCTCCACATCGAAGGTTGGCTCAATGAATCTCCAGCATCCTCTGTCTTTCGCCTTGGTGTTGCACACTGCCAGACTGTAACCTGTCCATTTCTTAAAGTTTCCCTCCCACTTATCTCTCGGTCTTCATCTTGCTCTTCCCCCCTCAACTTCCCCTCTAGTAAATGTTTTATCATGGTGTCATGTCTTTTTATGTGCCCAAAATACTTTACTTGTCTGAATTTATTTCTTAATAATTGTTTCTTCATGCTAGTTTCAAACTTGTTTATTTGTCTTTCTTCAAACTCTGCTATTCTTCTATATATCCTCATCTCAAATGATCAATTCTGTTTCTATGTTGTTTTTGTGTATTTGCTGTGTTGGTTATCTGTGCATTAAATGACATGTATATTACTGCTCTGTATGTCGCTTGCAATCTCTAAATGGTTCATGCTATATGTTGTTTCATGCTATATGTGTTTTGTTAATGCTATGTGGTTGTGTAATGCTTGCAGTTGGTCATGTATTGTGTGTGTTGTAATACTATTGTGTATTGTAATCTGTGTTGTTGCAATGCTAATGTGTGTTTATGCTATAGTATTGTGTAATCTCTGTCATTATGTAATGCTCTGTATGTGTAATATTGTGTTTGTAATGCTATGTGGTTTTGTAATATGTGTGTTTGTAATATGTGTGTATTGTAATATGTGTAATATGTGGTATTGTAATATGTGTGTTTGTAATATGTGTAATATGTGTGTATTGTAATAGTTGTGTATGTATGTGTGTAATATGTGTGTATTGTAATATGTGTGTTTTGTAATATGTGTGTGTATTGTAATAGAGTGTATTGTAATATGAATATGTGTGTATTGTAATATGTTTATTGTAATATGTGTAATAGTGTATTGTAATATGTGTAATATGTGTATTGTAATATGTGTTATTGTAATATGTGTGTTTTGTAATAGTGTATTGTAATATTGTAATATGTGTGATTGTAATATGTGTATTGTAATATGTTAATATGTGTATTGTAATATGTGTTTGTAATATGTTAATATGTGTGTATTGTAATATGTGTGTTTTGTAATATGTGTATTGTAATATGTGTGTTTGTAATATTGTAATATGTGTGTATTGTAATATGTGTGTATTGTAATGCTGTTGTTTGAATAATATGTGTATCTAATTTCCTATGTGATGTAATGTTATGTGTGTGTTCTAATGCTATGTCTGTGTTGTAATGATCTGTCTGTGTCATGCTACAAATACACTGATGGTGCAATGATGCATGATTTACTAGACACATGAGATGCTTAAAACTTGAGCTCTCTCTCACTAGCACTCCAGTTTATAGATGGCACCATCCACTCTCGCTCATCATCAAATTAATCGAAGAACAATCGATACATAATTATAGCAGTCTGTGCATGAACCATCTCATACATCCATAATCACATTCCTCTCCCCCACGCAAACAAGCACACACAAACACAGACACACAATACCGATGAGTCTGGCACAACTAACAGGTAAGCTTAACAAGTCTACTGAACAGTCTCACTGTGATATTAGAAGGAGGAGAGGATGACGGTGGCAAAGATGACTTCATATTATGACACGAGAAGAGTTGTCACTTTCAACATCGAATATGACAGGTAATGTCAGGAACATCGAATATGACAGGTAATGTCAGGAACATCGAATATGACAGGCAATGTCAGGAACATCGAATATGACAGGTAATGTCAGGAACATCAAATATGAAAGGTAATGTCAAGAACATCGATTTAACAGGTAATGTCGGAACATCGAATATGACGGAAATATCAGAACATCGAATATGACAGGTAATGTCAGGAACATCGAATATGACAGGTAATGTCAGGAACATCGAATATGACAGGTAATGACATCGAATATGACGGAAGAAAGGCTCAGACGGAACATGTGCCAGGTTAGCAAAGGCGGTAACATACCTGCCCTACTTAGGGTGACCGAAACAGACTCAGGTTCCGGCTCAAGGAGGACAGGGATCGGGAGAACTACAAGCAGAAGTATTAGTTCACAGAGAAAACAAGGGTGCCGAATCTGAAAAAGCAGAAGTATTAGTGCAAGCAGAGAAAACAATACAGGTGCCGAAAATCCTGAACAAGCAGAAGTATTAGTGCAAGAGAGAAAACAATGCAGCGAAAATCTAAACAAGCAGAAGTATTGTTCAAGCAGAAAACAATGCGGTGCCGAAAATCTGAACAAGCGAAGTATTAGTTCAAGCAGAAAAACAATGCAGGTGCGAAATCTGAACAAGCAGAAGTATTAGTTCAAGCAGAAAACAATGCAGGTGCCGAAAATCTGAACAAGCGAAGTATTGTGCAGGAAAACAATCAGGTGGAAATCCTGAACAAGCAGAGTATTAGTGCAAGCAGAAACAATGCGGTGCCGAAATCTGAACAAGCGAGATGTCAAGAGAAAAAACAATGCAGGTGCGAAATCGAAAAGCAAGTTAGTCAAGCAGAGAAACAATGCGGTGCCGAAAATCTGAACAGCAGAAGTATTAGTGAAGCAGAGAAACAATGCAGGTGCGAAATCCTGAACAAGCAAGTATTAGTGCAACAGAAAAACAATGCGGTGCCGAAATCCCTGAACAAGCAGTATTTCACAGAAACAATGCAGGTGCGAAAATCCCTGAACAAGCAGAAGTATTAGTTCAAGCGAGAAACAATGCGTGGAATCTGAACAAGCAGAAGTATTAGTTCAAGCGAAAACAATCGGGGAAATCCTGAACAAGCAGAAGTATTAGTTCAAGCAAGAAAAAATGCAGGTCGAAAATCTCAACAAGCAATTTAGTTCAAGCAGAAAAACTGCAGTGCCGAAAATCCCTGAACAAGCACGCATCTCCTGGCCGGCGGTGTCCGATAAAATATGCCCAAGTTCAAAAGTACGAATCAGCAGCGTACGAACGTCCGCGAACAAAACAGTGGTGGAAGTGCAAACTCGAAAAAGCAATGCATGAGCCGGAAATCCCTGAACAACGCACACATTTCCTGGCCGAAGTCCGATAAAATATGCCCCCAAAAGCCCCCATAAATGTGTGCGTTCGCGTGTGTGTGTAAATGTCTGTGTGTTTGTATGTGTGTGTATGTGTGTTTGTATGTGTGCGTGGGTATGTGTGTGCGCGTTTGTGAGTATGCGTGTGTTTGTTTATATCGGAGAGGCGAACCCGAATAAAAAACAGCATGCAGAAACCAGATGTGTTGGCATACGGGTCTGTGGCCAGCTAACTGGCTCAACGAACTCACGTTCTAAGGCTCGAATCACACACATGCCACAAAGAGTGGTTTAACAAGTTTTTAAAAAGGATTTAAAAGCCAAACGACTACTTCAATGCGCCGGGTTTTACCCCTATATAACCTGTCGAGAGTATTGCACAAAGCACGTACTTCATAGCTCCGGCAACAATCCTAAGGGTATCTAGGAAAAAATGTGCTAGTGAACAGAACGGTTAGGATTCGAACCCACTCCCTTCGGCTCGTAAGGAAGGAGTTTTACCACTTAGCCACAGACCCCCTATGTTTAACAAGGGGTTGATGAAGGACTAACAAAGAAGAAGAAGAAGAAGATATATAAATGTCCAAGAATGTTCTAGACGAGGATCCAACTTCGGACAAAAGTGTTGTAGCATAACCCTTCCTTCAGCCCGCGTGCCCAGCGTGTTCGTAGCGCGTTGGACTGCGGGTGACAAGCCCTCTGTGAGTGCGGGTTCAATTCCGCGGGCTGGCAGAAAAGCCACAGGTTTCCCAGATTTACGGTGTTCGTGGCACCGAACCGAAGGTTACGATGTCCATGGCACCGAGCCGAAGAGCTGAAATCTCAAGTGCTTCTGGATCGAAAAAAAAACCTTCCTTCATTAGAAAGACACATGCAAACGTGACTTGAAGGTACTTGACATGAATACAGGCAAGACTGGAAATTGCTTGCCAGGGACAGTTCTAACTAGAGACAGACTCAAACAACTATCTGACATTAAAAGTGCCAGGACAAAGCACCCAAAAAATCCAAAGTAGACGTTTTATTCATTGTCCCTCGAGGAGTCTTTGAGCGTAGAAGCTCGGTGCTCGTCTCTCGTGCCAAAGGTACCAGGTTCGCTCCCTAGTGGAGCCATCTAGATATTTTTTCCATTGATCTCTGATCCCAGTGTAGGTGACATCGAGTTCCTAGTACTATCGGTGATGGACGATAGAACGTAGGTCACGTGTTCAATTTGAGCACGTAAAAGAACCCTTGGCAGTTCAAAATTGAGAATAGCAGGCTGGAAAGTCGCTGCCCAAACAAAATTGAGAATAGCAGGCTGGAAAACCACTGCACAAACAAATTGAGAATAGCAGGCTGGAAAGCCTGCACTAGATCAAACTGGCAATGTTGGCAACTCCTTCAGCGGTCGCGTGTTCTGGCGTTGACTGCGGGTGCACCCTCTGTGGTGCGGTTCAATTCCGCGGCTGGCAGAAAAGCCAGGTTTCCAGTTTCGTGTCGTGGCACCGAACCGAAGGGTTACGATGTCTGCACGGCCGAAGGCTGAAATTCGGCTTCTGATCGAAAAAACCTTCCTTCATTGAAAGACACATCAAACGTGACTTGAGGTCGACATGAATACGGCAAGACGAATTGCTTGCAGGACAGTTCTACAGAGACAGACTCAAACAACTATCTGACATTAAATGCCAGGACAAAGCACCAAATCCAAAGTAGACGTTTTATTCATTGTCCTCGAGATCTTTGAGGCGTAAGCTCGGTGCTCGCTCTCGTGCCAAGGTACCAGGTTCTCCAGTGGAGCCATCTGATATTTCCATTGATCTCTGATCCAGTGTAGGTGACATCGGTTCTAGTACTATCGGAACAAAATAACAATCATAAAAAGATGTAAAGTATCTGCAATTAAGGCGGATTAATGGTGCTGGAGCTATACGAGCAAATTCTTGAGAAATAGAAAATTCACCCATGGTTACGGCTAATTGATAATACAACCATTCATGCAACACAGCGAGAAACTGTCAAGATCCACAATAGGAGAAATGATTTGTTGCTGCCCGATTTGCTGAAAAATTAACACACTAAAACTACAGGAAGATGGCAAATATAGAAGTCCAGGATTATCCGATTGGTTAAAGTGCGTTCGCGTGTGTAAGGGTTATGGTCTGTTGCATGTGTATGGTTCGTTTGAACGTGTTTGGTTTATCGAGGAACTGTAAACCACAACAGGGTTACATGGGCGCCACAATGGAAGATCATCTAACTCCAAACCCCAAATGGTTTACAGTTTTAAAGTCGCTATATGCGGTACTATAGTGGAGGTATCATGAAATCTCTCAATCAAAGGGATCGGAAAATGCTTGAGAACGTTGGCTTGCTCCTGTAGATTCCTTGCAGACCTAGTACAAGGGGAACGATAAAAAGATAAAAAAAATTACGTCAAGTTGCGCATAACTGCAAAGTCTAACTATCAGCCGCCCAAGTGTTTAGCAGTTGGTAAACCGATCCAATCCCGGTCAAAAACAGTTTCCATAGTTTGCACCACCGAGTTACATGTCCATGGCACGACCAAGAGAATCAAGCGATGAAAAACTCCTTCTTGAAGACCTGAAAGGATTAAGTACTTGACATGATCAGGAGACGATGTCAGGACATTAAAGGAAGATCAAACTTCGTTAAGGCCGGACAAACCCCAAACAAAACGTTTTATTCTTGCCCCGCGGAGTTTAGGCGGCTCGGGCCCCTCGGCAAGGTCGCCTGCAAAAATCATTAGATCTGACGAGGCGACTGACGGAGGGAAATCTGGTCGGTTCAATAACTATAAACACTATAAGGCGACCAAATGAATTTGCGAACGGAATACACTGGCTAAAAGAATCAAAAACTCAATTTTTCCTGATTGGAAGTGGCTGTTTGCAGGGCTAAGAGACATTTCACGATCATGTGTTATCAGTCAATCGTATACAATAATCCATTCAATACACACACTTGGAGTTAAGTTAGAATAGGGCTGGAGAGTCGCTGATAAATGATGCAGCTATAAAGAGCAAATTCTAGAATAATAATATGCGTGTGGCCAATTTTATCAAACATACCTCAGAGCATCAGACACTCACAATAAATGGAGCTACTCAATCTATTACCCAAAAATAACACATCAACTCAAATATCGAGGTCAAATCGGGAATAAATAGTATAGCTGTTAATGGCTCGCGGTTAAGTGTTAGTTGATTGTAGTTGTGGGTTTGGGATGGTGTGTAATGAGAACATAATGAAATGTGGTGCCATGGTCGAATATTCAAGCCGAATACCAAAGGTGGTACAAGTTAATTTAAGTACTAATCGCGGGTTTTACATATATCGATAAGCGACTCTACGCACAATCTAGGGTATGGAAACAGAACGTTGGTACTCTGAAAAAAAAGCAGACCTGTTTACAGGTCTGAGACAACAAGAAAGAAAAAAGATTAACTCAGTCAAGGTAAATTGAAATTTAACCCCTTCAGCGTAGGTTTCAGCGTCGACAATTAGTCGGAATTGTGGAAAGTGGTTTTCTTTGGCCCGAACGAGGTTACATTCCAGCCGAGCAAGGCGACGCGGAAAAATTTAAAGCAGAAAGACAGTTGACAGTGGCAAACTTCTGCCGGCAACTAGGAGCTACAACTGCTAAGCAAAGCATCAAATGATTTATGCGAGGGAGTCTGAGGAGCTGTCTCCCAAAAGCAAATGATGACTATCAGTGAATTCAGAGGTCAAGACAGTCTATTAGTTTGTGAGTATGCGTGTGTTTGTTTATATCGGAGAGGCGAACCCGAATAAAAAACTGCATGCAGAAACCAGATGTGTTGGCATACGGGTCTGTGGCCAGCTAACTGGCTCAACGAACTCACGTTCTAAGGCTCGAATCACACACAGGCCACAAAGAGTGGTTTAACAAGTTTTAAAGGATTTAAAACCAAACGACTACTTCAATGCGCCGGGTTTTACCCCTATATAACCAGTCGAGAGTATTGCACAAAGCACGAACTTCATAGCTCCGGCAACAATCCTAAGGGTATCTAGGAAAAAATGTGCTCGTGAACAGAACGGTTAGGCTTCGAACCCACTCCCTTCGGCTCGTAAGGAAGGAGTTTTACCACTTAGCCACAGACCCCCTATGTTTAACAAGGGGTCGATGAAGGACTAACAAAGAAGAAGAAGAAGAAGATATTTAAACGTCCAAGAATTTTCTAGACGAGGATCAAACTTCGGACAAAAGTGTTGTAGCATAACCCTTCCTTCAGCCCGCGTGCCCAGCGTGTTCGTAGCGCGTTGGACTGCGGGTGACAAGCCCTCTGTGAGTGCGGGTTCAATTCCGCGGCTGGCAGAAAAGCCACAGGTTTCCCAGATTTACGGTGTTCGTGGCACCGAACCGAAGGGTTACGATGTCCATGGCACCGAGCCGAAGAGCTGAAATCTCAAGTGCTTCTGGATCGAAAAAAAAACCTTCCTTCATTAGAAAGACACATGCAAACGTGACTTGAAGGTACTTGACATGAATACAGGCAAGACTGGAAATTGCTTGCCAGGGACAGTTCTAACTAGAGACAGACTCAAACAACTATCTGACATTAAAAGTGCCAGGACAAAGCACCCAAAAAATCCAAAGTAGACGTTTTATTCATTGTCCCTCGAGGGAGTCTTTGAGGCGTAGAAGCTCGGTGCTCGTCTCTCGTGCCAAAGGTACCAGGTTCGCTCCCTAGTGGAGCCATCTAGATATTTTTTCCATTGATCTCTGATCCCAGTGTAGGTGACATCGGGGTTCCTAGTACTATCGGTGATGGACGATAGAACGTAGGTCACGTGTTCAATTTGAGCACGTAAAAGAACCCTTGGCAGTTCAAAATTGAGAATAGCAGGCTGGAAAGTCGCTGCCCAAACAAAATTGAGAATAGCAGGCTGGAAAACCACTGCACAAACAAAATTGAGAATAGCAGGCTGGAAAGCCGCTGCACAAACAAAATTCATTAGAAAAGATTTAAAATAAAATTCCTACAAAAATATCTTCACCGTCTTCAAAATGACATCGGGAAACCTAGCCGGTGCTATGGAGTTAATGCACTGCAGCTGAGAGCTCTCTGTAGAGCAGATCAGAGCACACATGGTTGCTCACCGAAGTGCAATGATGTTGGTCTTATCTATCTATCAATCAATCAATCAATCAATCAATCAATCAATCAATCAATCTATCAATCTATCAATCAATCAATCAATCGAGAAGTCAGTGTTACTGAAGTATCGTGTGCTTGTATGTTTGCGTGCGCGCGTGTGTGTGTGTGTAAATGGGTGCGTGTGCGAGCGTGTGTATGTTTATATCAGAGAGGCTATAGATTCTGTTGCAGGAAACATAGATAGAATTAGCTACGCCCGAGTGGTTACCGGGGCCCAGATTTGGGGTGTAAATAGCAGAACCACTGTTACATGCCACGCATGTCGTAAGAGCGCATAACATGGTACAACGACTCCTCACAATGAGGAATGGGATAATGGATTCTACGGTTGCCAACCTGCCTCAGAGATTTAGCCTCGCAGTAAGAATGTCAGACCTACCATCACGAGGCTGGCAAAAACTTACTACGGGAAGAGGTCGGCACAATCGCGGAAGTAGAAATCATAGGAATTATATCCTACAGAACTGCCCCCATAAATGTGTGCGTTCGCGTGTGTGTGTAAATGTCTGTGTGTTTGTATGTGTGTGTATGTGTGTTTGTATGTGTGCGTGGGTATGTGTGTGCGCGTTTGTGAGTATGCGTGTGTTTGTTTATATCGGAGAGGCGAACCCGAATAAAAAACTGCATGCAGAAACCAGATGTGTTGGCATACGGGTCTGTGGCCAGCTAACTGGCTCAACGAACTCACGTTCTAAGGCTCGAATCACACACAGGCCACAAAGAGTGGTTTAACAAGTTTTTAAAAAGGATTTAAAAACCAAACGACTACTTCAATGCGCCGGGTTTTACCCCTATATAACCAGTCGAGAGTATTGCACAAAGCACGAACTTCATAGCTCCGGCAACAATCCTAAGGGTATCTAGGAAAAAATGTGCTCGTGAACAGAACGGTTAGGCTTCGAACCCACTCCCTTCGGCTCGTAAGGAAGGAGTTTTACCACTTAGCCACAGACCCCCTATGTTTAACAAGGGGTCGATGAAGGACTAACAAAGAAGAAGAAGAAGAAGATATTTAAACGTCCAAGAATTTTCTAGACGAGGATCAAACTTCGGACAAAAGTGTTGTAGCATAACCCTTCCTTCAGCCCGCGTGCCCAGCGTGTTCGTAGCGCGTTGGACTGCGGGTGACAAGCCCTCTGTGAGTGCGGGTTCAATTCCGCGGGCTGGCAGAAAAGCCACAGGTTTCCCAGATTTACGGTGTTCGTGGCACCGAACCGAAGGGTTACGATGTCCATGGCACCGAGCCGAAGAGCTGAAATCTCAAGTGCTTCTGGATCGAAAAAAAAACCTTCCTTCATTAGAAAGACACATGCAAACGTGACTTGAAGGTACTTGACATGAATACAGGCAAGACTGGAAATTGCTTGCCAGGGACAGTTCTAACTAGAGACAGACTCAAACAACTATCTGACATTAAAAGTGCCAGGACAAAGCACCCAAAAAATCCAAAGTAGACGTTTTATTCATTGTCCCTCGAGGGAGTCTTTGAGGCGTAGAAGCTCGGTGCTCGTCTCTCGTGCCAAAGGTACCAGGTTCGCTCCCTAGTGGAGCCATCTAGATATTTTTTCCATTGATCTCTGATCCCAGTGTAGGTGACATCGAGTTCCTAGTACTATCGGTGATGGACGATAGAACGTAGGTCACGTGTTCAATTTGAGCACGTAAAAGAACCCTTGGCAGTTCAAAATTGAGAATAGCAGGCTGGAAAGTCGCTGCCCAAACAAAATTGAGAATAGCAGGCTGGAAAACCACTGCACAAACAAAATTGAGAATAGCAGGCTGGAAAGCCGCTGCACAAACAAAATTCATTAGAAAAGATTTAAAATAAAATTCCTACAAAAATATCTTCACCGTCTTCAAAATGACATCGGGAAACCTAGCCGGTGCTATGGAGTTAATGCACTGCAGCTGAGAGCTCTCTGTAGAGCAGATCAGAGCACACATGGTTGCTCACCGAAGTGCAATGATGTTGGTCTTATCTATCTATCAATCAATCAATCAATCAATCAATCAATCAATCAATCAATCTATCAATCTATCAATCAATCAATCAATCGAGAAGTCAGTGTTACTGAAGTATCGTGTGCTTGTATGTTTGCGTGCGCGCGCGTGTGTGTGTGTGTAAATGGGTGCGTGTGCGAGCGTGTGTATGTTTATATCAGAGAGGCTATAGATTCTGTTGCAGGAAACATAGATAGAATTAGCTACGCCCGAGTGGTTACCGGGGCCCAGATTTGGGGTGTAAATAGCAGAACCACTGTTACATGCCACGCATGTCGTAAGAGGCGCATAACATGGTACAACGACTCCTCACAATGAGGAATGGGATAATGGATTCTACGGTTGCCAACCTGCCTCAGAGATTTAGCCTCGCAGTAAGAATGTCAGACCTACCATCACGAGGCTGGCAAAAACTTACTACGGGAAGAGGTCGGCACAATCGCGGAAGTAGAAATCATAGGAATTATATCCTACAGAACTGCCCTCCCATAAATGTGTGCGTTCGCGTGTGTGTGTAAATGTCTGTGTGTTTGTATGTGTGTGTATGTGTGTTTGTATGTGTGCGTGGGTATGTGTGTGCGCGTTTGTGAGTATGCGTGTGTTTGTTTATATCGGAGAGGCGAACCCGAATAAAAAACTGCATGCAGAAACCAGATGTGTTGGCATACGGGTCTGTGGCCAGCTAACTGGCTCAACGAACTCACGTTCTAAGGCTCGAATCACACACAGGCCACAAAGAGTGGTTTAACAAGTTTTTAAAAAGGATTTAAAAACCAAACGACTACTTCAATGCGCCGGGTTTTACCCCTATATAACCAGTCGAGAGTATTGCACAAAGCACGAACTTCATAGCTCCGGCAACAATCCTAAGGGTATCTAGGAAAAAATGTGCTCGTGAACAGAACGGTTAGGCTTCGAACCCACTCCCTTCGGCTCGTAAGGAAGGAGTTTTACCACTTAGCCACAGACCCCCTATGTTTAACAAGGGGTCGATGAAGGACTAACAAAGAAGAAGAAGAAGAAGATATTTAAACGTCCAAGAATTTTCTAGACGAGGATCAAACTTCGGACAAAAGTGTTGTAGCATAACCCTTCCTTCAGCCCGCGTGCCCAGCGTGTTCGTAGCGCGTTGGACTGCGGGTGACAAGCCCTCTGTGAGTGCGGGTTCAATTCCGCGGCTGGCAGAAAAGCCACAGGTTTCCCAGATTTACGGTGTTCGTGGCACCGAACCGAAGGGTTACGATGTCCATGGCACCGAGCCGAAGAGCTGAAATCTCAAGTGCTTCTGGATCGAAAAAAAAACCTTCCTTCATTAGAAAGACACATGCAAACGTGACTTGAAGGTACTTGACATGAATACAGGCAAGACTGGAAATTGCTTGCCAGGGACAGTTCTAACTAGAGACAGACTCAAACAACTATCTGACATTAAAAGTGCCAGGACAAAGCACCCAAAAAATCCAAAGTAGACGTTTTATTCATTGTCCCTCGAGGGAGTCTTTGAGGCGTAGAAGCTCGGTGCTCGTCTCTCGTGCCAAAGGTACCAGGTTCGCTCCCTAGTGGAGCCATCTAGATATTTTTTCCATTGATCTCTGATCCCAGTGTAGGTGACATCGAGTTCCTAGTACTATCGGTGATGGACGATAGAACGTAGGTCACGTGTTCAATTTGAGCACGTAAAAGAACCCTTGGCAGTTCAAAATTGAGAATAGCAGGCTGGAAAGTCGCTGCCCAAACAAAATTGAGAATAGCAGGCTGGAAAACCACTGCACAAACAAAATTGAGAATAGCAGGCTGGAAAGCCGCTGCACAAACAAAATTCATTAGAAAAGATTTAAAATAAAATTCCTACAAAAATATCTTCACCGTCTTCAAAATGACATCGGGAAACCTAGCCGGTGCTATGGAGTTAATGCACTGCAGCTGAGAGCTCTCTGTAGAGCAGATCAGAGCACACATGGTTGCTCACCGAAGTGCAATGATGTTGGTCTTATCTATCTATCAATCAATCAATCAATCAATCAATCAATCAATCAATCAATCTATCAATCTATCAATCAATCAATCAATCGAGAAGTCAGTGTTACTGAAGTATCGTGTGCTTGTATGTTTGCGTGCGCGCGTGTGTGTGTGTAAATGGTGCGTGTGAGCGTGTGATGTTTATATCAGAGGGGCTATGGGATTCTGTTGCAGGAAACATAGATAGAATTAGCTACGCCCGAGTGGTTACCGGGGCCCAGATTTGGGGTGTAAATAGCAGAACCACTGTTACATGCCACGCATGTCTAAAAGGCGCATAACATGGTACAACGACTCCTCACAATTAGGAATGGGATAATGGATTCTACGGTTGCCAACCTGCCTCAGAGATTTAGCCTCCAGTAAGAATGCAGACCTACCATCACGAGGCTGGCAAAAACTTACTACGGGGAAAAGGTCGGCACAATCGGGAAGTAGAAATCATAGGAATTATATCCTACAGAACTGCCCCCAGTATGCGGACTGAGAAGAAAAAAGGTGGCCCACTTACACTAGCGTCCAAGACAAACTGCATGGCGTGGCTGATAATCTGATCCAGACGGCTGCCTTTATTAGAGAATCCGAAATCCCAATCTAGTAAGAACGCAGAAGAAGAAGAAAGAATTAGCTAGACAATAGAGGTGGGGCGGTTACAGAGGCGTTGACATGGTTGGCATCTCATAACTACTCTCGTGTTTTTATACTATGACTTCCAGAGTATGATTCCTAAATCGAAACAGGAATGGGGGAGACGAAACTGGGTGGAGGTATTGGTACAGACAAGGATCAGAGAAGTCACCTTCATTTTCGACTTTGGGCACGCATGAGTCAGGGATAATGAACGATCTGATAGATTGACTGGTATGGGTATGATATCAGATGGAGCTGCAATGTACAGAAATGTCATTTCTTAATGCATTGATAGAGCCCGAACAGAGGGTTTTCAGGGTTGTGAACCACAGTCGCTGACCAGATTTAGAGAGATGGGTGTCCATATTGGTACAATCCTCGAAACAGAGGGTTTTCAGGGTGCTGTGAACCACAGTCGCTGACCAGATTTAGAAAATGGGTGTCCATATTGGTACAACCCGAACAGAGGGCTTTCAGGGTTGTGAACCACAGTCGCTGACCAGATTTAGAGAGATGGGTGTCCATATTGGTACAACCAGAAAAGAACGACATAGTACAATATCTCAGTAATCTGGCTGTTCTTCTTCTTCTTCTGCGATCAACTTCTGCTATGCGACTACTCCGGTATGTGTCATAAACAGGGCGGTGTGCTTGATGTCTTCACCAGTCCTCCATAGTTGTATTGTAGGGTTGTTTCTGTTGGCCAGATCTCCATTCTCTCACTACTCAGACTGGGACAGTCTTGCAGGATGTTCTCTGGGGACTGCTTAGGTGCTCCATAGGTGCAGACTGCCGAGTCCCTGAGACCCATTCTGGGGAGGTGTGCTCTGAGACTGCAGTGTTCCGTTCTAAGTCAATCTGATTGTGATATACCTGATATGATGTCACATCGGAACACATCCCAGACGTCTGCTATACATATCTCATCTGTATGCCTGGAAACAGGTGACACAATACTACAATTTAACCATTTCTTAAGATTACAAGTTATTTTGTATGTTTGTCTTCTGTTTTCTTTCATTGTTTACTTAGTTGCTTGTATTTAGTTGTTTGTATTCCACTGTCAAGTAAAACAATAACAGTGAAGTCTCTAGCCAAACTGTACAGTACATAAGAAATATGAAAACACACCAGGTCAGATTGTTTTATCAAACAAAACAACAGACTCCATCCACGATTCAGTTAAAAGATTGTTATCAATCAAAGGATTGAAGCTGACTGCCTAGTTCATACTACATAGTAAACTAATCTCATGACCAGAGATTGCTGAAGAAGATATCAAAGGATTGAAGCTGACTGTCCAGTTTGTAGTACATAGTAAACTAAGTTCATGACCAGAGATTGCTGAAGAAGATATCAAAGGATTGAAGCTGACTGTCCAGTTTGTAGCACATAGTAAACTAATCTCATGACCAGAGATTGCTGAAGAAGATATCAAAGGATTGAAGCTGACTGTCCAGTTTGTAGTACATAGTAAACTAAGTTCATGACCAGAGATTGCTGAAGAAGATATCAAAGGATTGAAGCTGACTGTCAGTTTGTGCACATAGTAAACTAAGTTCGTGACCAGAGATTGCTGAAGAAGATATCAAAGGATTGAAGCTGACTGCCCAGTTTGTAGCACATAGTAAACTAAGTTCATGACCAGAGATTGCTGAAGAAGATATCAAAGGTTGAAGCTGACTGCCCAGTTTGTAGCATAGTACTAACTGACCAGAGAGCTAAAAAATATCAGTTGAAGCTGACTGCCAGTTTGTAGACATAGTAACAGTCATACAGAGATTGCTGAAGAAAATATCAAAGGTTAAGCGATTGCCGTTTGTAGTACATAGTAAACAAGTTCATCCAGGATTGTAAGAATATCAAAGGATTGAAGCTGACTGCCAGTTTGAGACATAGTAAACTAAGTTCATGACCAGAGATTGCTGAAGAAGATATCAAAGGATTGAAGCTGACTGTCCAGTTTGTAGCACATAGTAAACTAATCTCATGACCAGAGATTGCTGAAGAAAATATCAAAGGATTGAAGCTGACTGCCCAGTTTGTAGCACATAGTAAACTAAGTTCATGACCAGAGATCTCTGGCAACTTTAATGGACCACCATGAGATTGACAGCTGCTGTCATGCTGTAGAGAAATGATGATCCTGGCATATTCCAGGCTAATATGTTCACTGTTCCTAATTATCATGGATGGTAAGTCACAATGTTATCAGCCCCAGTAATGTAAACTACCAGTATCTGATGCTAATAATAGCATTGTCTTGTAATTGTTCACTTTTGTTTGTATTGGATATTGTTGTCATAAATACAAAGTAACCAAAAAGTGAAGAAATAATTTACAAACCAAAGATAACCATTTCCAAGCATTCATTTCTTCTTCTCTTCCACCATTTACTTCTTTACAGATGATTGGGGGAAGGGGGTGGAGTGTAATGATCTTGTGTGTGCTTGTTCTAATGCACTTTGTAAGCTGTTATTCATTTTCTTAAGGCTGTTCTTGATGTCGTTGCTCTATCTTTTGCGTGGTCTTCCTCTTGCTCTGTAATCGTTATACTTTTTCAGTATGGCTCTCTATGGTAGATGATACCAGACATTCTTGTCAGGTGCCCAAAACATTTAATCTGTTGTTCTTTATGAATTGCATGACTGGTTTCACATCCAGTCTCCTGATTTCTTCATTTCTAATTTTGTCTCTTATTGTCACACCTGCAGCTCTTCTAAGACACCTCATCTCCGTCGTTATGATTTTGCATGCATTAGCTGCTGTTATTGGTCATGTTTGACACTGGTAACACAGTGTTGGCCAGAAAGTCGTTCTATTAAGATTTGCTTTAGTTTTTAGCGGTAATTCTTTATTTGACAACAGTGGTGTTAACTGTCCCAGTACTTGGTTAGCTTTTGTGCAACGATTGCTGATTTCGCTATCGATACTTCCATCTGCTGTGAAATTTACTACTAATTATTTGGCCTCAATTGTTTGTTTTATGTCTACGTTCTGGAGTTTTATTGTAAGGCTTTCTGGTTGTCTACTTATTGCCATTGTCTCTGTCTTTATTATATTTATTTTCATGTTGTACTCCTCACCCTTGATGTTAACTAAGCTCAAATGGTTCTGGAGAGATTCTTCGTTTTCTGCAATCAGTACTTGGTCATCTGCAAATAAAAGTTCTAAAATATTATTTTATTCCTCTATTCCTGCTTCTCTACTTATGTTGTCCATGAATATTATAAACAGCATCCATCACTGATCACGTTTAAGTTGTCCAGCCCAGGTCCAGCATAGTGAGAGTAAAACTCCGTCGTATTGCTAGTGCAGTAGTCAAATATCAACTGGTCGCATTATGTTTGTGTCAATATTAATAAGTCATTTGTTTAAACAAATATCTTCGTGCATTGATTTTATATCACTGAATGTTTGATAATTTCTAACTTTCTTGTCTAAAATTCGTCGTAAATGTATATACAAATCAGGGTTGCCAATTAAAAATTGAGAAAATCGGCCAAACACTCGCCGGAAAAGGCTAAATAAAGGCTAGAGGGAAAAACAGTGCTATTTCATACTCAACTACATCATAAGAAGAGCTCCAAATCAAGGTCATCACTATCCTCCCCACTGAAACCAGCACCATACACTTTATCATTAGTTCATTACCATATTCGGGGAAGCAGTAAAATCCTTGCAACATTTGTTAGATAAGAGCAGCTCTGTTCTTATTCACACTATCGCCCCAAGAAGCTGCAGCGCGTTCTATTTCTAGCTTTTGTTTTTTTCTGATGATACAAGAGAGAACACCCTCTCAATAACAGCATTACTAACTGGAGTTATTAAGCCAGTCAGAGCAAAGGTGGTAAGCTCTTTAAATGACTCGTGTTGAAGAACACCAATCCAAAACGTTTCACTGTCTGTTAAAAATCCATCTTTCTTAAAATTGGACTTCTTCTTTCCAATAAACACAACTTATTTTTCTGTATTGTTCTTCTATTGCACTGATGTTTTCTCCCACAATGTGTATTAATGGTAGTTCTGCAAATAAAGGCATTGATGCTTGGTTTATAATTAACATAAGGCTCAGTTTTGACAAGCACTATGAGCCTTTCTCCACTTGAAGTTGATTCTGTCCTGTTGATGGGGTCCTTTGTGTTTTTTCTGATTTTTCATGAGCAGTGAGGCTACTGGCTTTAGGCAAGACGGTACAGTGGCATAACTTAACAATAAGCGTTTCATGATCCATCAGAAGATCATTTGACATACTAAAGTCTTTTCCAATTGCTACTGTATTTATGACTACTGTCATATAATTGTTTTCATTTTTTGTTGTCGCCATAGTTAAAGATTCCTGGCGAAATTCCACACACACACACACACACACAAAACAGATAACAGGACTGCAGTGCATAACTCGGAGGGGGGAATTAGCAATTGAAGTGATGTAACTTTTTATAATCTTCAATAATCCAATAAAATATTTTTAAATATATTATTGAGTACTAAGCATATTTTTAAAAACCTACCAACTAAAACCAATAAAAACCATATATTTAGTATTTTTACCCAATTTGCTCTTAATAATTGTACACATTTTTAGAAAAAAAAAGTTTGCATATGAAAAAAGGAATAAAATCGGTCAACAAGCCACACATTTTTTTAAGCCAACACATTCAAAAGGGCCAAATTGATCTAATCTGGCCTTTAAAATACCAAATTGGCAACCCTGATACAAATAAGGGAAGTAAGCAGCAAATACTTTAATGCTGGAGATGTACGAATAGCAACTATTTATTTTTCGCTTTCCTATTTTCCTTGTTACTATTGTACTATGTCAAGGAGGTAACACAACAAATATCACTTTAAATGGTAACCATCTAACACCAGTTCAAAATTTTGCTATCTCGGGTCCATGGTCACTGCCAGCCTTTTTCTTGATGAAGAAATCAACGCTCGTGTAGGGAGTGCGGCTACTACATTCGGCAAACTATCAAAGCGAGCGTGGGACAACACAAAACTGACATTGCAGACGAAGATTCAAATATATCGAGCCTGTGTAAAATTAGTTCTTTACTATATGGCTCAGAAACATGGACAGCCTACTCAAGACACGAGAGGAGACTTAACATCTTTCACCTTCGATGTCTCTGCAAGATTATGAACATCAGGTAGTACGACAAGATAACCAACTCTGAAGTACTGCAACTTGCAAATCTGCCTTCCATCATGGGCATTCTCAGCAGTAGACGACTAAGTTGGTTGGGGCATGTGAGAAGAATGGAAACTTATCGCATACCAAAACAAATGTTGTTCTGTGAACTTTCGGAGGAAGAGGCACCAGGGCAGACCACTGCTCAGATATAAAGATGTCTGCAAAGCCTCAATGAAAAACTTTTCTATAGGTCCCAGCACATGGGAAGGACTAGCTGATGACAGAGTTGTGTGGAAAGCCAAATTACGAAAGGGCGCAGAGTCTTTTGAGAAGAGACTTATGTATGAGCTGAACGACAAGAGAGAAAAGCGAAAACTCAGAAGTTGTCACAGTAAAACACTTGACAATTGACCGTCTGTAAAGTTGTCACAGTAAAATACTTGTCAATTGACCGTCTGTAAAGTTGTCACAGTAAAATACTTGCCAATTGACCGTCTGTAAAGTTGTCACAGTAAAATACTTGCCAATTGACCGTCTGTAAAGTTGTCACAGTAAAATACTTGCCAATTGACCGTCTGTAAAGTTGTCACAGTAAAATACTTGACAATTGACCGTCTGTAAAGTTGTCACAGTAAAATACTTGCCAATTGACCGTCTGTTAAGTTGTCACAGTAAAATACTTGCCAATTGACCGTCTGTAAAGTTGTCACAGTAAAATACTTGCAATTGACCGTCTGTAGTTTCACAGTAAAACACTTGCCAATTTACCGTCTGTTAAGTTGTCACAGTAAAACACTTGTCAATTGACCGTCTGTAAAGTTATCACAGTAAAACACTTGTCAATTGACCGTCTGTAAAGTTGTCACAGTAAAATACTTGCCAATTGACCATCTGTAAAGTTGTCACAGTAAAACACTTGCCAATTGACCGTCTGTAAAGTTGTCACAGTAAAACACTTGACAATTGACCGTCTGTAAAGTTATCACAGTAAAACACTTGACAATTGACCGTCTGTAAAGTTGTTACAGTAAAACACTTGCCAATTGACCGTCTGTAAAGTTGTTACAGTAAAACACTTGCCAATTGACCGTCTGTAAAGTTGTCACAGTAAAATACTTGACAATTGACCGTCTGTAAAGTTATCACAGTAAAACACTTGACAATTGACCGTCTGTAAAGTTGTCACAGTAAAACACTTGCCAATTGACCGTCTGTAAAGTTGTTACAGTAAAACACTTGCCAATTGACCGTCTGTAAAGTTATCACAGTAAAACACTTGACAATTGACCGTCTGTAAAGTTGTCACAGTAAAACACTTGCCAATTGAACGTCTGTAAAGTTGTTACAGTAAAACACTTGACAATTGACCGTATGTAAAGACAAAAAAGGCCATATATATTTTTTTCCCTGGATCCGAAGATGAAGATTAGAATCTAAGAAAAATGTATTCGTTACTCTATCGTTACCATGTCAACAGGTCCCAGGTGGAAGATTAGATACTTTGGATTTCCAAGCAATTCTATTCCTTTAATGGGACTCACATCTTAATGTTCATTTTCCAAATAAATATACGTCATATCAGCTTGAAAGATTACTATAGCTAGTTCCGATATTTTCGAATACTCGTTACTCTTGAGAATTTATTTAGCATTTTTATAACTGAATTCTTGTTAAGGTTATGCAAATTAGAGAGCCGCTGTAGCGTAGTTGTTAGTGAACTCGCTTCGCAAGGCTGGTGGTCTGGGTTCAGCTCCGCAATGTGCGTGGAAATTTTCCCTACCACGACGGCTCTCAGGTCGACCCAGCCTCAACTGGGTACCAGACATGCTCTGGGAAAGTAAAGGCGGCCGGCGTGATGCTGACCACATCACCATCGTGTGCCGACGGTCAATGAAAATACAGGCCTAACACTGTATTGACCTATATACCACGAGGTGTGAAAGGGTTCCTTTTTTATGCAAATTATGTTCCAATATGGCTGCTAACTAAGTAACTAATTAATTGAGAGCCTTCATTTGAAGCTCAGGTATTGACAAGTCTATTAAATATATTTTTTAAATTTTATGTATATTGCTTTGTTAAGTAGAAACAACCAAGATATGCCAAGAAAAACAGACAACTTGTCATCTATAGCATCAAAAGTTGGACTGCAGATAAGCTATGAAAAAACAAATATAATGAAGACACCTATGGCAAGTAATGCAGATATCACACTGGAATCTAAAATGATAAAAATAACTGAGTTCACCTATTTGGGTAGCAATTTTGATTGCACAGGAAATGTTAAAAAGAAATTATGATACGAATTGGCAAAGCAACATCAGCTTTTAAAAGTCTAAATAAAATATGGAACTGCAAGTTATAAAAGTAGTATTAAACTAAATTGTGAATTTTCAATTCAAATGTTATATCAATCTTAACATATGCCAGCGAGAGTTGGAAAATGACTAAAGATATAGAAAGCAAGTTGAATGCATTTGAAAATAGATGTCTGCGAAAAATCATGAATATAAAATGGAACGAATTCAGAAGTGATGAAATCAGAGACATGTCTGGTCAATCACTAGTGACAACTGTTATAAGAAAGAGAAGATGGAGATATGTTGGGCACACCTTGAGGAGAAATGATCAACGAATATCAAAGCACGCATTGAAGTGAGATGCGAAGGGTTTTAAGAAAGAGAGGTCGACCTAAGGAGACCCTGAAACAACTTTGCTGAGAGAGGCAGGAAATATCGGTCTCAGTTCCATGGAGAGATTGAGCGAGTTGCCCAGGATAGAGCGGTATGGAGAAATTACTTGCAGGCCCTATGTAACGTATAACGGTACCAGATGAATTATTATTATTATTATATTGCTCTGGAGAATCGCTTTATTTCTGTATATTGTATTTTGCGACCTCCTGGACTCAACGCTCTACATTTCTATACTTCTTAATACTTTCTCTTCTCATGCTCTATATTTCATATGTGTAGATGTTAAATGTATATGAGTCATAATACTTGATATTGTATTGTTTCTCTTCTTTTTCCACTTCTAGTTTTTCTGTGTTTATTTCGTTATTCTTTTTAGTCACATATTTTCATTCCTTTTTAACCGTTGTAATTTTTTTTTTTTTAGGGACCCGCCCCGGACGCGCCATACCAGGTGGACCTCGTACAACGGAAAGTGAAAACGTTTATAAACTATCAAGTCCCATCAATCCTTCGATCGATGGCACTCCTAGTTTTGTACAAGGGTAGCCATGTGGCATTTAATGAAGGCTTCCGACCTTCGCTTCGATCAAGTGGGCACCAGTTTTCCGTAAACACAAACTTTGTAACCCATATAATGAGCCACGTGACAGATATCAAGCGATACAGATACTACACTTTGATCTTAGCCAAAAGCCCTCGTCCGAGTGGTTACCGAGACCCAAATTTAGGGTGTAAAGAATAGAACCACTGTTACCTGCCACGCATGTCGTAAGAGGCGACTAAGGAGGTTTGACGGAAATCAGATGCACATGTCCTAAACGTATAGAAATCTATGAGTTTAGGGGCCTACCAAACCAATGTGCAACGTATACACGTTCTTGGCAAAGATCAAACATATCACAAGAATGATTAAAATTGGTCGTAAAGAACAATATTTCTCCCCACATTATGTTACCAGTGCCAAACCTGACGCTGACAACAAACGATAGAAGAAAACTAGTCACAACAGAGATGAAGTGTTTACGCATAATGCTGGGTGTAACAAGAAGAGACCGGTTGAGAAATGAAGACATCAGGAAAAAAGTGGGTTCAACATCAATACTAGACTTCATCAAGAAACAACAAATTAAATGGTTCGGCCACGTAAGCAGATTACCATCAGACAGTGCACCCTAAAGAGCAATGCTGCTCCGATACAATGGGTACAAAGCAAAAGGCCGGTCACGCAAAAGATGGACCTCAGAGATAACAGAGGCGACGAAAGAGACTATCTACAAGCGCATACTAGGCCCGTTTTAGAAATCTCTTCCTAACATGACGCTGTGAGGCATACAGGATTCGAGAAAGAAAGAAAGAAAGAAAGAACGAATACAAAGAAGAAGAATAAACCAAAAGGCCAAGAAAGTTTATATTGTAGTGTTCTGTGACATCCGTTACTTTTGTCGTACTGCTTGTTGATAAAGACCTTGTTGGTCGAAACGTTGCTCTATATTGTCATTGTTTTTGTATTTTGTAAAACTACAGTACTTTGTTATTACGTGTTTCGCCAGTTTATTACAGAATGTCTGTTAGGATTTTTCCTGATTGTTTACCTGAGGATTGGTTATCTACCTAGTCATTCAGATTATCATCCCTGCACAAGGAATAAGACCATAAGTGACTCAGATCTCATCTTCAATATATCCGTCAGCACACAGCAACGGACAGTTACAGTTCTTTGTTTGTTAATAAAACATCATTTACTTCCCATATAGTGTTCAAATCTAGCAACATTACGTTTCATACCAAGTTCCTGCAGTTGGAACATGAACATCCAAGTTACTAACTGAATCCCTGCTCTACCGTCTCCTAGTCTATGTCTATCGCTCTACCGTTTACCAATGTAGCCATGTCAACAGTCTATCACTCTACCGTTTACCAATGTAGCCATGTCAACAGTCTATCACTCTATCGTTTACCAATGTAGCCGTGTCTACACATCTGTTTGTTCAGGATATCATACATGTCTATCACTCTATCGTTTACCAATGTAGCCGTGTCTACACATCTGTTTGTTCAGGATATCATACATGTCTATTGCTCTACCGTTTACCAATGTAACCATGTCTACACATCTGTTTGTTCAGGATATCATACATGTATATTGCTCTACCGTTTACCAATGTAGCCATGTCAACAGTATATCACTCTATTGTTTACCAATGTAGCCGTGTCTACAAACATGAACTTCTGATTTTACAAACACTGAATTTTGTGTGTGTGTGTGTGTCTGTGTGTTAACTTGATACGTCAAACTGCACGATCCAGCAGGCAGAACATTCACACATGAACTTATATGTCTATGAACTTCATATTATCCTCATATGAATCTCATTTGAACTTTATATGAATATCATATGTATATAATAAGTAAACAATAGCTGTATCTGAGTAAACCATGTAGAAAGTAAACAATAGCTGTATCTGAGTAAACCATGTAGAAAGTAAACAATAGCTGTATCTGAGTGAGCCATGTAGAAAGTAAACAATAGCTGTATCTGAGTGAGCCATGTAGAAAGTAAACAATAGCTGTATCTGAGTGAGCCATGTAGAAAGTAAACAATATCTGTATCTGAGTGAGCCATGTAGAAAGTAAACAATAGCTGTATCTGAGTAAACCATGTAGAAAATAAACAATAGCTGTATCTGAGTAAACCATGTAGAAAGTAAACAATAGCTGTATCTGAGTAAACCATGTAGAAAGTAAACAATAGCTGTATCTGAGTGAGCCATGTAGAAAGTAAACAATAGCTGTATCTGAGTAAACCATGTAGAAAGTAAACAATAGCTGTATCTGAGTGAGCCATGTAGAAAGTAAACAATAGCTGTATCTGAGTGAGCCATGTAGAAAGTAAACAATAAACATGTTTATTTAATGACAAATTATATTGTGAAATTGATGACAATTTTCCATGTTACAGGCTTGTACTATTGTATGACAATTTTCCATGTTACAGGCTTGTACTATTGTATGACAATTTTCCATGTTACAGGCTTGTACTATTGTATGACAATTTTCCATGTTACAGGCTTGTACTATTGTATGACAATTTTCCATGTTACAGGCTTGTACTAGTGTATGACAATTTTCCATGTTAGAGCCTTGTACTATTGTAAGACAATTTTCCATGTTACAGGCTTGTACTATTGTATGACAATTTTCCATGTTACAGGCTTGTTCTATTGTATGACAATTTTCCATGTTACAGGCTTGTACTATTGTATGACAATTTTCCATGTTACAGGCTTGTACTATTGAATGACAATTTTCCATGTTACAGACTTGTACTATTGATGACAATTTTCCATGTTACAGGCTTGTACTATTGTATGACAATTTTCCATGTTACAGGCTTGTACTATTGTATGACAATTTTCCATGTTACAGGCTTGTACTATTGTATGACAATTTTCCATGTTACAGGCTTGTACTATTGTATGACAATTTTCCATGTTACAGGCTTGTACTATTGTCCATGTTACAGGCTTGTACTATTGTTCATGTTGCAGACTTGTACTATTGTCCATGTTACAGGATTGTACTATTGTCCATGTTACAGGTTTGTACTATTGTCCATGTTACAGGTTTGTACTATTGTCCATGTTACAGGCTTGTACTATTGGCCATGTTACAGGCTTGTACTATTGTATGACAATTTTCCATGTTACAGACTTGTACTATTGTATGACAATTTTCCATGTTACAGGCTTGTACTAGTGTATGACAATTTTCCATGTTACAGGCTTGTACTATTGAATGGCAATTTTCCATGTTACAGGTTTGTACTATTGTATGACAATTTTCCATGTTACAGGCTTGTACTATTGTATGACAATTTTCCATGTTACAGGCTTGTACTATTGTCCATGTTACAGGCTTGTACTATTGTCCATGTTACAGACTTGTACTATTGTCCATGTTACAGGATTGTACTATTGTCCATGTTACAGGTTTGTACTATTGTCCATGTTACAGGCTTGTACTATTGTCCATGTTACAGGCTTGTACTATTGTCCATGTTACAGGCTTGTACTATTGTATGACAATTTTCCATGTTACAGACTTGTACTATTGTAAGACAATTTTCCATGTTACAGACTTGTACTATTGTATGACAATTTTCCATGTTACAGGCTTGTACTATTGTATGACAATTTTCCATGTTACAGGCTTGTACTATTGTCCATGTTACAGGCTTGTACTATTGTCCATGTTACAGACTTGTACTATTGTCCATGTTACAGGATTGTACTATTGTCCATGTTACAGGTTTGTACTATTGTCCATGTTACAGGCTTGTACTATTGTCCATGTTACAGGCTTGTACTATTGTCCATGTTACAGGCTTGTACTATTGTATGACAATTTTCCATGTTACAGACTTGTACTATTGTAAGACAATTTTCCATGTTACAGACTTGTACTATTGTATGACAATTTTCCATGTTACAGGCTTGTACTATTGTCCATGTTACAATCTTGTACTATTTTCCATGTTACAGACTTGTACTATTGTCCACGTTACAGGCTTGTACTATTGTCCATGTTACAGGCTTGTACTATTGTCCATGTTACAGGCTTGTACTATTGTCCATGTTACAGGATTGTACTATTGTCCATGTTACAGGCTTGTACTATTGTCCATGTTACAGGCTTGTACTATTGTCCATGTTACAGGCTTGTACTATTGTCCATGTTACAGGCTTGTACTACTGCCCATGTTACAGGTTTGTACTATTGTCCATGTTACAGGCTTGTACTACTGCCCATGTTACAGGCTTGTACTATTGTCCATGTTACAGGTTTGTACTACTGTCCATGTTACAGGCTTGTACTATTGTCCATGTTACAGGCTTGTACTATTGTCCATGTTACAGGTTTGTACTATTGTATGAGAATTACAAGAAACTAATAGTTTTTTTTTCTTAATCTTCTTCTACGAACACTCCATATCGATCACTTGTTAACCACTCTTTATTATTTGTATGTGATCTGAGCCTAGAAGCGATTATACGTTGTGACAGTTGTGCATCTACAAGTAGGCCACCCAATTTCTGCGACGCTTTTATTTACTAGGGTAGCTTACCTAGACCCCTACCTCAGTCGCCTCTTACTTGTAGGTCCCAGTGTTATTATTCTTTTCTCCCCTTGTGAGCCCCGGCAACACACGGTCGTTGCTCGAAATCAAAACGGGAACGCAAGAGAGAGAGAGAGAAATATAATATTTTATATTTGTGAATTCAATTTCGTTTTCCATTTTCTAAATCAAATATAATATTTTATATTTGTGAATTCAATTTCGTTTTCCATTTTCGAAATCAAATATAGTATTTTATATTTTTGAATTCAATTTCGTTTTCCATTTTCTAAATCAAATATAATATTTTATATTTGTGAATTCAATTTCGTTTTCCATTTTCTAAATCAAATATAATATTTTATATTTGTGAATTCAGTTTCGTTTTCCATTTTCTAAATCAAATATAATATTTTATATTTGTGAATTCGATTTCGTTTTCCATTTTCTAAATCAAATATAATATTTTATATTTGTGAATTCAGTTTCGTTTTCCATTTTCTAAATCAAATATAATATTTTATATTTTTGAATTCAATTTCGTTTTCCATTTTCTAAATCAAACATAGTATTTTATATTTTTGAATTCAATTTCGTTTTCCATTTTCTAAATCAAATATAATATTTTATATTTTTGAATTCAATTTCGTTTTCCATTTTCTAAATCAAATATAATATTTTATATTTGTGAATTCAATTTCTCGTTTTCCATTTTCTAAATCAAATATAATATTTTATATTTTTGAATTCAATTTCGTTTTCCATTTTCTAAATCAAATATAATATTTTATATTTTTGAATTCAATTTCGTTTTCCATTTTCTAAATCAAATATAATATTTTATATTTGTGAATTCAATTTCTCGTTTTCCATTTTCTAAATCAAATATAATATTTTATATTTTTGAATTCAATTTCGTTTTCCATTTTCTAAATCAAATATAATATTTTATATTTTTGAATTCAATTTCGTTTTCCATTTTCTAAATCAAATATAGTATTTTATATTTGTGAATTCAATTTCGTTTTCCATTTTCTAAATCAAATATAATATTTTATATTTGTGAATTCAATTTCGTTTTCCATTTTCTAAATCAAATATAATATTTTATATTTGTGAATTCAATTTTGTTTTCCTTTCCATTTTCTAAATCAAATATAATATTTTATATTTGTGAATTCAATTTCGTTTTCCATTTTCTAAATCAAAAATAATATTTTATATTTGTGAATTCAATTTTGTTTTCCATTTTCTAAATCAAATATAATATTTTATATTTGTGAATTCAATTTTGTTTTCCATTTTCTAAATCAAAAATAATATTTCATATTTTTGAATTCAATTTCGTTTTCCATTTTCTAAATCAAATATAGTATTTTATATTTTTGAATTCAATTTCGTTTTCCATTTTCTAAATCAAATATAATATTTTATATTTGTGAATTCAATTTCGTTTTCCATTTTCTAAATCAAATATAATATTTTATATTTTTGAATTCAATTTCGTTTTCCATTTTCTAAATCAAAAATAATATTTTATATTTTTGAATTCAATTTCGTTTTCCATTTTCTAAATCAAATATAGTATTTTATATTTGTGAATTCAATTTCGTTTTCCATTTTCTAAATCAAATATAATATTTTATATTTGTGAATTCAATTTCGTTTTCCATTTTCTAAATCAAATATAATATTTTATATTTGTGAATTCAATTTTGTTTTCCATTTTCTGAATCAAAAATAATATTTTATATTTTTGAATTCAATTTCGTTTTCCATTTTCTAAATCAAATATAGTATTTTATATTTTTGAATTCAATTTCGTTTTCCATTTTCTAAATCAAATATAATATTTTATATTTGTGAATTCAATTTCGTTTTCCATTTTATAAATCAAATATAATATTTTATATTTGTGAATTCAATTTTGTTTTCCATTTTCTAAATCAAATATAATATTTTATATTTTTGAATTCAATTTCGTTTTCCATTTTCTAAATCAAATATAGTATTTTATATTTGTGAATTCAATTTCGTTTTCCATTTTCTAAATCAAATATAATATTTTATATTTGTGAATTCAATTTCGTTTTCCATTTTCTAAATCAAATATAATATTTTATATTTGTGAATTCAATTTTGTTTTCCTTTCCATTTTCTAAATCAAATATAATATTTTATATTTGTGAATTCAATTTCGTTTTCCATTTTCTAAATCAAATATAATATTTTATATTTGTGAATTCAATTTTGTTTTCCATTTTCTAAATCAAAAATAATATTTCATATTTTTGAATTCAATTTCGTTTTCCATTTTCTAAATCAAATATAGTATTTTATATTTTTGAATTCAATTTCGTTTTCCATTTTCTAAATCAAATATAATATTTTATATTTGTGAATTCAATTTCGTTTTCCATTTTCTAAATCAAATATAATATTTTATATTTTTGAATTCAATTTCGTTTTCCATTTTCTAAATCAAAAATAATATTTTATATTTTTGAATTCAATTTCGTTTTCCATTTTCTAAATCAAATATAGTATTTTATATTTGTGAATTCAATTTCGTTTTCCATTTTCTAAATCAAATATAATATTTTATATTTGTGAATTCAATTTCGTTTTCCATTTTCTAAATCAAATATAATATTTTATATTTGTGAATTAATTTGTTTTCCATTTTCTGAATCAAAAATAATATTTTATATTTTTGAATTCAATTTCGTTTTCCATTTTCTAAATCAAATATAGTATTTTATATTTTTGAATTCAATTTCGTTTTCCATTTTCTAAATCAAATATAATATTTTATATTTGTGAATTCAATTTCGTTTTCCATTTTATAAATCAAATATAATATTTTATATTTGTGAATTCAATTTTGTTTTCCATTTTCTAAATCAAATATAATATTTTATATTTGTGAATTCAATTTTGTTTTCCCTTTTCACTAAAAATAATTGCCTGATTTCGTTTTCGTTGCAGTCAAAACGAAAATGTCAGTTTCGGTGTCAGGTTTATTTACGGTTTAAAATGAAATCATATTTTTAGGTCGGTCTTTCGACTGCACATGTCGTTGGTCAATTCCATTTCTCACTTCAAACTGAGAGTTAGTTAATTCAAGCTCTCGAGTAAAACCTAGAGTTGTTTAATGAAATTTATCACTTCAACCTGGTGTTAGTTATGTCGTGGCATCCAATAACATAAGGCCGGCGGCTCAGGTAAAAAAAAATAAAGGAAATAAGACCACAACCGTCACGTGACCTCGCATTCCTGTTTTGTTGTATAAAGACAAATACATTTTCAAAACAACACAACGTGCTAAATCGCAGTTATATTATGTTACAAGTTACAACATGTTAAATCGCAGTTATATTATGTTACAAGTTACAACATGCTAAATTGCAGTTATATTATGTTACAAGTTACAACATGCTAAATCGCAGTTATATTATGTTACAAGTTACAACATGCTAAATCGCAGTTATATTATGTTACTAAGCTTAACTAACTATGCATAAATCGCAGTTATATTATGTTACAAGTTACAACATGCTAAATCGCAGTTATATTATATTACAAGTTACAACATGCTAAATCGCAGTTATATTATGTTACAAGTTACAACATGCTAAATCGCAGTTATATTATGTTACAAGTTACAACATGCTAAATCGCAGTTATATTATGTTACAAGTTACAACATGCTAAATCGCAGTTATATTATGTTACAAGTTACAACATGCTAAATCGCAGTTATATTATGTTACAAGTTACAACATGCTAAATCGCAGTTATATTATATTACAAGTTACAACATGCTAAATCGCAGTTATATTATGTTACAAGTTACAACATGCTAAATCGCAGTTATATTATGTTACAAGTTACAACATGCTAAATCGCAGTTATATTATGTTACAAGTTACAACATGCTAAATCGCAGTTATATTATATTACAAGTTACAACATGCTAAATCGCAGTTATATTATGTTACAAGTTACAACATGCTAAATCGCAGTTATATTATGTTACAAGTTACAACATGCTAAATCGCAGTTATATTATGTTACAAGTTACAACATGCTAAATCGCAGTTATATTATGTTACAAGTTACAACATGCTAAATCGCAGTTATATTATGTTACAAGTTACAACATGCTAAATCGCAGTTATATTATGTTACAAGTTACAACATGCTAAATCGCAGTTATATTATGTTACAAGTTACAACATGCTAAATCGCAGTTATATTATGTTACAAGTTACAACATGCTAAATCGCAGTTATATTATGTTACAAGTTACAACATGCTAAATCGCAGTTATATTATGTTACAAGTTACAACATGCTAAATCGCAGTTATATTATGTTACAAGTTACAACATGCTAAATCGCAGTTATATTATGTTACAAGTTACAACATGCTAAATCGCAGTTATATTATGTTACAAGTTACAACATGCTAAATCGCATATATTATTTACAAGTTACAAATCTAAATCATATATTATGTTACAAGTTACAACATGCTAAATCGCAGTTATATTATGTTACAAGTTACAACATGCTAAATCGCAGTTATATTATGTTACAAGTTCAGTTTAACAATAAGGAATATCCATATTATTCATATTTTCCATCAATAAATAACAACGGGCCAATAGAGTAAAATTTGCAAAAAAAAAGGTTACAGTGTTTTATCAAACATATACTAAAACATGTAAAACAGTTAAAGATGGTACGATATTAACGGGAAAGAAACATAACGGGACGATGGAAGGAATATATTGGAGAACTCTACGATGATGACAGAGGAGAACTAAATATACCAGACACATGCAAGGGACCACCAATACTTGCAGCTGAAGTTGAAGATGCCATAGAACACATTAAGAGGGGAAAGTCTCCAGGTTCAGATAACATAACAGCAGAAGAAATTCAAGCTCTAGGAAATCTAGGAACGGAAGTGATAACAAAACTTTTAAACGACATATATGACACTGGTTATATTCCAAAAGATCTACTAAAGTCCATATTTATTGCTTTGCCGAAGAAATCAAGAGCAGTGGAATATGAAGATCACCGCACTATCAGTCTTGTTAGTCATATGACAAAGATACTACTGAGGATAATGATGAGAAGGATAGGAAGCAGAATAAGACCAGAAATCAGTGATGAGCAGTATGAATTTGTTGAAGGTAAGGGCACTAGCAACGCTATATATATCCTAAGAACACTAATAGAAAGATCAATAGAAGTAAAAGCAGATCTATACTTGTGCTTTATAGACTACACCAAGGCGTTTGACATGACAATGTATGCCATCAAGAACTTTCCAAAATGTTAGAGAGCTTAAACATCGACAGCAAAGATCTAAGAATCATTCAGAACATATATTGGCAGCAAACAGCAGCTATAAGAATAGACAAAAAGATTGGAACTTTCCAGAAGATCAAAAAGGTGTTAGACAAGGATGCGTATTATCACCAGACCTGTTCTCACTGTATTGTGAAAGCATTTTAGGTCTATAAAAGATTTTCCTGGAATAGCTGTGGAAGGACATATCATCAAATAACCTGAGATACGCTGATGATACTGTCTTAATAGCAAGAAATGAAATGGAGCTACAGAAATTAGTTGATAAGGTTGTGACAGAAAGTAACAACAAAGGACTCAGTTTGAATATTAAGAAAACAGAAGTTATGATACACCGTCGGGGTAACCAGCACACAAAGGGTCGGAGTTGGCAGAACAATGTCGTACGCCGATGATATTCTTGTGTATCGCATGGGCAAGGACAGAAATGAGATCGCATCTGCATTACAGTGTGAGTTGAATAGGATTGGTGACTGGTGCAACGAATTCGAAGCGAATGTGAACCCAGCAAAGGCCTCTCTGACATGGTTCTTTCTTAACACTCACATAGTAAAGACACCTACCCCGGTTGTCAGCATGTGTAACAAAGTCATTGACAGAAGCGAAACACTAAAGTATCTTGGAATAACAGTTGACAGAAGCCTGTCATTTAAGAGCCATGTTGAGAACGTAATCATAAAGGCAAGAAAAGGGCTAACCGCTATCAAAGTTATGGCGGGGGCGGATATTGAGCAATGCCTGCTACTCTTTCTTTATCAGGGACTAGTGCTGAGCGTGGTGGACTATGGCCTTGGTCTTCTAACAGTAAGCAGAACATCGCTGGATAAGTTAGAAAGGATCCAAAATGAATCGATGAGGCTTATACTCGGTTGCACACGTGACACTTCTTGTGAGGCAATGCGCTATGTCCTTGGATTGCCAACGATGGCCACGAGACACAAAGTCGCACAGGTAAAAGCGTATCTGAGAGTTTCTGCAGACACAAATCATCCTCTGCACAAATCCATAAATGAGAACAAGGGAAGGCGATTGAAGAGAGGTCGATCCTGGATGGCCGAGGCAGAGGATATTATTAAACAGGTCTGTACTCTAGATGAGCTGAGGCACGGTGACGAATGGATGCCTATATCAGAGGATATGACTGCGTACGCCAGGGTTATCAGCACACTTGGACGCCGCTGTAGAGAATGGGCCCCGGGCGCCGTCAATGCGGAAATTCTTGCACTCGTGGATCAGCACTCTCACCCAGGTGATATCATTATCTACACCGATGGCTCTGTCAAGCGTGGCACCAGATCATCGTGGGCTTACTCAGCACAACGAAACGGTCGCACACTTCATGAGGACTGCGGGGCTTTGAGACAACGACATCGAGCATGACTATGGAGATCACCGCTGCCTCCAGGGCTCTGTTATGGGTGGCTGAGCAACAGGTTACCCATACGATCATCATATCAGACTCGATGAGTATGCTTCAACTGATTGCATCTGGAAGTATGGGGGTGGAATGGGTGAACAGCATTCGGAGATCACATCTCAAGAAAATGACTTGGCTGTACACGCCTGGACATGCGGGGTGCGGGTAACGAGCGTGCTGACTCTCTTGCAAACAGTGCCCCGACTCAAGTGGGCAGAAGCATGAACAGAGCCGATATCATCAATGCGGTACGCTCTCAATTGTGTGCATGGATCGGGTCTCAAACACTGGAACGAGTTCGAGAATTAGGTGTTAAGTTTGGACATGCCAGACAGTGTCGTCTTCGTGGTAGAGAGAGAAGATATAGTAATCAACTTCTCATGGATACTGTGAGCAAATGGACTTTGGGATGGCTGCTGCAACGGAGGACAGAGCACGAATGGGAATGCCTAATGTGCCATGACGTCGATCGATAACATAATAACATAACATAGAAGTTATGATAATATCAAAAAACAGATTTTGCCAAAATGCACCATCACAGTAAATGGGACTGATCTAAGACAAATGCAGCAATTTAAATACCTCGGAGTCCTGGTAACATCAGATGGCAGATGCCGATCAGAAATAAGGAGCAGAATATGACAAGCGAAAACATTATTCCTGAAAATGAGAAGGATTATCTGCAACAAGTCCTTGTCAATCACGATCAGAATGCGAGTTATTCAGTGCTACATAGAACCAATACTGATATACGGATGTGAGTCACGGACAATGAACACACAGATCGAAAAATCTCTGAGGGTCACAGAAATGTGGTTTTATAGAAGAATGATGAGAATCTCATGGACTGCTAAAATGGCTAATGTTGAGGTGCTGAATGAGATCAAGACACAGAGAAAGCTTATCATCAATATAAGAAAGAGGCAGTCATCATTTTTCGGGCATGTGATGAGGAGGAGGTTTAGAACACATTGTGACAACCGGTAAAATCGAAGGTAGACGAGACAGGGAAGACAGAGAGAGAAATGTTGGGTACCTGACTTCATGGTACGGTAGAGTGTCAACATCTGAGTTGATAGCAAACACCAACGACAGAGATTTGTGGAGATCCATGATCGCCTACGCCAGCCGGCACGGTACCTGATGATGATGATGATGATACAAAAACAAGCCACACTTAAACAGGAATTTTCGATTTCCTGTCTGAGCTAGGCGGGCTTATGAAACCGAGGGCAACGGTTAATTCAAACTCTCGCGTCAACCTAGAGTTTTAAAATCAAATCTCTCACTTCAACCTGGAGTCAGTAGATTGAAGTTTTCACTTCAACCTGAGGTTGGTAAATCAAATTTCTCACTTACACCTGTAGTAGGTAAAACAAATCTCTCACTTCTGGAGTAGGTAAACTAAATTTCTCACTTCAACGGAAGCCAGTAAACTGCAGTTCTCACTTCAACAGAGCTAGTAAACTGCAGTTCTCACTTCCCAACAGGAGTTGGTAAATTAACGTATCTCCTTTTCTACCTCTTCTTTCAAACTCTCCATTTCAACCACTTGTTAACACTCTTCTGTGATTTGTAGTTGATATGAGCCAAGAGTGATTGTACATTGTGCCAGTTATGCACCTACAAGTAGGCCATCACATCAGATCTCTGGGACGCTCTTTCTTTACTCTTATAGCTTCTACAGACCCCTACCTCAATCGTCTCTTACGACATGCCTTGTATGGCACAGTGTTACTATTCTTTACTCCCTTTGCAGCCCTGCAAGACACGGACGAAAGTATCTTCTGAATTCGGCACCACTATATTTATTTATGCTTCTCACCTGCAGCTGACGTATAGGTAAATTAAAGTTCTCACCTGCAGCTGACGTATAGGTAAATTAGAGTTCTCACCTGCAGCTGACGTATAGGTATATTGAAGTTCTCACCTGCAGCTGACGTGTAGGAATATTAAAGTTCTCACGTGCAACAGGTGTAAACAAATACGATTTCTCACCTGCAGCTGACGTGTAGGAATATTAAAGTACTCACCTGCAACAGGTGTAAACAAATACAATTTCTCACCTGCATCTTGAAGGTGCTGGCAAACATCTGTTTCAGTGTGAATAGATGTGTCTTCTTCTACTTATTCGAACGCTCCATATCGACCACTTGTTAACCACTCTGTGTGACTTGTATGTGATCTAAGCCTAAGAGCGATTATACGTTCTGCCAGTTATGCGCCTACAAGTAGGCCAGCACATCCGTTGTCTGCGAAAGCTTCCTAGGTCCTACATCAGTCGTCTCTTACGACATGCCTTGTAGGTCGCAGTGGTACTATTCTTTGCTTCCTGGTAGATATAACAAAAACTCATATTTACATGGCTAGACATAAAGAAATCCCAAGCTAGTAAAACTCATATTTACATTGATAGACATAAAGAAATCACAGCCCAGTAAAACTCATATTTATATTGATAGACATAAAGAAATCACAGCCCAGTAAAACTCATATTTACATTGATAGACATAAAGAAATCACAGCCCAGTAAAACTCATATTTATATTGATAGACATAAAGAAATCACAAGCTAGTAAAACTCATATTTACATTGGTAGACATAAAGAATGTATATTCCAGATAACTAGATAGATTGTTCTTAATTTGTAACTGTTTCCAAGGAAAGGAAGGTCAACGCGTAAATCTGCGTTGTAAAGCTAGGGGCCGTGGTTACCAGCTGTAAATTACTAATGGTTGAAACTACTTGACTGATTAACCGTGTCTGAAATACTGTCACTGAGACAACGACTGAATGCCTGGGATGATTCTACATGCCGTAGCTACATAGTATAACTTTAGTTACTGTCTTATGAACTGTGTTGGGAAAACTTTTCACTGGCAAGGTAGAGGAACCTGAACTAAATGGAGGCTGAAATACGATGTGCTGGGCTGAAAGACTACTTGTCTCAGCAGCTGCAAGCCATAGTGACTGGTACTCATTTCTCATTGAAATTGACTCTTATCGTCAAAACACCCACAAAGAATGGTTAATAAGTAGTTATATAGAGTCAACATAAGAAGATGAAATGAATCAACGATAAAGAAGATGAAATGAATCAACGATAAAGAAGATGAAATGAATCAACGATAAAGAAGATGAAATGAGTCAACGATAAAGAAGATGAAATGAGTCAACGATAAAGAAGATGAAATGAATCAACGATAAAGAAGATGAAATGAGTCAACGATAAAGAAGATGAAATGAGTCAACGATAAAGAAGATGAAATGAGTCAACGATAAAGAAGATGAAATGAGTCAACGATAAAGAAGATGAAATGAATCAACGATAAAGAAGATGAAATGAGTCAACGATAAAGAAGATGAAATGAGTCAACGATAAAGAAGATGAAATGAGTCAACGATAAAGAAGATGAAATGAGTCAACGATAAAGAAGATGAAATGAATCAACGATAAAGAAGATGAAATGAATCAACGATAAAGAAAATGAAATGAGTCAACGATAAAGAAGATGAAATGAGTCAACGATAAAGAAGATGAAATGAATCAACGATAAAGAAGATGAAATGAATCAACGATAAAGAAAATGAAATGAGTCAACGATAAAGAAGATTAAATGAATCAACGATAAAGAAGATGAAATGAGTCAACGATAAAGAAGATGAAATGAGTCAACGATAAAGAAGATGAAATGAGTCAACGATAAAGAAGATGAAATGAATCAACGATAAAGAAGATGAAATGAATCAACGATAAAGAAGATGAAATGAGTCAACGATAAAGAAGATGAAATGAGTCAACGATAAAGAAGATGAAATGAGTCAACGATAAAGAAGATGAAATGAATCAACGATAAAGAAGATGAAATGAGTCAACGATAAAGAAGATGAAATGAATCAACGATAAAGAAGATGAAATGAATCAACGATAAAGAAGATGAAATGAATCAACGATAAAGAAGATGAAATGAATCAAGGATAAAGAAGATGAAATGAGTCAACGATAAAGAAGATGAAATGAGTCAACGATAAAGAAGATGAAATGAGTCAACGATAAAGAAGATGAAATGAGTCAACGATAAAGAAGATGAAATGAGTCAACGATAAAGAAGATGAAATGAGTCAACGATAAAGAAGATGAAATAAGTCAACGATAAAGAAGATGAAATGAATCAACGATAAAGAAGATTAAATGAATCAACGATAAAGAAGATGAAATGAATCAACGATAAAGAAGATGAAATGAGTCAACGATAAAGAAGATGAAATGAGTCAACGATAAAGAAGATGAAATGAGTCAACGATAAAGAAGATGAAATGAGTCAACGATAAAGAAGATGAAATGAGTCAACGATAAAGAAGATGAAATGAGTCAACGATAAAGAAGATGAAATGAGTCAACGATAAAGAAGATGAAATGAGTCAACGATAAAGAAGATGAAATGAATCAACGATAAAGAAGATGAAATGAGTCAACGATAAAGAAGATGAAATGAGTCAACGATAAAGAGGATGAAATGAGTCAACGATAAAGAAGATGAAATGAATCAACGATAAAGAGGATGAAATGAATCAACGATAAAGAAGATGAAATGAGTCAACGATAAAGAAGATGAAATGAGTCAACGATAAAGAAGATGAAATGAGTCAACGATAAAGAAGATGAAATGAGTCAACGATAAAGAAGATGAAATGAGTCAACGATAAAGAAGATGAAATGAATCAACGATAAAGAAGATGAAATGAGTCAACGATAAAGAAGATGAAATGAGTCAACGATAAAGAAGATGAAATGAGTCAACGATAAAGAAGATGAAATGAGTCAACGATAAAGAAGATGAAATGAGTCAACGATAAAGAAGATGAAATGAGTCAACGATAAAGAAGATGAAATGAATCAACGATAAAGAAGATGAAATGAGTCAACGATAAAGAAGATGAAATAAGTCAACGATAAAGAAGATGAAATGAATCAACGATAAAGAAGATGAAATGAGTCAACGATAAAGAAGATGAAATGAATCAACGATAAAGAAGATGAAATGAGTCAACGATAAAGAAGATGAAATGAGTCAACGATAAAGAAGATGAAATGAGTCAACGATAAAGAAGATGAAATGAGTCAACGATAAAGAAGATGAAATGAGTCAACGATAAAGAAGATGAAATGAGTCAACGATAAAGAAGATGAAATGAGTCAACGATAAAGAAGATGAAATGAGTCAACGATAAAGAAGATGAAATGAGTCAACGATAAAGAAGATGAAATGAGTCAACGATAAAGAAGATGAAATGAATCAACGATAAAGAAGATGAAATGAGTCAACGATAAAGAAGATGAAATGAGTCAACGATAAAGAGGATGAAATGAGTCAACGATAAAGAAGATGAAATGAATCAACGATAAAGAGGATGAAATGAATCAACGATAAAGAAGATGAAATGAGTCAACGATAAAGAAGATGAAATGAGTCAACGATAAAGAAGATGAAATGAGTCAACGATAAAGAAGATGAAATGAGTCAACGATAAAGAAGATGAAATGAGTCAACGATAAAGAAGATGAAATGAATCAACGATAAAGAAGATGAAATGAGTCAACGATAAAGAAGATGAAATGAGTCAACGATAAAGAAGATGAAATGAGTCAACGATAAAGAAGATGAAATGAGTCAACGATAAAGAAGATGAAATGAGTCAACGATAAAGAAGATGAAATGAGTCAACGATAAAGAAGATGAAATGAATCAACGATAAAGAAGATGAAATGAGTCAACGATAAAGAAGATGAAATAAGTCAACGATAAAGAAGATGAAATGAATCAACGATAAAGAAGATGAAATGAGTCAACGATAAAGAAGATGAAATGAATCAACGATAAAGAAGATGAAATGAGTCAACGATAAAGAAGATGAAATGAGTCAACGATAAAGAAGATGAAATGAATCAACGATAAAGAAGATGAAATGAATTCTCTTTGTGTTTTCTTCTTCATCAGCGTTCTCTGTTCACGAGATTAATTAATTCACAGTGGACAACGTACTGGGATGTCAGCTTCAGGTCTTTCAGGTTGTCCACAAAACTTAGTTTTCACTTCGACTCTGTGATGGTCACATATTGCTTCTTAGATCACCCAGAAGAGAACAGTCTTGCAGGACGTGCTCTGGTGTCTGTTCCGCTTGCTGACACTATCAGAAAGCTGTTTGACTTATTCCAAGTTTAAGTAAATGTCTGTTGAGTCTGCAGTATCTGGTACGTAGTCGAAATATAGCAACTTGATCTGTTCTGCAGATGTCTTTGAGAAAGTCTTCTCCATAATCATATCTAGTGTTTGTCTTCCAGGCTACTGCAGATTTTCTCTTTTGATGGTTTTGACCTATTGAAAAGACAGTAGTTGTTAGATTTGTTCATTTGTTCTTTGGCAGTATCTTATTTAGCCATGACATCGGCACTCAAATTGCCTTCACTGCCTCCGAGTAACGGTTTCAATCTGGGTATGTTAAATATATAGACTTCGAATACTTTCAGAATTTGTGTAATTATACACTGTTAGACGTTGATACCACTATGAGATTCAATACGACATCGGTAGAAGTTGATACCACTATTAGATTCAATACAACATCGGTAGAAGTTGATACCACTATGAGATTCAATACAACATCGGTAGACGTTGATACCACTATGAGATTCAATATGACATCGGTAGAAGTTGATACCACTATGAGATTCAATACGACATCGGTAGAAGTTGATACCACTATGAGATTCAATACGACATCGGTAGAAGTTGATACCACTATTAGATTCAATACGACATCGGTAGAAGTTGATACCACTATGAGATTCAATACGACATCGGTAGAAGTTGATACCACTATTAGATTCAATACGACATCGGTAGAAGTTGATACCACTATTAGATTCAATACGACATCGGTAGAAGTTGATCCCACTATGAGATTCAATACGACATCGGTAGAAGTTGATACCACTATTAGATTCAATACGACATCGGTAGAAGTTGATACCACTATTAGATTCAATACGACATCGGTAGAAGTTGATACCACTATGAGATTCAATACGACATCGGTAGAAGTTGATACCACTATTAGATTCAATACGACATCGGTAGAAGTTGATACCACTATTAGATTCAATACGACATCGGTAGAAGTTGATACCACTATTAGATTCAATACGACATCGGTAGAAGTTGATACCACTATGAGATTCAATACGACATCGGAGAAGTTGATCCACTATGAGATTCAATACGACATCGGTAGACGTTGATACCACTATGAGATTCAATACGACATCGGTAGAAGTTGATACCACTATGAGATTCAATACGACATCGGTAGAAGTTGATACCACTATTAGATTCAATACGACATCGGTAGAAGTGATCCCACTATGAGATCAATACGACATCGGTAGAAGCTTGATACCACTAGAGATTCAATACGACATCGGTAGAAGTTGATACCACTATGAGATTCAATACGACATCGGTAGAAGTTGATACCACTATTAGATTCAATACGACATCGGTAGACGTTGTAATTATACACTGTTAGGACGTTGATACACATATTCAATACGACATCCGCAGAAGATGCCGACAGTGTTGGAGCAAAAGCACATTATTCTTGACTTCACTCTTGATGTTGTATGTTCAGATGGTAAACCATCGTACTTCAATGTGTCTTTAATATCCTGATGAAAGGATTGGCTAAGTTTAACAGTATTAGAGGTCGGTAGTCAATTTCCTCTAGTATCAAGAAAATATCATCTCTCTTGATATCAAAATACTTTAGTAAGATCAATAAGAACAAGAAAATATCATCTCTCTTATCAAAGTTCTTCTTTGCTATTCCAGCACAGTTCGTCTCTGTTATTATATCACAGTTCATCTCTGTTATTATAGCACAGTTCTTCTCTGTTATTATAGCACAGTTCTTCTCTGTTATTATAGCACAGTTCTTCTCTGTTATTATATAACAGTTCTTCTCTGTTATTATATCACAGTTCGTCTCTGTTATTATATCACAGTTCGTCTCTGTTATTATATCACAGTTCGTCTCTGTTATTATAGCACAGCTCGTTTCTGTTATTATATCACAGTTCTTCTCTGTTATTATATCACAGTTCTTCTCTGTTATTATATCACAGTTCTTCTCTGTTATTATAGCACAGTTCGTCTCTGTTATTATAGCACAGTTCTTCTCTGTTATTATAGCACAGTTCGTTTCTGTTATTATATCACAGTTCTGTCTCTGTATTATAGCACAGTTCTACTTTGCTATTCCAACACCTCATACTTTGGTAGAAAGACTATTTTCTTTAATCCATGTCTAAATGACCAATGAGAGAAATCGTCTTAGTGGGGATTCAGTCAAGTCAACTTCGCTTGTCAAAATATAATATCAAACATTTCACATGCATGCAATCTTGTGGACATTTGATGAAACAGAAAGAAATTATTTTAAAAATGATCAGATCTTCAGAAAAATATGCATGGAACACAATTTAAATAGAATTTAATGTTAGGAGTAGTGTCCTCATTTCGGAAGATCAAAATATGGCAACCCTAAAATGACAAGTTTTTTAAATGAACAAACTGTTCATCCTTGAAGACCATCATTAAAAAAACAAATAGCGGTGGATTGTTCATGTATGTCATATGCATTAGCTTGGCATTGTCTAGTACGTCTCTCAGATAGACAGCGGATGGGAATAATAGAGGTGGGTTGCTCATGTATGTCGTATACCATTAGCTGGACATTGTCTTGCTCCTCAGATGGACAGCGGATGGGAATAATAGAGGTGGGTTGCTAATTTATTGTGGACATTTTAGGAGAAATGTCCTCATTTCAGAGCACTTCTCTAACTAAGTTTATGAAGCCCATCTCAAGTACACTTCTCTAACTAAGTTTATGAAGCCTATCTCAAGTGCACTTCTCTAACTAAGTTTATGAAGCCCATCTCAAGTGCACTTCTCTAACTAAGTTTATGAAGCCCATCTCAAGTGCACTTATCTAAGTTTATGAAGCCCATCTCAAGTGCACTTCTCTAAGTTTATGAAGCCCATCTCAAGTGCACTTCTCTAACTAAGTTTATGAAGCCCATCTCAAGTGTACTTCTCTAACTAAGTTTATGAAGCCCATCTCAAGTGTACTTCTCTAACTATCTTTATGAAGCCCATCTCAAGTGCGCTTCTCTAACTATGTTTATGAAGCCCATCTCAAGTGCACTTCTCTAAGTTTATGAAGCCCATCTCAAGTGCACTTCTCTAAGTTTATGAAGCCCATCTCAAGTGCACTTCTCTAACTAAGTTTATGAAGCCCATCTCAAGTGCGCTTCTCTAACTATGTTTATGAAGCCCATCTCAAGTGCACTTCTCTAACTATGTTTATGAAGCCCATCTCAAGTGCACTTCTCTAAGTTTATGAAGCCCATCTCAAGTGCACTTCTCTAAGTTTATGAAGCCCATCTCAAGTGCACTTCTCTAACTAAGTTTATGAAGCCCATCTCAAGTGCCTTCTCTAACTAGTTTATGAAGCCCATCTCAAGTGCGCTTCTCTAACTATGTTTATGAAGCCCATCTCAGTGCCTTCTCTAAGTTTATGAAGCCCATCTCAAGTGCACTTCTCTAACTATGTTTATGAAGCCCATCTCAAGTGCACTTCTCTAAGTTTATGAAGCCCATCTCAAGTGCACTTCTCTAAGTTTATGAAGCCCATCTCAAGTGCCTTCTCTAACTATGTTTATGAAGCCCATCTCAAGTGCCTACTATTTTATACATCTCGATTAAGTTTATAAGCCCATCTCAAGTGCACTTTCTAACCTAAGTTTATGAAGCCCATCTCAGTGCGCTTCTCTAACTAAGTTTATGAAGCTTTCATCATCAAGTGCATTTCTAACTAAGTTATAAGCCATCTCAGAATGCGCTTTTAGATTTAAGTTAGAAGCCCATCTCAAGTGTCAATTTCAACTAAGTTTATAAGACCCATCTCAAGTCCACTTCTAATCTATGTTTATGAAGCCATTCAAGTGTCTTCTCTAACTAAGTTGTATGGGCATCTCAGAGTGATTTTTCTTAACTATGTTTTGAATTGCCATCTCAGATAGCGCTCTGTAATATGTTGTATGAGCCCATCTCAAGTGGCTTTCTACTATGTTTATAGAAGCCCATCTCAAGGGTGCATTTCTAACTATAGCTTTATGAAGCCCATCTCAGTGCACTCTGTATAGTTTTCATGAGTCATCTCAAGTGCACATTCTCTAAGTTTATGAAGCCATCTACAAGTGGCTTCTCTAACTATGTTATTTTAGCGCCATCTCAAGTGCACTTCTCTAAGTTTATGAAGCCCATCTCAAGTGCACTTCTCTAACTAAGTTTATGAAGCCCATCTCAAGTGCACTTCTAACTGTTTATGAAGCCTATCTCAAGTGCACTTTCTAAGTTTATGAAGCCTATCTCAAGTGCACTTCTCTAACTAAGTTTATGAAGCCCATCTCAAGTGTACTTCTCTAACTAAGTTTATGAAGCCCATCTCAAGTGCACTTCTCTAAGTTTATGAAGCCCATCTCAAGTGCACTTCTCTAACTATGTTTATGAAGCCCATCTCAAGTGTACTTCTCTAACTAAGTTTATGAAGCCCATCTCAAGTGACTTCTACTATGTTTATGAAGCCCATCTCAAGTGCGCTTCTCTAACTATGTTTATGAAGCCCATCTCAAGTGCACATTTCATTTTGTCAGTTTCTGTGACGAGGAGGTAGTGTGCTCACCTCTCACTCTAAAGTACTCTGCTCGTTTCTCGCGTGGAGCAATGGAGTTATTTTTCCAGTTATCCCTGACCTCAATGTAGGTGAGATCGAGTTACTAGTTCTATCGGAGGAGGACAATAAAAACGAAGGAACCGTTTTAAATTTGAGAATAACTCTCGACAGTTGAAAAATGAATGAGTAGGCCGGAAAACCTAGCACGAGAATTTTCATTAAAATTTTAACAAATGTTCATCATCTTCGATAAACTACATCAAGAATCCTCGCATGTGCTACTGAGCTTATGCCTGTCCACTTGACAACATCTTCGATAAACTACATCAAGAATCCTCGCACGTGCTACTGAACTTATGCTCTGTCAGTTGCACAACATCTTCGATAAACTACATCAAGAATCGTCGCATGTGCTACTGAACTTATGCTCTCTCTCTTTCACAACATCTTCGATAAACTATATCAAGAATCGTCGCATGTGCTAATGAACTTATGCACTGTCCCTTGCACATCATAAGAAAGATATCGAAAAACACAGTGTTATTCACCGAAGTGCAACGACGATGGTCATATCAATCAATCGAACTCAATGACACTGTGTATCGTCCGTCTTCGATAGTACTAGGCACATGAGATGAGATATCACTGGACAAGTACTCAGTCATACTATATGGGACACCACAAACAGATTACTTGTGCAGTAAGAGGTAGACAATGTTCTTCAACGTTACAAACATTAAGTATATACTTGTATATTTACATTCAGAAATATCAAATAAATAGGGATGGATATTTGTGGTATACCCTGGCGGAGAGTAATAAACTAAATTAACACCTGACTCCCTTTTTTCTAATGAGAACTATAAATCTGTCATTCATAAATCATCTACGTATGCTAGTGATTTATATATAAACAGTGACATCTTTCTAACTTCATCTCTCGAGCATTTGAGTAGACTGCCAACACCAGAACGCATATACATACAGTGATATCTTTCTATCTTGAGAACAGGACACCAACCCTATGTTCACCATCACGTTATCTACCTTACTAACTGCTGTCATACTGTTCAGTAGTTATCAACTATCTCATCAAGGAACAACAAGTTTGTATCTGTTTGTGTTTTATTTAATAGTAAATGCTTGCACTGAGAGAGTGAGAGAGAGAGAAGAGACAGAGAGAGACAGAGAGAGAGAGAGAGGTACAATATTAGAGTTGAGAATTGAATATTTAATAGTAAATGTTAAAATTACTCCAGTGGAAACAGTGTAAGCAGAGACAGTGTTTGTTGAGTGACTGACTAAGCAAAAACAACATTATCTCTCCGTGGAAACGTTGTAGTCACAGACTATGTTTGTCTGATGACGACTGAAGCAACAAACAACATTATCTCTCCGTGGAAACGTTGTAGTCACAGACTATGTTTGTCTGATGTGACTGACGAAGCAATAAACAACATCATCTCGGCTGGAGTCTAACCTGCTGAATAACTCTGGTAGATTGCAATGAAGGAGTCAACCCCTTTCATCTTGAAATTATCTTCGAGGTTGACAGCCATGGCAAGTTTTCCTCAGTAAAGTTGTTCAGCTTGCGGAGTTGCACAATTGCTACATCAGTCAGCAACCTTCTGGAACTTCTAAAATTAAATGACAGAAATTACCCAACCCAAAGAGCTAGCAGACGTAGAGCCTGTGGTGTCAAAGTAAATTCTCCGTCTTGTCAGAGTAGACAATGATAATCAGCAGGGCTATAACAGAAACTGCTTTTAAACACTGCGATTTGTTGTAATTGGTTGCGTCCTGTGCTGGACAAGTCGTGCTTGATTTTTCTCCCGATCGACACTTTGCTTTCAGCTCTGGCCGGTGCCAGACATGTAATCTTCGGCTCGGCCATGGACATCGTAACCCTTCGGCTCGTCCATGGACATCGTAACCCTTCGGCTCGGTGCCATGGACATTGTAACTTCGGCTCGGTGCCATGCACATTGTAACCCTCGGTTCTGTGACGAACCCGTAAATCTGAACCTGTTGCCCACGTGAACCCGATCCAGAGACTTGTACGCATCAACGCCTACGAGCGCTGGGCACATGGGCGACAAGTTGTTTAAAGGTTCTTGGAATTAAATGATTAGACAATCTGTGAAGATGAAGCTGTTATTAGCTCACCAGCAATTAGACAACATGAAGAATGAAGCTGTTATTAGCTACACCACAATTGACAATCTGTAAAGAATGACTGTTATTGCTACACCACAATTAGACAATCTGTAAGATTAAGCTGTATTGCACACACAATTGAAATACTGTGAAGGATGACGTTTTAGCTCACCACAATTAGACAATCCTGCGGTGAACTTTATTACAACCAGAATTAGCACAATCTTGAAGAATAGCTGTTATACGCGCTACAATAGCGCTGAGGATGGAAACTATTGTTAAAAATTAAAATTTGAAATTAAACTGATTATGCTACAACCTGCAATCGGAAGAATGAAGCTGTTATTAGCTACACCACAATTAGACAATCTATGAAGAATGAAGCTGTTATTAGCTACACCACAATTAGACAATCTGTGAAGAATGAAGCTGTTATTAGCTACACCACAATTAGACAATCTGTTAAGGATGAAGCTGTTATTAGCTACACCACAATTAGACAATCTGTGAAGAATGAGCTGTTATTGTAGCAGGGAATATGACACCAGGTTTTTCCCTAGTCCCAAGCTGCAAATAGGCACGTATTTTCAATTAAAAAGGGGTAACAATATACCTGGGCGGTGGAACATATAATTACAGACCAGATAGGTTAGCAAAGAGACGTTGTCTTAACTAGGAGAAGAATTTATGCCCTGTTTTTTCTTTCCTGGAGCCAGAGAGGTTAATTGTATTCTTTTTTTGAACGTCTGGGTGATTGTCCGGTCACGATTGTCAAATTAGCTGGGTTTCTCCCAGGCCAACAAAATAGATTTGACCGTGAGAAATATTCTAGGACAATGACTGATTTAGAAACAAAGAAAATTGCCAGTGGATAAATAGAATACACATTGTAGATTCAAGGGAGAACATCTTCACAGAGACTTGACAGAGGGACAGTTGGCAGAAGACTTTAGATAGGCGATTCGGGTAGAGACGAGAGGAGACACTCTGTCGAGAAGTGGAAGGAGTCGCAGTGAGGTGACGGTGTGTGTCGTCAGATAGGGGTGGAAAACAAGGTAGTCTCATTCCAGTGAGGAATTGACAGCAGGTAGTAGAGTGAATAATAAATTCGAGTGTATTCTCATTTGCCACGTGTGAATCAGTAGATGATAGTTGATGAAAGCCAAAACAGCCAGTTGGTAGAATATTCCTGTATATTCTCATTTACCACGTGCATATCAGTTGATGGAAGCTAGGACAGCCAGATTATAAAATATTCCAGTGTATTCACCTTTACCACGTACGGATCGGTTGAAGAAAGCTCAAGACATCAGTATAAAATATTCCAGGTTCTCGTCAGCCAGGCGTTGGTCAGAGGCGCTTCATTAATGAACAGATTTAGTTAGGAGTGTCTTTTATTTTGTATCATTGTATTTCATGGTCATTTGATTTAACATTACAGTAAAATGTTTTAAGTATGAATTTGTGTCAATATTTTGTAGAATTGTCGTTTTAATAAAAACGGAGAACCACCTTTGTTTGATTCTCCCATAGATAACTATTCAAGAATCACGTGTTAGTATATTGTTGTGTGGTCAGACAAACGTGAAAGTTGATAGTCAGCAGGAAAATAGAATAATTATGTATATCAGACAGGCATGAAACCCTATACGGTTACACAAAGGATAGAAGAATAAGTCAAGACAGGATCATTATCAGGAGGTTACCCTGATACATTTTAAATGGTGCAGTGACCGAGGATATCAGAGCCAAGAAGCAATAGTCCAGCAGATCATACTGTTACATTATTAGCTACACCACAATTAGACAATCTGTGAAGAATGAAGCTGTTATTAGCTACACCACAATTAGCAATCTGTAAGATGAAGCTGTATTAGCACACACATTAGACAATCTGGAAGGATAAAGCTGTTATTAGCTACACCACAATTAGACAATCTGTGAAGGATGATGCTGTTATTAGCTACATCACAGTTAGACAATCTGTGAAGGATGATGCTGTTATTAGCTACATCACAATTAGACAATCTGTGAAGGATGAAGCTGTTAATAGCTACATCACAATTAGACAATCTGTAAAGAGTGAGACTGTTATTAGCTACATCACAATTAGACAATCTGTGAAGGATGAAGCTGTTAATAGCTACATCACAATTAGACAATCTGTGAAGGATGATGCTGTTATTAGCTACATATTAAACCAGCCTTTAGACGGGAGACAAATATTTTACAGTCTCTAAATAATTAGATTAGAATAATGTTCCACGACTAAAGATGTCACAAGTTACTGACATCTAGACTAGGAAGAGCTGCAGGAGAACAGCAGATAGCATCGTACAGCTTTCACGGAATTGAACCAGGAGAGGAATGGATTGATGTGCCACCTCAATTTCAGACTGCTTTCACGGTTATTACATCTATTAAGCAAAACTGCGAACAGAATAATCTATCACTGATCAACGTGGAGGTGGAGGCCCTCTTGAATGACATCATCAATGATTCAGATGTGATTATTTACACCGATGATTCAGTCATTCGTCAACAACGCTGTGCGTGGGCTTTTTCAGCACGCTCATGAGGAGAAATAAGAAGACAGGCCAGTGGGGCCTGCGCAACAACCACAAGTAGTTTGATAATGGAGGTTCGGGCGGTTACGGAGGCGGTGAACTGGCTGGCATCTCACAACTACTCTCGTGTTTTCATACTCGGTGACTCTATGAGCATGATTCGTAAAGTCGAATCAGGAATGAAGAGACACAACTGGGTGGAGGTACTGGTACAGACAATGATCAGACAAATCATCTTCATTTTTGTCCCTGGGTACGCAGGAGTTAGGGGTAAGGAACGAGCTGATAGATTGGCTGACTTGGCTACAATATCAGAAGAAGCTGCCATGGATCGAAATGACATTCTTCACGCATTGAGAGAGTCTTTCCGAACAGAGGAGTTTCAGGGCTGGGAATCCCACTCGCTGACCAGATCGAGAGAGATGGGTGTCAATATTGGTGCAGCCCAAAAAGAACAAAATACTAAATAGACAAAGCGATCGATTAATCAACATCGAACTGGCTTGTTGGGCCGCTGGACGCTGCTGAATTTTCTGAGGCGGAGATCGGAGCACCTATGGACATGTCCGGAGTATAGTCCTCATGTAACTAATAACAGAGAAGATGTACAAAGTCGTACAGAAAGTAGCGGTAGTACACAGAGAAGATGTACAAAGTCGTACAGAAGTAGCGGTATACACAGAGAAGATGTACAAAGTTGTACAGAAGGTAGCGGTAGTACACAGAGAAGATGAACAAAGTTGTACAGAAGGTAGCGGTAGTACACAGAGAAGATGAACAAAGTCGTACAAACAACCCAGAATGTCAACAAAACAAATAAATCCAATAAAACACAAACGGAAATGTATCCTGTACAAAACATGAGAAAATAAATAGTGTTGGAAACATTGACTAGACATTCTATGAGGAAATTAGGTTTACTAGCCCCGAGTACTTCTGTCTATTCTCATCATCTCATCTCATCTCTCATGTACACTTGCTGTGTCGAAGTGAAGTATAGAGGTATACATCTCATCTCATCTCTCATGTACACTTGCTGTGTCGAGGTGAAGTACAGAAGTATACATCTCATCTCATCTCTCATGTACACTTGCTGTGTCGAGTAAAGTAAGAAGTATACATCTCATCTCATCTCTCATGTACACTTGCTGTGTCAAGTGAAGTATAGAGGTATACATCTCATCTCATACACTCTTGCGAAGTGATAATATCATCTATCTCATCTCTCATGTACACTTGTGTGTCGAGGTGAAGTATAGAAGTATACATCTCATCTCTCTCATGTACACTTGTTGTGTCGAGGTAAGTATAAGTATACATCCATCTCATCTCCTCCAGTACACTTGCTGGCGAGGTGAGTACAGAGGTATTCGTCTCACCCTTTCATGTACACTTGCTGTGTCGAAGTCAAAGTATGAGTATACATCTCATCCATCTCTGAGTACAATCTTGCTTGTCGAGGTATCAAGAGGTATTCGTCTCACCTCATGTAACTTGCTGTGTCGAAGTAAAGTATAGAGGTATACATCTCATCTCATCTCTCATGTACACTTGCTGTGTCGAAGTAAAGTATAAGGTAACAAAGGAGTCTGCAGTTCCTCCAGTCCAGCGCTGGCATGGCCGTCCTCTTTGTTTCCATTTACTTTGTGTCCTCCTTGCATGTTGTAGTCTAAGATTTGAAGACAACCATGTTATATATCAAACATTTGCACATTACTACCAATTATTAGAACAAACAGAGTAAATATCTATGCTTTTATATCAACAGATTCATGTAACAACTACACTAATTGTGTCTTCCGACATGTAACCGACCCAAGGACAAGTGCGATAGAGAACATAATGGTGCTCTTAAATTTCTCTGCCGTACCTGATAATTTGGAGGCTCAGTGTGTTTATCAGCGTGCTCGGATCACAGAGTGCCGGTCATTACATGATGCTTGTCCACTACTAACAGTAGCTTCAAGAGACACGACAAGATCTTACGCAGATAGATTTTATGACCCTAATTATGTTGCTTTTATCATGCATGTAGGTACTTATGGTTGTTCTACACGTAACGTTCCTTTATTATTACATCTGAGGAGCTGCACCAATAGTGCATTCTTGCAACCATTGAGAGCATTCGTTATTGCAGATACAGCCAATGAGACGCATATGAATAATATTTTCAATAGTCACGCTCCAGCTACCTGCAATCAAGCTAGTAAAGATTTTCTAAAGATTAATGTTATCATATCTTGTTAGAAAACCCTATTCCGATCATAATAGTCTAGAATATGGTAATGTTGTCATAATAGCTCTTACATAAATGGTAATGTCATCATAATTGTAAACAAGACATTATGACACTTACATTTAAACAAGACATTATGTCACTTACATTTAAACAAGACATTATGTCACTTACATTTAAACAAGACATTATGACACTTACATTTAAACAAGACATTATGACACTTACATTTAAACAAGACATTATGACACTTACTTTGAAACAAGACATTATGTCACTTACATTTAAACAAGACATTATGTCACTTACATTTAAACAAGACAGTATGTCACTTACATTTAAACAAGACATTATGTCACTTACATTTAAACAAGACATTATGACACTTACATTTAAACAAGACAATATATCGCTTACATTTAAACAAGACATTATGACACTTACATTTAAACAAGACAATATGTCACTTACATTTAAACAAGACATTATGTCACTTACATTTAAACAAGACATTATGTCACTTACATTTAAACAAGACATTATGTCACTTACATTTAAACAAGACATTATGACACTTACATTTAAACAAGACAATATATCGCTTACATTTAAACAAGACATTATGACACTTACATTTGAACAAGACAATATATCGCTTACATTTAAACAAGACAATATGTTGCTTACATTTAAACAAGACAATATGTTGCTTACATTTAAACAAGACAATATGTTGCTTACATTTAAACAAGACAATATGTTGCTTACATTTCAAGAATTAGTTGTCGTTTTATTTCTCTGATAATATTACTAATAATAATAGTAAAACAATATTCAACTTTTATAAATAGATAACATTTCATGTGAAGTATATATCTGGGAACATGATATGAACCAAGTTTAAATAATACCAAGATGAGAGAACATGATGGTGAACAACCAAGTTTAGATAATACCAAGATGAGAGAATATGATGGTGATCAACCAAGTTTAGATAATACCAAGATGAGAGAATTTGATGGTGATCTACCAAGTTTAGATAATACCAAGATGAGAGAACATGATAGTGAACAACCAAGTTTAGATAATACCAAGATGAGAGAATATGATAGTGAACAACCAAGTTTAAATAATACCAAGATGAGAGAACATGATGGTGAACAACCAAGTTTAGATAATACCAAGATGAGAGAACATGATAGTGAACAACCAAGTTTAAATAATACCAAGATGAGAGAACATGATGGTGAACAACCAAGTTTAGATAATACCAAGATGAGAGAACATGATGGTGAACAACCAAGTTTAGATAATACCAAGATGAGAGAATATGATGGTGATCAACCAAGTTTAGATAATACCAAGATGAGAGAATTTGATGGTGATCTACCAAGTTTAGATAATATCAAGATGAGAGAACATGATAGTGAACAACCAAGTTTAGATAATACCAAGATGAGAGAATATGATAGTGAACAACCAAGTTTAGATAATACGAAGATGAGAGAACATGATGGTGAACAACCAAGTTTAGATAATATCAAGATGAGAGAACATGATAGTGAACAACCAAGTTTAGATAATACGAAGATGAGAGAACATGATGGTGAACAACCAAGTTTAGATAATATCAAGATGAGAGAATATGATAGTGATCTACCAAGTTTAGATAATACCAAGATGAGAGAACATGATGGTGATCAACCAAGTTTAGATAATACCAAGATGAGAGAACATGATGGTGATCAACCAAGATTAGATAATACCAAGATGAGAGAACATTTAAGACATCCATTTTCAAAGATATATTGTCAGAAATAAAACAGATATTAGAATGATTACAATAAAGTGATAGAAAATAATTATGCGTTATAATAAATGTAACCAATCAAATAACAAGTCATATGTCAGCATTAACCCTTTCAACCGTCAAAGTCCATTTCGGAGGACATGGAACAACACGAAGATTTTGTTTTAAGTAGGAAATAAACACACAAATGTACACATAAAAATCTGATATATAAAATGAAACCATGACAAGAGAAAACAAAAATAAAAACCATCTATTTCAGCAAATCTTTGACGTGGTAATGACAATTAATGAAATCTCTGCTGTAGAGTATGTCGTACATTCATATCTCTCACATATCGATTGTTGAAATAATGTTTGTTTGAATATAAACAATAAAGCTTGTTCTGAATTAATATAGCATTAGTCCAATTTTGTATTTGTAGATAATAATAAACATAACAGTACAATCTGTAGTCTAGAAGTTGTTAGAAGATTTATAGATAACAATAAACATAACAGTACAATCTGTAGTCTAGAAGTTGTTAAAGATTTGTAGATAACAATAAACATAACAGTACAATCTGTAGTCTAGAAGTAGTTAGAAGATTTGTAGATAACAATAAACATAATAGTACAATCTGTAGTCTAGAAGTAGTTAGAAGATTTGTAGATAACAATAAACATAACAGTACAATCTGTAGTCTAGAAGTAGTTAGAAGATTTATAGATAACAATAAACATAACAGTACAATCTGTAGTCTAGAAGTAGTTAAAGATTTGTAGATAACAATAAACATAACAGTACAATCTGTAGTCTAGAAGTAGTTAGAAGATTTATAGATAACAATAAACATAACAGTACAATCTGTAGTCTAGAAGTAGTTAGAAGATTTATAGATAACAATAAACATAACAGTACAATCTGTAGTCTAGAAGTAGTTAGAAGATTTATAGATAACAATAAACATAACAGTACAATCTGTAGTCTAGAAGTAGTTAGAAGATTTATAGATAACAATAAACATAACTGTACAATCTGTAGTCTAGAAGTTGTTAGAAGATTTATAGATAACAATAAACATAACTGTACAATCTGTAGTCTAGAAGTTGTTAGAAGATTTATAGATAACAATAAACATAACAGTACAATCTGTAGTCTAGAAGTAGTTAGAAGATTTATAGATAACAATAAACATAACAGTACAATCTGTAGTCTAGAAGTTGTTAGAAGATTTATAGATACCAATAAACATAACAGTACAATCTGTAGTCTAGAAGTAGTTAGAAGATTTATAGATTACAATAAACATAACTGTACAATCTGTAGTCTAGAAGTAGTTAGAAGATTTATAGATAACAATAAACATAACAGTACAATCTGTAGTCTAGAAGTTGTTAGAAGATTTGTAGATAACAATAAGCATAACAGTACAATCTGTAGTCTAGAAGTAGTTAGAAGATTTGTAGATAACAATAAACATAACAGTACAATCTGTAGTCTAGAAGCTGTTAGAAGATTTATAGATAACAATAAACATAACAGTACAATCTGTAGTCTAGAAGTAGTTAGAAGATTTGTAGATAACAATAAACATAACAGTACAATCTGTAGTCTAGAAGCTGTTAGAAGATTTATAGATAACAATAAACATAACAGTACAATCTGTAGTCTAGAAGTAGTTAGAAGATTTGTAGATAACAATAAACATAACAGTACAATCTGTAGTCTAGAAGTAGTTAGAAGATTTATAGATAACAATAAACATAACTGTACAATCTGTAGTCTAGAAGTAGTTAGAAGATTTATAGATAACAATAAACATAACAGTACAATCTGTAGTCTAGAAGTAGTTAAAGATTTGTAGATAACAATAAACATAACAGTACAATCTGTAGTCTAGAAGTAGTTAGAAGATTTATAGATAACAATAAACATAACAGTACAATCTGTAGTCTAGAAGTAGTTAGAAGATTTATAGATAACAATAAACATAACAGTACAATCTGTAGTCTAGAAGTAGTTAGAAGATTTATAGATAACAATAAACATAACAGTACAATCTGTAGTCTAGAAGTTGTTAGAAGATTTATAGATACCAATAAACATAACAGTACAATCTGTAGTCTAGAAGTAGTTAGAAGATTTATAGATTACAATAAACATAACTGTACAATCTGTAGTCTAGAAGTAGTTAGAAGATTTATAGATAACAATAAACATAACAGTACAATCTGTAGTCTAGAAGTTGTTAGAAGATTTATAGATACCAATAAACATAACAGTACAATCTGTAGTCTAGAAGTAGTTAGAAGATTTGTAGATAACAATAAACATAACAGTACAATCTGTAGTCTAGAAGTAGTTAGAAGATTTATAGATAATAATAAACATAACAGTACAATCTGTAGTCTAGAAGTAGTTAGAAGATTTATAGATAACAATAAACATAACAGTACAATCTGTAGTCTAGAAGTTGTTAGAAGATTTATAGATTACAATAAACATAACAGTACAATCTGTAGTCTAGAAGTTGTTAGAAGATTTATAGATTACAATAAACATAACAGTACAATCTGTAGTCTAGAAGCTGTTAGAAGATTTATAGATAACAATAAACATAACAATACAATCTGTAGTCTAGAAGTTGTTAGAAGATTTATAGATAACAATAAACATAACTGTACAATCTGTAGTCTAGAAGTTGTTAGAAGATTTATAGATAACAATAAACATAACAGTACAATCTGTAGTCTAGAAGTAGTTAGAAGATTTATAGATAACAATAAACATAACTGTACAATCTGTAGTCTAGAAGTAGTTAGAAGATTTATAGATAACAATAAACATAACTGTACAATCTGTAGTCTAGAAGTAGTTAGAAGATTTATAGATAACAATAAACATAACTGTACAATCTGTAGTCTAGAAGTAGTTAGAAGATTTATAGATAACAATAAACATAACTGTACAATCTGTAGTCTAGAAGTAGTTAGAAGATTTGTAGATAACAATAAACATAACAATACAATCTGTAGTCTAGAAGTTGTTAGAAGATTTATAGATAACAATAAACATAACTGTACAATCTGTAGTCTAGAAGTTGTTAGAAGATTTGTAGATAACAATAAACATAACAGTACAATCTGTAGTCTAGAAGTTGTTAGAAGATTTTATGATTACAATAAACATAACTGTACAATCTGTAGTCTAGAAGTTGTTAGAAGATTTATAGATAACAATAAACATAACAGTACAATCTGTAGTCTAGAAGTAGTTAGAAGATTTATAGATAACAATAAACATAACAGTACAATCTGTAGTCTAGAAGTAGTTAGAAGATTTATAGATAACAATAAACATAACAGTACAATCTGTAGTCTAGAAGTTGTTAGAAGATTTATAGATAACAATAAACATAACAGTACAATCTGTAGTCTAGAAGTAGTTAGAAGATTTATAGATAACAATAAACATAACAGTACAATCTGTAGTCTAGAAGTAGTTAGAAGATTTATAGATAACAATAAACATAACTGTACAATCTGTAGTCTAGAAGTTGTTAGAAGATTTATAGATAACAATAAACATAACAGTACAATCTGTAGTCTAGAAGTTGTTAGAAGATTTATAGATAACAATAAACATAACAGTACAATCTGTAGTCTAGAAGTAGTTAGAAGATTTATAGATAACAATAAACATAACAGTACAATCTGTAGTCTAGAAGTAGTTAGAAGATTTGTAGATAACAATAAACATAACAGTACAATCTGTAGTCTAGAAGTTGTTAGAAGATTTATAGATAACAATAAACATAACAGTACAATCTGTAGTCTAGAAGTTGTTAGAAGATTTATAGATACCAATAAACATAACAGTACAATCTGTAGTCTAGAAGTAGTTAGAAGATCGCATAGAAATAAAAAAAATCTAGATACAAGGGAGATAAGTATATAGAGAGAGATTAATTAGCCGTAGAATTGTTATAAAAGAAGTCGCACGTTGAAATCAATAAACATTTCAAACAAAATACATGATATTGTTCAGTGTGTTATTTTTCTCTTTTATTTCTTTATTCAGATTGTAGATTGTGAGTTGTACCTCAGATTGTAGATTGTGAATTGTTCCTCAGATTGTAGATTGTGAGTTGTTCCTCAGATTGTAGATTGTGAATTGTTCCTCAGATTGTAGATTGTGAGTTGTTCCTCAGATTGTAGATTGTGAGTTGTTCCTCAGATTGTTTATTGTGAATTGTTCCTCAGATTGTAGATTGTGAATTGTTCCTCAGATTGTAGATTGTGAGTTGTTCCTCAGATTGTAGATTGTGAATTGTTCCTCAGATTGTAGATTGTGAGTTGTTCCTCAGATTGTAGATTGTGAGTTGTTCCTCAGATTGTAGATTGTGAGTTGTTCCTCAGATTGTAGATTGTGAATTGTTCCTCAGATTGTACATTGTGAATTGTTCCTCAGATTGTAGATTGTGAATTGTTCCTCAGATTGTTAATTGTGAGTTGTTCCTCAGATTGTAGATTGTGAATTGTTCCTCAGATTGTGGATTGTGAGTTGTTCCTCAGATTGTACATTGTGAATTGCTCCTCAGATTGTAGATTGTGAATTGTTCCTCAGATTGTAGATTGTGAATTGTTCCTCAGATTGTACATTGTGAGTTGTTCCTCACATTGTACATTGTGAATTGGATATTGTATACATAGATTATACAATACATTCTATGATCTAACAGAAACTATACAATACATCTATGACTAGCAGAAACTATACAATACATCTATGACTAGCAGAAACTATACAAATGAAATGTGTAAAGATTCGTTTGGTTGTTATATAGGGGATTAGTTAGTTAGTTAGTTTATTCCTTTCGAGCCAAAGGCGGCACATAGGCAGAGGTTTTAGATCTCCATGTGATACGGTTCTTTGCTAGCAGTTGGAGATCTTGTATGGTTTTACATCCCAATAGTTTACTTTCTTGTTGAATGGTTCTTCGAAGAGTGGTCTTTGGTCTTCCACGTTTTCTTTCCCAACTGGTGACCACAAGGACTTGTCGATTTAGTCTCTTTTCGTCTGATCTAAGAACATGACCTAAATATTTCCACCTTCGTTTCCTTATAATATTTGATATGGGTTGTTGGTGTGTTCTATCTCTCACTGTGTTGTTAGAAACGAAATCACTCCATTTTACTTTTAATAATTTTCGGAGACATTTATTCTCAAAGCTGTCCAGTTTCTTATCAATTTTCTTTGTTGATTTCCAACTTTCACAACCGTAGGTCAGTACAGGAATCAAAAAAGACCTAAATAATTTAACTTTTGTGCATATACTAAGGTCTTGAGATGCAAGCCTTCTTAAGCCGATGCACGATCTTTCAACCTAAGGACGAACCTGTTATTGGTTATATCAGAGCATGTAGGCCAACAAACATGAAAAATAAGAATTTACTTCTCTCGGAGAATCCCAGTTATAAGGCAAACTGCAGGCACGCTTGAGCTGCAGACCGAGCAGAGAGCAAACATTAGGTGCTGGTTCACTTGATAAATTGTACCATACAATTTGAGACAGAATCATCAGCATCTTCTTAAACTGCAGGCACACTTGAGCTGCAGACCGAGCAGAGAGCAAACATTAGGTGCTGGTTTACTTGATAAATTGTACAATACAATTTGAGACAGAATCATCAGCATCTTCTTAAACTGCAGGCACACTTGAGCTGCGGATCGAGCAGAGAGCAAACATTAAGTGCTGGTTCACTTGATAAATTGTACAATACAATTTGAGACAGAATCATCAGCATCTTCTTAAACTGCAGGCACACTTGAGCTGCGGATCGAGCAGAGAGCAAACATTAGGTGCTGGTTTACTTGATAAATTGTACAATACAATTTGAGACAGAATCATCAGCATCTTCTTAAACTGCAGGCACACTTGAGCTGCGGATCGAGCAGAGAGCAAACATTAGGTGCTGGTTTACTTGATAAATTGTACAATACAATTTGAGACAGAATCATCAGCATCTTCTTAAACTGCAGGCACACTTGAGCTGCAGACCGAGCAGAGAGCAAACATTAGGTGCTGGTTTACTTGATAAATTGTACAATACAATTTGAGACAGAATCATCAGCATCTTCTTAAACTGCAGGCACACTTGAGCTGCGGATCAAGCAGAGAGCAAACATTAGGTGCTGGTTTACTTGATAAATTGTACAATACAATTTGAGACAGAATCATCAGCATCTTCTTAAACTGTAGGCACACTTGAGCTGCAGACCGAGCAGAGAGCAAACATTAGGTGCTGGTTTACTTGATAAATTGTACCATACAATTTGAGACAGAATCATCAGCATCTTCTTAAACTGCAGGCACACTTGAGCTGCAGACCGAGCAGAGAGCAAACATTAGGTGCTGGTTTACTTGATAAATTGTACAATACAATTTGAGACAGAATCATCAGCATCTTCTTAAACTGCAGGCACACTTGAGCTGCGGATCGAGCAGAGAGCAAACATTAAGTGCTGGTTCACTTGATAAATCGTACAATACAATTTGAGACAGAATCATCAGCATCTTCTTAAACTGCAGGCACACTTGAGCTGCGGATCAAGCAGAGAGCAAACATTAGGTGCTGGTTCACTTGATAAATTGTACCATACAATTTGAGACAGAATCATCAGCATCTTCTTAAACTGCAGGCACACTTGAGCTGCGGATCAAGCAGAGAGCAAACATTAGGTGCTGGTTTACTTGATAAATTGTACCATACAATTTGAGACAGAATCATCAGCATCTTCTTAAACTGCAGGCACACTTGAGCTGCAGACCGAGCAGAGAGCAAACATTAGGTGCTGGTTTACTTGATAAATTGTACCATACAATTTGAGACAGAATCATCAGCATCTTCTTAAACTGCAGGCACACTTGAGCTGCGGATCAAGCAGAGAGCAAACATTAGGTGCTGGTTTACTTGATAAATTGTACCATACAATTTGAGACAGAATCATCAGCATCTTCTTAAACTGCAGGCACACTTGAGCTGCAGACCGAGCAGAGAGCAAACATTAGGTGCTGGTTTACTTGATAAATTGTACCATACAATTTGATACAGAATTATCAGCATCTTCTTAAACTGCAGGCACACTTGAGCTGCGGATCAAGCAGAGAGCAAACATTAGGTGCTGGTTCACTTGATAAATTGTACCATACAATTTGAGACAGAATCATCAGCATCTTCTTAAACTGCAGGCACACTTGAGCTGCGGATCAAGCAGAGAGCAAACATTAGGTGCTGGTTTACTTGATAAATTGTACCATACAATTTGAGACAGAATCATCAGCATCTTCTTAAACTGCAGGCACACTTGAGCTGCAGACCGAGCAGAGAGCAAACATTAGGTGCTGGTTTACTTGATAAATTGTACCATACAATTTGAGACAGAATCATCAGCATCTTCTTAAACTGCAGGCACACTTGAGCTGCGGATCAAGCAGAGAGCAAACATTAGGTGCTGGTTTACTTGATAAATTGTACCATACAATTTGAGACAGAATCATCAGCATCTTCTTAAACTGCAGGCACACTTGAGCTGCAGACCGAGCAGAGAGCAAACATTAGGTGCTGGTTTACTTGATAAATTGTACCATACAATTTGATACAGAATCATAAGCATCTTATTAAACTGCAGGCACACTTGAGCTGCGGATCGAGCAGAGAGCAAACATTAGGTGCTGGTTCACTTGATAAATTGTACAATACAATTTCAGACAGAATCATCAGCATCTTCTTAAACTGTAGGCACACTTGAGCTGCAGACCGAGCAGAGAGCAAACATTAGGTGCTGGTTTACTTGATAAATTGTACCATACAATTTGAGACAGAATCATCAGCATCTTCTTAAACTGCAGGCACACTTGAGCTGCAGACCGAGCAGAGAGCAAACATTAGGTGCTGGTTTACTTGATAAATTGTACAATACAATTTGAGACAGAATCATCAGCATCTTCTTAAACTGCAGGCACACTTGAGCTGCGGATCGAGCAGAGAGCAAACATTAGGTGCTGGTTTACTTGATAAATTGTACAATACAATTTGAGACAGAATCATCAGCATCTTCTTAAACTGCAGGCACACTTGAGCTGCGGATCGAGCAGAGAGCAAACATTAGGTGCTGGTTTACTTGATAAATTGTACAATACAATTTGAGACAGAATCATCAGCATCTTCTTAAACTGCAGGCACACTTGAGCTGCGGATCGAGCAGAGAGCAAACATTAGGTGCTGGTTTACTTGATAAATTGTACAATACAATTTGAGACAGAATCATCAGCATCTTCTTAAACTGCAGGCACACTTGAGCTGCGGATCGAGCAGAGAGCAAACATTAGGTGCTGGTTTACTTGATAAATTGTACAATACAATTTGAGACAGAATCATCAGCATCTTCTTAAACTGCAGGCACACTTGAGCTGCGGATCGAGCAGAGAGCAAACATTAGGTGCTGGTTTACTTGATAAATTGTACAATACAATTTGAGACAGAATCATCAGCATCTTCTTAAACTGCAGGCACACTTGAGCTGCGGATCAAGCAGAGAGCAAACATTAGGTGCTGGTTCACTTGATAAATTGTACCATACAATTTGAGACAGAATCATCAGCATCTTCTTAAACTGTAGGCACACTTGAGCTGCAGACCGAGCAGAGAGCAAACATTAGGTGCTGGTTTACTTGATAAATTGTACCATACAATTTGAGACAGAATCATCAGCATCTTCTTAAACTGCAGGCACACTTGAGCTGCAGACCGAGCAGAGAGCAAACATTAGGTGCTGGTTTACTTGATAAATTGTACAATACAATTTGAGACAGAATCATCAGCATCTTCTTAAACTGCAGGCACACTTGAGCTGCGGATCGAGCAGAGAGCAAACATTAGGTGCTGGTTTACTTGATAAATTGTACAATACAATTTGAGACAGAATCATCAGCATCTTCTTAAACTGCAGGCACACTTGAGCTGCAGACCGAGCAGAGAGCAAACATTAGGTGCTGGTTTACTTGATAAATTGTACCATACAATTTGAGACAGAATCATCAGCATCTTCTTAAACTGCAGGCACACTTGAGCTGCAGACCGAGCAGAGAGAAAACATTAGGTGCTGGTTCACTTGATAAATTGTACAATACAATTTGAGACAGAATCATCAGCATCTTCTTAAACTGCAGGCACACTTGAGCTGCAGACCGAGCAGAGAGCAAACATTAGGTGCTGGTTCACTTGATAAATTGTACCATACAATTTGAGATAGAATCATCAGCATCTTCTTAATCTTCTTCTTCTTCCAACACTCCATATCGATCACTTGTTAACCACTCTGTGTGATTTCTGTGTGATTTCTGTGTGATCTCTCTCTTTCGAGATCCCCGCCTAGACCGATGAACCAGATTTCTTCATGAATGCTATCGTTGTTTTAAGGACTCCTCCGCTCCACATAGCTTCTCGTGAAGCTCAAGTTTATCGGGCCAGGTTTCGCTTTTATGCCTGCTATCAATGGCAATCTTGCAGTATGTGCTCTGCCGTCATGTCCGCCTTTTCACAGTGGCACAGGCTAGTTGTGCCAATTTTAAATTTGTTGAACATATGGGTCCGATGTTTGTTATGGCCGGTACGGAGACGGAATATAGCAACTTGTTCGCTACAGGACAGACCATAGTACCCATCTCTGATGTTGTGTTGTGAGTGGTCTTTCGACCATTTTCTTTGTACTGCCAACCGATGGTTGTTCCGGCGCCTCATAGCTGATCTCGTGATCAGTCTACGTAGTCGCTTCTTCTTTTGCTAGCCTGTCTGCCTTCTCATTTCCGCTAATATTGCAGTGTGTTGGTAGCCATTGAATGGCAGTGCGGTTAAGTGAGTTTACTAGTACACCGAGGATCGCTTTTAGCTCATTGAGCTCTGTTTTGACTGCACTTTTCAGTGCCGTGATAACCGAGAGAGCATCGGTGAATATCACGACTTTGTTGCGCGAGGCGCTGCTTTTCTCTAGGATCCTTTCAGCGGCAGTTCTTATTGCCTCTGCCCGGTAGTTGTTGGAATACTTGCATGTGGCAATTGACTTCGTGATCTTCACTTCCTCAGAGAGTTTAAGCACTATTCCTCCTTCGCCATCGCTGATTGCGTTCATTGCCAATCCATCGGTATACAAGCGTGCCCACTGCCCTTCTCAGGGTAAAAGTAAAGGAACCCTTTCATACCTCGTGGTATATAGGTCAATACAGTGTTAGGCCTGTATTTTCATTGACCGTCGGCACACGATGGGTGATGTGGTCAGCATCACGCCGGCCGCCTTTACTTTCCCAGAGCATGTCTGGTACCCAGTTGAGGCTGGGTCGACCTGAGAGCCGTCGCGGTCGGGAAAATTCCACGCACATTGCGGAGCTGAACCCAGACCACCAGCCTTGCGAAGCGAGTTCACTAACAACTACGCTACAGCGGCTCTCCTTCTCAGGGTACTCGGACTCTATGTATTTTTCTGTGGCAGCTCTTCTTTCGCAGTTTTCTTGCTGCCAATTTCTTTAGTATACCTAGGATTGATTTCCTTAATTCTGGCATATCGATCTTCCACGGCGGGCTCTTATCGGTTGCCTGTATCTATTTGGGTTTACAATATGCTAAGACCGGGTGATTTTAAGTCAGTGCTTTGGCACTTTTTTGCGAAACTGGTTCCATTTAGCCTGCCCCTTTATAGTCCGTTCATTCTGACGTACATAGGGTGGGAGTTAAGCTGTTTCAATTTTTCCGCCATTAGCAAAACTTTCCTGTCTCTGCGGTCTCCCATCTGTTGGGGGCCTGTGATTGTTTCCATCGCCTTGATGGGCGTGGACTTCATGGCTCCTGTGATAATGCGTATTGCTCGGTTCTGACTGTTGCTCACTTTGGAGAATTGCTTGTTGGATGCACTACTCCATGCTGCAATTCCGGGACCGGCATCCATGCTCTAGGACAGGTCGTACTCTTCCGAAGTAGAGCGTTTTAAGGATTTTAGTGTTTGCTCCCCACGTGGAGCTTGCAAGTTTTCGCATCATGCTGAGCTTCTGTCTTGCCTTTAGCGTAGCATTTTCTATCTGGGATCACCATGTCAGCTTTCGGTCTAGTGTGACTCTCAGATATGTTGGGTTTTTGCTTTCAGGATGGTCGTGTGTGTGATCTGAGCCTAAAAGTGATTGTACGCTGTGCCAGTTATGCGCCTACAAGTAGGCCACAAATCTGATTTCTACGATGCTTTTTATTTACTAGGTAGCTTCCTAGATCCCATTGTAGCAGGAAATATGATACCAAGTTTTTTCCTAGTCCCAAGCTTCAACTAGGCGCGTATTTTCAATGAAACAAAGGGTAACCATATACCTGGTCTGTGGACGTAGGATAACAGACCAGATATGTTAACAAGGGAGTTTTTCCTTAACTAGAAGTGAACTTATGCCCTGCCTTTCTTTTTCATGCAGCCAAGTTGAGGTTAATTGTATTCCTTTTTCTAGAAATGTCATAGGTGAGTGTCCGGTCACAATTATCAATTAGGGGGTTTCCCAACCAGCAACCAGATTTGACCGTGAGAATGGACTAACGGACAATGACTGATTTGGAAACAAAGAAAATGCCACATGTTAAATAGAATGCATTTTTGTAGATTAGGGACTTCTTCGACACAACTTCAAACAGACAGACAGTTTGAGGAGAGGATAGTGAGGTCAGAACAGGATAACAGACAGTTAGAGAGGAGGCCAGAAAAGTAGAACAGGCAAACAGTATAGAGAGGAGGCCAGAAAAGTAGAACAGGCAAACAGTATAGAGAGGAGGCCAGTAAACACGCAGAGGTAGAGTCTGGCTGAGAGCCAGTAAATTAGAAGTCACTACAAGATACTGTCTGGTCATACAGAAGACGAGACCTTCGTGAGAACATCCGCTGAGACATACTGTCTCTTAATGACTTCGACGTCATCATCATCAGCAGTTCTAGAAGACTAGACCTTTATGAGAACATCGCTGAGACCTTTGTGAGAACATCGCTGAGACCTTTGTGAGAACCTCCGCTGAGACATACTTTCTCCCAAATGACTTTGAAGTCATCATCATCATCAGCAGCTCTAGAAGATGAGACCTTCGTGAGAACATCGCTGAGACATACTGTCTCTTAATGACTTTGAAGTCTCCATTATCATCATCTTCAGAGACCGCCCAGTACTGAATACATAGACTTAAGTAGGAATAGATCAAGTTGTGTTTATACTTCTTATGGATATAAACCAGAGTGGAACGTTAGGTACTTTATATTAGAGATATATACTTTAAGTTAGATATTCTTTAGGTGTTAGAAAAAAAGTGTTTACATATATTAATTTTATTGTTGGGTTTATGTCATTTGAAATAATGTATTCTACATGTGATAAAAACATGTATTTGTTTGTTGAGAAATAAGTAAATAAACATATAAATTTAAATATCGACTTGAGTAAGACAGAGAGAGAGCATGATGGATACGAAATGACTGAGATATACTAGTGACAGAGGATAATAGAAGAAGAATAATATAGTGTAGGGAGACACTGACTATTACAAAGCTGGTGTAGTGATAGAAGAATATATAGTGTTTCCAGAAACCCACTATTACACTATAACAGTCGTCTCTAGACATGCCGTAGGTCGCAGTGATACTATTCTTTGCTTCTTGCGGGCCCCGGCACCACCGAGCAATCATCACTGTAGCTTGTCCCTTCCGGAACTAGGCTCCCACGACAGCAGTCCTGAAAAATCTCTGTTCTGTGCAAGATTACCGGCGTCTGCAGCATTCATTCTCAGATCGTCAGTAACATCTTGCATCGATCGTCTTCTAGGTCTTCCTCTCATTTTTCTTCCAGGCATCATTTCCTCCGAAATTATCTTCTCTAAGCACTCATATCGTTTGATGTGTCCGAAATATTTAAGTTTCCTTGATGTTATGCACATTAATAGCCAACTCTCCTTAATATCAAGCTGTTGCAGAGCATAAGCATTTGTTCTTTTCTGTCCATGATATTCTAAGTTCTCTCTGTAACATTTGTTCTTTTCTCTGTCCATGATATTCTAAGTTCTCTTCTGTAACATTTGTTCTTTCTCGTCCATGATATTCTAAGTACTCTTCTGTAACATTTGTTCTTTCTCTGTCCATGATATTCTAAGTTCTCTTCTGTAACATTTGTTCTTTTCTCTGTCCATGATATTCTAAGTATTCTTCTGTAACATTTGTTCTTTTCTCTGTCCATGATATTCTAAGTTCTCTTCTGTAACATTTGTTCTTTTCTCTGTCCATGATATTCTAAGTACTCTTCTGTAACATTTGTTCTTTTCTCTGTCCATGATATTCTAAGTACTCTTCTGTAACATTTGCATTCGAATGCATTAATGATTTTCTCCACCGCCTTGTCAATGGTCCAAATCTCACAACTAAAAGTTGTCAAGGAAAAAACACAGAATGATTCATGTATTAGGGGAAGGAGAATGTGTTTTATGAAGAAGTACAAGTATACAAGAAGATATGTGTTGTACTGTGCTAGATAATGTACAAGTATACAAGAAGATATGTGTTGTACTGTGCTAGATAATGTACAAGTATACAAGAAGATATGTGTTGTACTGTGCTAGATAATAAAGTACAAGTATACAAGAAGATATGTGTTGTACTGTCTAGATAATGCTAAGTATACAAGAAGATATGTGTTGTACTGTGCTAGATAATGTACAAGTATACAAGAAGATATGTGTTGTACTGTGCTAGATAATGTACAAGTATACAAGAAGATATGTGTTGTACTGTGCTAGATAATGTACAAGTATACAAGAAGATATGTGTTGTACTGTGCTAGATAATGTACAAGTATACAAGAAGATATGTGTTGTACTGTGCTAGATAATGTACAAGTATACAAGAAGATATGTGTTGTACTGTGCTAGATAATAAAGTACAAGTATACAAGAAGATATGTGTTGTACTGTGCTAGATAATGTACAAGTATACAAGAAGATATGTGTTGTACTGTGCTAGATAATGTACAAGTATACAAGAAGATATGTGTTGTACTGTGCTAGATAATGTACAAGTATACAAGAAGATATGTGTTGTACTGTGCTAGATAATGTACAAGTATACAAGAAGATATGTGTTGTACTGTGCTAGATAATGTACAAGTATACAAGAAGATATGTGTTGTACTGTGCTAGATAATGTACAAGTATACAAGAAGATATGTGTTGTACTGTGCTAGATAATGTACAAGTATACAAGAAGATATGTGTTGTACTGTACTAGATAATGAGAGCGTGTGAGCAATTGATCTTGTAGAAGGTTTGCTAGAAATCTTCTAAACTGAAAAATGGAGGTATGTGATCAGTGGCGGCTCGTCATTAAGGGCCTGTGGGGCCCCACCAAAAATAATGTGTAACGTGTACTTAATTATTTTAAAAATTAAAATATAACCTGATCCAAAATCATGTTTTCACCCGAAATATTTGTCTGGCCCCACCAATAAAAATAATCACGAGAAATTTGTTCTCCGCCTCGCAACGGATATCATGCTTGTAGGTACTAGGTAGGTAACATTTGCAGTTTACCAACATCGTTTCGCAGCCACAATGACGCTAGACAGTTCAAAAATGTATCAGAGACTCATTGTTACTGTCAACATCCACAAAAAAAGGATTGAGAAATTATAAGGAGAAGTGAAAGATAAAAGCGAAAAACAAAATGTATATCTCAATGTAGTAAAAACAAAATCTATATCTCAATGTGGCAAAAACAAAATCTATATCTCAATGTAGCAAAAACAAAATCTATATCTCAATGTAGTAAAAACAAAATCTATATCTCAATGTGGCAAAAACAAAATCTATATCTCAATGTAGCAAAAACAAAATCTATATCTCAATGTGGCAAAAACAAATCTATATCTCAATGTAGCAAAAACAAAATCTATCTCAATGTGCAAAATAAAATCTAATTCAATGTAGCAAAAACAAAATCTATATCTCAATGTAGCAAAACAAAATCTATATCTCAATGTAGCAAAAACAAAATCTATATCTCAATGTGGCAAAAACAAAATCTATATCTCAATGTAGCAAAAACAAAATCTATATCTCAATGTAGCAAAAACAAAATCTATATCTCAATGTAGCAAAAAACAAATCTATATCTCAATGTGCAAAACAAAATCTATATCTCAATGTGGCAAAAACAAAATCTATATCTCAATGTGGCAAAACAAAATCTATATCTCAATGTAGCAAAACAAAATCTATATCTCAATGTGGCAAAAAACAAAATCTATATCTCAATGTAGGAAAAACAAAATCTATATCTCAATGTAGCAAAACAAAATCTATATCTCAATGTAGCAAAAACAAAATCTATATCTCAATGTGCAAAAACAAAATCTATATCTCAATGTGGCAAAACAAAATCTATATCTCAATGTGGCAAAACAAAATCTATATCTCAATGTAGCAAAAACAAAATCTATATCTCAATGTAGCAAAAACAAAATCTATATCTCAATGTAGCAAAAACAAAATCTATATCTCAATGTAGCAAAAACAAAATCTATATCTCAATGTAGCAAAACAAAATCTATATCTCAATGTAGCAAAAACAAAATCTATATCTCAATGTAGCAAAAACAAAATCTATATCTCAATGTAGCAAAAACAAAATCTATATCTCAATGTAGCAAAAACAAAATCTATATCTCAATGTAGCAAAAACAAAATCTATATCTCAATGTGGCAAAACAAAATCTATATCTCAATGTAGCAAAAACAAAATCTATATCTCAATGTGGCAAAAACAAAAATCTATATCTTAATGTGGCAAAAACAAAATCTATATCTCAATGTGCAAAAACAAAATCTATATCTCATATGTAGCAAACAAAATCTATATCTCAATGTGCAAAAAAAATCTATATCTCAATGTAGCAAAAACAAAATCTATATCTCAATGTAGCAAAACAAAATCTATATCTCAATGTGGCAAAAACAAAATCTATATCTCAATGTAGCAAAAACAAAATCTATATCTCAATGTAGCAAAACAAAATCTATATCTCAATGTGGTAAAAACAAAATCTATATCTCAATGTGGTAAAAACAAAATCTATATCTCAATGTAGCAAAAACAAAATCTATATCTCAATGTAGCAAAAACAAAATCTATATCTCAATGTAGCAAAACAAAATCTATATCTCAATGTAGCAAAACAAAATCTATATCTCAATGTAGCAAAAACAAAATCTATATCTCAATGTAGCAAAACAAAATCTATATCTCAATGTGGCAAAAACAAAATCTATATCTCAATGTGGCAAAACAAAATCTATATCTCAATGTAGCAAAAACAAAATCTATATCTCAATGTGGTAAAAATAAAATCTATATCTCAATGTAGCAAAAACAAAATCTATATCTCAATGTGGAAAAACAAAATCTATATCTCAATGTAGCAAAAACAAAATCTATATCTCAATGTAGCAAAAACAAAATCTATATCTCAATGTAGAAAACAAAATCTATATCTCAATGTGGCAAAAACAAAATCTATATCTCAATGTGGCAAAACAAATGTATATCTCAATGTGGCAAAAACAAAATGTATATCTCAATGTGGCAAAAACAAAATGTATATCTCAATGTGGCAAAAACAAAATCTATATCTCAATGTGGCAAAACAAAATCTATATCTCAATGTGGAAAAACAAAAATAATGACAACAGATAAAACGAACATGACGAATTATATTTTTATCAATGGAGAGAAAGTAGAAAATGTGAACAGTTTTGAATATCTTGGTTTGCTGCTAACAACAGATGGAAATAGGATGAAGGAAATTAAAGAAGAACAAACATGGCTTTACAAAAAATTAAACAACTAAAAACAGTATGGAACGGAACTGATAAGAAAACAAAGATCAGAATACTAAAGCATACATATTCACAGTGGCAAAGTATGGGTGTGAAGCATGGACATTTAATAAAGCAGTGGAAAAACATATATGTGCTTTCGAATATAAGTGTTATAGAAGAGTCCTTCATATATCTTGGACAGAGAAGAGAACAAATAGATCTATCCAGAAAGAACTCAAAATCAAAGAAAACTGGCTGATGCTACAAATAAGAAAGAGAAAATTGAGATATTTTGGACATATAAAAAGACATGAAGGGATGGAGAAGATCATCATGGAAGGGGGCATACCAGCAAAGAGAAGAAGAGGAAGACCATGGAGAAGATGGATTGAGGATGTAACTGATAGTCTGAACATGACGGCTGCAGAGGCAGGACATCTGGCCTATGAGAGAGAGAAGTTCCGGAGGACACTGTTGGGGTGGCAAAGTTCTGCTCAGGATAAGCTATTTGATTATGATGATCAGAGATACGACCTACAGCAAGGTGGGAGATATAAAATAGGGAACAGAGCGGGTGCCAGGAAGAATGTGTTGAAGTGTGAGCGACTGAATCGAGAGAACGTACGCATCAAGTACTGAAATTGTGCTAGCGTAAAGCAAAGACAACAGGTCCTCGTGAAACTTGTATATGGTACTGACATCATTGCCCTGCAAGAGACCAATCTGGGAAAAGAAACAGTTCACATTTCCATTTCTTGTTAGAAGTGAACCGAGATATTCAAAACTGTTCACATTTTCCTTTTTTTTTTCTCCGTTGATAAAAATATCAAATAACATAACAACCTCGATAACAACCTCGATAACAACTCCAATTTAATCAACCAACTACTCTTTGCAGATGATCAGAGTATAATTTACAACAACGAACACAAACTTCAACAACACATAAATGCACTGCAAGCGACATGTGAAAAATATGACATGAAAATTAACACCTCCAAAACAGAAGTCATGACAATAAGCAGGTCAACAGGTCAACTAAATATACACGTGAATAATGTCAAAATACAACAGACTCCAGAATTCAAATATCTCGGAGTATATTCACAGCAGATGGAAAGATGGACAGAAAAACCTAGACTAGATGCCAGAAGGCAAATGCAGTGACATACCAACTGTCACCACTATTAAAACATCCAAGCATCAACATGACAGTCAAACGACAACTGATAAACTGCATATTTATTCCAACCTCTGCTATCAGTGCCAAACATGGCCGCTGACTAAGACACAAAAAAGAAAGATTACAACATGTGAAATGAGATGTCTACGAAAAGCTGTCAACGTTACAAGGCGAGATAGAGTGAGAAACGAGAATATCAGAAGCATCGTTGGTACTATACCATGCATACAGTACATCAAGAAGCAAAGAATCAAGTGGTTCGGCCATCTAATGAGAATGGAACCACATTTACTACCATCACGTGCCTGTAATAATCGACACTCAGGGCGGAGAGCACGAAGCAGACCAAGAACACGATGGATAGATAACATCTCAGAGTCCCTGCGAGATCATGGACTGACAACGTCAAGCGCAACACACCTGGCACAAGATAGAAAACTAAATTTCTCTCCACGGCGCTTCACGGCAAATGTGGTTAAGATAAGATAAGATAAAAATACCTTCTGTCATTCTTGTTGTTTATCCGTTGTCATTATTTTTTTTGTTGCCACATTGAGATAGCCACATTGAGATATAGATTTTGTTTTATGCTTTTCTCTTGCACTTCCGCTATTAATTTCTCAATCTCTTTTTGGGATGTTGATAGTACCACTGTTTCGTCAGCATATCTTATTTCCTGTATATCACACACTTAACTTGAATATATATGTATATAGTGAGATAAACTCACTGGACTATTGATGTATATAGTGAGATAAACTCACTGGGCTATTGATGTATATAGTGAGATAAACTCACTGGGCTATTGATGTATATAGTGAGATAAACTCACTGGACTATTGATGTATATAGTGAGATAAACTCACTGGACTATTGATGTATATAGTGAGATAAACTCACTGGGCTATTGATGTATATAGTGAGATAAACTCACTGGGCTATTGATGTATATAGTGAGATAAACTCACTGGGCTATTGATGTATATAGTGAGATAAACTCACTGGGCTATTGATGTATATAGTGAGATAAACTCACTGGGCTATTGATGTATATAGTGAGATAAACTCACTGGGCTATTGATGTATATAGTGAGATAAACTCACTGGGCTATTGATGTATATAGTGAGATAAACTCACTGGACTATTGATGTATATAGTGAGATAAACTCACTAGACTATTGATGTATATAGTGAGATAAACTCACTAGACTATTGATGTATATAGTGATATAAACTCACTAGACTATTGATGTATATAGTGAGATAAACTCACTGGACTATTGATGTATATAGTGAGATAAACTCACTAGACTATTGATGTATATAGTGAGATAAACTCACTGGGCTATTGATGTATATAGTGAGATAAACTCACTGGGCTATTGATGTATATAGTGAGATAAACTCACTGGACTATTGATGTATATAGTGAGATAAACTCACTGGACTATTGATGTATATAGTGAGATAAACTCACTGGGCTATTGATGTATATAGTGAGATAAACTCACTGGACTATTGATGTATATAGTGAGATAAACTCACTAGACTATTGATGTATATAGTGAGATAAACTCACTAGACTATTGATGTATATAGTGAGATAAACTCACTAGACTATTGATGTATATAGTGAGATAAACTCACTGGACTATTGATGTATATAGTGAGATAAACTCACTAGACTATTGATGTATATAGTGAGATAAACTCACTGGGCTATTGATGTATATAGTGAGATAAACTCACTAGACTATTGATGTATATAGTGAGATAAACTCACTGGGCTATTGATGTATATAGTGAGATAAACTCACTGGGCTATTGATGTATATAGTGAGATAAACTCACTAGACTATTGATGTATATAGTGAGATAAACTCACTAGACTATTGATGTATATAGTGAGATAAACTCACTGGACTATTGATGTATATAGTGAGATAAACTCACTGGACTATTGATGTATATAGTGAGATAAACTCACTAGACTATTGATGTATATAGTGAGATAAACTCACTGGGCTATTGATGTATATAGTGAGATAAACTCACTGGACTATTGATGTATATAGTGAGATAAACTCACTGGGCTATTGATGTATATAGTGAGATAAACTCACTGGGCTATTGAAACAACATTGGACAGAAAATATATAGCATGAGCCTCTGTGTAGGCTAAAATCAAATAGGAGTAACTAAAATCAACTGTTGAAGACAAGCCTTCAATAGCAGAAAAATCAAATGCATATGAAAGAAACATTGAGCATATCAAATGATAGGACAAATTGCGCCAATTTTAAAATGCAAACAAGTCACCATGAACACAAAAAGTGCAAAGTTCAACACAATCTTTCTCCCCACATTATGCTACCAGTGCTAAACCTGGACGCTGACATCAAATGATAGAAGAAAACTAGTCATAAAAGAGATGAAGTGTCTAGCAGAAAGCTGGGGTACAAGTAGAGACCGGTTGAGAAATAAAGACATCAGAAAAAAGTGGGCACAACATCAGTACTTCGCCATCATCAAATAACAGAATACTTGTCCTCAGCAGAATATTGTCACCCCAATAGTGCTCCGGAATTTCTCATATACCAGATGTCCCCCACTGCAGCCATCATGCTCAACCATCAGTTACATCCTGAATCCATCTTCTTCGTGGTCTTCTCTTCTTCTCTTTGCCGGTATGCCTCCTTTTATGATGGTCTTATCCAGCCATTCGTGTCTTTTTATATGTTAAAAATACTTCAATTTTCTCTTTCTTATTTGTAGCATCAGCCACTTTTCTTTTATTATGAGTTCTTTCTGGATATATTTATTTGTTATCTTCTCTGTCCATGATATACGGGGAACTCTTCTGTAACACTTATATTCGAAAGCACACATATATTTTTTTCCACTGCCTTGTTAAATGTCCATGCTTCACAATCATACGTTGCTACTGTGAATATGCATGTACTTAGTATTCTGATTTTTGTTTCTTATCTGTTCCGTTCCACATTGTTTTTAGTTGTTTAATTTTTTGTAAAGCCATGTTTTGCAAAGAAAAACAGACAACTTGTCATCTATAGCATCAAAAGTTGGACTGCAGATAAACTATGAAAAACAAATATAATGAAGACACCTATGGCAAGTAATGCAGATATCACACTGGAATCTAAAATGATAAAAATAACAGAGCAGTTCACCTATTTAGATAGCAATTTTGATTGCACAGGAAATGTTAAAAAGAAATTATGATACGAATTGGCAAAGCAACATCAGCTTTTAAAAGTCTAAATAAAATATGGAACTGCAAGTTATATAGTATTAAAACTAAATTACGAATTTTCAATTCAAATGTTGTATCAATCCTAACATATGCTAGCGAGAGTTGGAAAATGACTAAAGATATAGAATGTAAGTTGAATGCATTTGAAAATAGATGTCTGCGAAAAATAATGAATATAAAATGGAACGAATTCAGGAGAAGTGATGAAATCAGAGACATGTCTGGTCAACCACTAGTGACAACTGTTATAAGAAAGAGAAGATGAAGATATGTTGGACACACCTTGAGAAGAAATGATCAAAGAATATCAAAGCAGGCATTGAAGTGGGATGCAAAGGGTTCAAGAAAGAGAGTCCGACCTAAAGAGACCCTGAAACGAACTTTGCTGAGAAAGGCAAAAATATCGGTCTCAGTTCCATGGAGGAGATTGAGCGAGTTGCCCAGGATAGAGCGATATGTAGAAATTGCTTGCAGGCCATATGTAACATAAAACGGTACGAGAGGAATTATTATTAAAGTCATGTTTGTTCTTCTCTTAATTTCCTTCATACCATTTCATCAAGAAACTTCATCAAGTAACTTCATCAAGAAACTTCATCAAGAAACAACAAATTCAATGGTTCCGCCCCATAAGCAGATTACCAACAGAAAGAACGCCTTAAAGAGCAACGTTATTCCGATACTATGGATATAAAGCAACAGAAAGAACGCCTTAAAGAGCAACGTTATTCCGATACTATGGATATAAAGCAACAGAAAGAACGCCTTAAAGAGCAACGTTATTCCGATACTATGGATATAAAGCAACAGAAAGAACGCCTTAAAGAGCAACGTTATTCCGATACTATGGATATAAAGCAACAGAAAGAACGCCTTATAGAGCAACGTTATTCCGATACTATGGATATAAAGCAAAAGAAAGAACGCCTTAAAGAGCAACGTTATTCCGATACTATGGATATAAAGCAAAAGAAAGAACGCCTTAAAGAGCAACGTTATTCCGATACTATGGATATAAAGCAACAGAAAGAACGCCTTAAAGAGCAACGTTATTCCGATACTATGGATATAAAGCAAAAGAAAGAACGCCTTAAAGAGCAACGTTATTCCGATACTATGGATATAAAGCAACAGAAAGAACGCCTTAAAGAGCAACGTTATTCCGATACTATGGATATAAAGCAACAGAAAGAACGCCTTAAAGAGCAACGTTATTCCGATACTATGGATATAAAGCAACAGAAAGAACGCCTTAAAGAGCAACGTTATTCCGATACTATGGATATAAAGCAACAGAAAGAACGCCTTATAGAGCAACGTTATTCCGATACTATGGATATAAAGCAACAGAAAGAACGCCTTAAAGAGCAACGTTATTCCGATACTATGGATATAAACCAACAGAAAGAACGCCTTAAAGAGCAACGTTATTCCGATACTATGGATATAAAGCAACAGAAAGAACGCCTTAAAGAGCAACGTTATTCCGATACTATGGATATAAAGCAAAAGAAAGAACGCCTTAAAGAGCAACGTTATTCCGATACTATGGATATAAAGCAACAGAAAGAACGCCTTAAAGAGCAACGTTATTCCGATACTATGGATATAAAGCAAAAGGCGGGCCACGCAAAAGGTGGACATGAGAGATAACTTAGGCGAGGAAAGGCATCAGAGATAACTTAGGCGAGGAAAGGCATCAGAGATAACTTAGGCGAGGAAAGGCATCAGAGATAACTTAGGCGAGGAAAGGCACTAATTATGAATTGCGCACACAAGAGCTTGTTCTATAAATCTCTTCCTATCTGACGCTGTGGGGCACAACATGTTTGGAGTAAAGAGAAAGAAACATTGAGAAGGGAAAATAAAATTGATAAGTTTGTCTGATTTTAAACATTCCCAACGAGTAAGATTTAAAAGTCTATTACAGCCGTGGATTTAAATATGTGATTATTGAACAAAGACATTTAAATACAGTATTACATAAGTAATGAAAAATTAATGATTAAATATGAAAATAAACAGCACTCGACGTTTCGACCATATGACTGTATCTAGATAACAAATATAAACACATAATACTTAATAAACTTAAACACAGCTCTAACTAATTATGACAAGAAATTGATACTAGCATACTACTATGTCTCCAAGCAAGTGTTATCTCAAGGTAAGTATCGCATAAAGTGATAGAATGGACAGGAAATAGTACGGCTATAGAGCTTCCGGCTGGGCCAATATAAAATACATAGTGCATTATAGCTATAACCAATGGATAAACACAAACAGAACGGACAAAAACAATGAGAATGGTCTGCATATGTTGCATACCAATGTGAGAGTGTGAGAGAGAGAGAGAGAGAACATGTGGATGTATATAAGCGACAAAATACATAACCGCTTAAATTCAAGTAACAATAAACATTACTAGTAACATATATCTAAATAAACTGCTGATATTGTAAAAGTCTACATGAACAAGACCCAAACTCACCCTCATGTCAACATTTCTGGTAATATGCGTTTTGTTTGTGTGTCTAGTATTTACAATATAGATGGAGATCAGTAAAACTATTAGAATGGTGAAAGCAAGACAAGTCTGTAGTTTTACAATAATAACAATGACAATACAAGCAGTTTCAACAAAAGCTATCAGCAAACGTACACAAATCTGACGAATACTCAGAGACACTACATAGATTTACAATATAGATGGAGACGTCTAGTATTTACAATATAGATGGAGACGTCTAGTATTTACAATATAGATGGAGACGTCTAGTATTTACAATATAGATGGAGACTGCAGTAAAACTATGTAGAATGGTGAAACACGTAATAACAAAGTACTGTAGTTTTACAAAGTACAATAACAATGACAATACACAGCAACGTTTCAACCACAAAAGGCCTTTATCAAGCAAAACGATACAACAAATCTGACGAATAACTCAGAACACTACATATAGACTTTAACAAGGATATAGCAACGGTTAAAAACGAACGAAAATATGGGACTAAAACGAATAACGAAATAAATACAGAAAAACTGTAAGTGGAAAAATAAGAGAAACAATACAAAAATCAAGTAAATATATGACTCATATACATTTAACATATACACATATAAAATATGGAGGATGAGAAGAGAAAGTACTAAGAAGCATAGGAATGTAGAGCGTTTAGTCCATGAGGTTGCAAGGTATCATATAAAGAAATAAAACGATTCTCCAGAACAAATCGTCTACGATCATCAGATGAACATGATTGGATGGCAGTGACCTGGACGTCGCGAGCACCCAAATGGTAAGTTCATTGAAATGAGTGGCTACAGAGGTCACAGAGCATTGGCGTATATCGCGTAAGTGTTGGCCGAAATGGTCACTGAGCATTTTGCCTGTTTCGCCGATATATGCCTTAGAACACAGCTTGCAAATGATAGCGTAGATTATATTTTGGGACTCGCATGTGAAACCATCTTCAATAACAAATGTGGCTAAAGGAAAAGATACAGTACGGTCTGTATTAATAAGCACACGTATTGCAACGTCTGACGCCACACTGGGCAGTGCCAAAATGAGTCTGGATATTAGACTTAATGCGACTGTGTACCAACATATCCTTAAGACTTCTGTTCCGTCTGTAAGACACCAAAGGATAGTTGGGAAGACAGAACGGGTCTCAGGATCTGACTTAAGGATAGACAGATGACGGAATAAAATATTTTTCACCAGTGAACTATGGGGTGGAAAGTTAAGATAAGTTTTACTCTGTCAGAGTTAGTGGTCCTATGATGGCTGGTGATGGCCTGCTGGCGAGTGATTTTCTGAACTCGATGCATAGCCCAGACAAGCACCCTCTCCTGGTATAGGCGCCTGCGAAAGAAATCAAGCATCTCGCGAGCTCTCAAGAAAATCATCGTCCTCGCTACCAAGGCGACGAAGGCGCAAGAGCTGCGAGAATGGCAAAGAGTCACAACAAGCCCGGGGATGGGAAAAGTATAACGGAGAAAACTATGTGCATCAGTAGGCTTGTAATATACCGATGTAATGATAGTGGATAGGCGTATGGAGATAGTAATGTCAAGAAAGTTGACACAAGTAGTGGAGATGTGAGAAGTAAAACGAATAGAAGGGTTGAAAACATTAATGAAATTAATGAAGCGTGATAAATCGGCTTCAGGCATATCAGTAATGCCAATACAGTCATCAATGTATCTGTGATAGACAGACGGAAGGGGGCCATCATATGTAGTACATACTAGGTGTTCAAGTAAGTTCAAGAACCTACCGTCTCTTCCTCCTTGATGTGTGCTCATGGTACACTTCTATACCTCATCCTGACGGCCTTAAAGCTCTCCAGTTCTTTCTCAATAGGAGAACTAATCCACTTGTGTCAACTTCTGCTCTCCTTCGTCTTGCGGAACTAGTTCTCACTCTTAACTCCTTTCAGTTTAATGATCAATTCTTTGAGCAGATCAGTGGGGTTGCCATGGTACTAAAATGGGACCTAGTTATGCTTGTCTATTCATGGGTTATCTTGAACACCTAGTATGGACTACATATGATGGCCCCTTCCGTCTGTCTATCACAGATACATTGATGACTGTATTGGCATTACTGATATGCCTGAAGCCGATTTATCACGCTTCATTAATTTCATTAATGTTTTCAACCCTTCTATTCGTTTTACTTCTCACATCTCCACTACTTGTGTCAACTTTTTGACATTATATCTCCATACGCCTATCCACTATCACTACATCAGTATATTACAAGCCTACTGATGCACATAGTTTTCTCCTTTATAGTTCTTCCCATCCCTGGGCTTGTCGTGACTCTTTGCCATTCTCGCAGCTCTTGCGCCTTCGTCGCCTTTGTAGCGAGACGATGATTTTCTTGAGAGAGCTCGCGAGATGCTTGATTTCTTTCGCAGGCGCCTATACCAGGAGAGGGTGCTTGTCTGGGCTATGCATCAAGTTCAGAAAATCACTCGCCAGCAGGCCCTCCCCAGCCAGCATAGGACCACTAACTCTGACAGAGTAAAACTTATCTTAACTTTCCACCCCCATAGTTCACTGGTGAAAAATGTTTTATTTCGTCATCTGTCTATCCTTAAGTCAGATCCTGAGACCCGTTCTGTCTTCCCAACTATCCTTTGGTGGCTTACAGACGGAACAGAAGTCTTAAGGATATGTTGGTACACAGTCGCCTTAAGTCCAATATCCAGACTCATTTTGGCACTGTTCAGTGTGGCCGTCGGCGTTGCAACACGTGTGCTTATGTGATACAGACGCGTACTGTATCTTTTCCTTTAGCCACGTTTCTTATTGACGATGGTTTCACATGCGAGTCCCGTAATCTTATCTATGCCATTATCTGTAAGCGGTGTAACAAGGCTTATATCGGCAAGACAGGCAAGAGGCTCAAGTACCGATTCGCCCAACGCGCGACATACGCCAATGCTCTGTGACTTCTGTAGCCACCCATTTCAATGATACTAGCCATTTAGGAGCTCACGATGTCCAAGTCACAGCCATCCGATCGTGTTCCTCGGATGATCGCAGTCGATTTGCTCTGGAGAATAGGTTGATTTCTTTGTATGATACCTTGCAACCACGTGGGCTCAAAGTATTACATTCCTATGCTTCTTAGTACTTTCTCTTCCCATGCCTTGTAATCTATATGGATATATGTTGCATGTATTCAAGTTATATATTTACTAGATTTTTCATTGTTTCTCTTCCGTTCTATTTCTAGTTTTTATGTGTGTTTTTGTGTTACATTTATTTCGTTATTCGTTTTTATTCCCAAATTTTCGTTTTTATTCCGAGATTTTCATTAGAAACGTTTGTTTTTGGTCGTCCATTTTTTTTTTAAAATTTGTCACTCCTGTTGTTCGTTTGCTTGACAAAGACTTTGTTGGTCAAAACGTTGCTGTATTATGTCATTGTTTTTGTAATTGGTAAAACTACAGTACTTTGTGATTGCGTGTTTTGCCAATCAAATAGTTTTACTGCAGTCTCATCTATTTTGTGAATATTTCAAAAAAGCTATGGATTTCGTCCTGAATGTTGCTATTTTTGTCGTCAATGTATTAAATGGCTGTAAACATGAGTTTTCTTCAACCATGCCAATGGACGTGTTAAATATATTGCACAAAGAAGGAAACTTTTAGATGGTATGATTGTTTGAATGGCAACAAATATTTTGTTGCGTCGGAAACATATGTAGATCAAATGCAAGTTTTCAAGTTATTTAATCAAATGGTTACACAGATATACATTTTTATATGTGGGCATAACAAGTTGAACGGACTATAACACGCATCATCAAATAGCTTGTCCTGAGCAGAACTATGCCACCCCAACAGTCCTCCGGAATTTCTCTCTCTCATAGGCCAGATGTCCTGCCTCTGCAGCCGTCATGTTCAAACCATCAGTTACATCCTCAATCCATCTTCTCCATGGTCTTCCCTCTCCTTCCATCATGGTCTTCTTCAGCCCTTCATGTCTTTTTATATGTCCAAAATATCTCAATTTTCTCTTTCTTATTTGTAGCATCAGCCAGTTTTCTTTGATTTTGAGTTCTTTCTGGATAGATCTATTTGTTCTTTGTTCGTTTCAGTTTGGAATATCTTCATTGCACTTCGGACATGTCCATAGGTGCTCCGATCTCCATCGCAATATCTCCAACAGCGTCCAGCGAATGACCGTACCAGTTCTATTTTGATTGATGAGCCGACTCGTATACCTGTTGTACCGTTCTTTTCTTGCCACTCCAATCTTCAAACCTAGCTCTCGCAATCTAGTAGTCAACGTGTATTGGTTTAGATGAAGGTCTTCTTTAAGAGTTCCCAAGATTTTTTTCACTTGGAACAGTTTTACAGATTTGATCAATATATGTGATGAAAGCAGCGGTGATAGTACATCCTTGTCTACCCTGACCCTACGTGAACATTTGTCATAGTCCCTGTTTTGATCTAATTTACACTGGTGGTTTATATACAGGCTCTGCAGTGGCTCGTCATTAGGGCAGTGGGCCACCCCACCTGAAAATAATGTATAACGTATTTATTAGTTAATAAATTAAAATATAACCCTAACCTACCATGATTTTTCCGAAAATTTGAGTCTGGCCTCACCAACAAAGGATCACGAGCCGCCACTGGACCTTGTATAGATTAATTAGGTGGTCATACTCAAGATTAAATATGAACGTAACGCCTACTGGATTTCGAAGATTTAGGTGTCCCCAAAAAAAGGATCACGAGCCGCCACTGGCTCTTGTAGATTAATTAGGTGGTCACAAGTGGTAACCAAGATTGACAATACTTTCTAGAACTTGCTGCTGTCTACGCGGTCGAACGTTTTTTCCTGGTCTACAAACGCAACGTGGTGTTTGTCAGACTCGACAGCCCTTTCAACTAACTACCCGAGTGTGAATATGGCCTTTAGTAATGAAATGAATCTACAACTTTTCACACAATGTCCGTATAACAAATATATTTTAATTTGGCTTTTTTCATAGTATTGTCTAGCTTTAATTAAATAAAAATTATAATCTGGCAGCCCTGATACATGAGCTCAGTGTTTTTTCACTAGAGAACGAAGTGTATGCATGCTTATAGTTCCCGTAGCTTGCTGGTTATACACAGGTCTTTTGACGTAGAGGTTAGGTACTCGTCTCTAGTGCCAAGGTTCGCTCCTCGTGGGGACATCTGGATGTTTTTCCAAAGATCCCTGATCTCAGTGAAGGTGAGATCGAGTTCCTAGTCCTATCGGAGACGGACGATAAAACGTATATCCCGTGTTCAATTTGAGCACGTAAAACGCTGCCAGCGAAAAATTCATTAGAAAAGAATAAACAAAATATCTTAAAATACCTACAAAATATCTTCACCATCTTCAGAATTACATCGGGACCCTCGCCGGTGCTACGGAGTTCGTGCACTGCAGCTAATATCTTCCTGTGTAAGAAAGAGATCGGAGCAAACATGGTTACTCACCAAAGTGCAATGTAATGGTGATCACCCTATCAATCAATCAATCAATCAATCAATCCGTTCTGACAGAGTTAAATATTGCTTTCTGATGTTTCCTGTGGATAATCAAATCATCATCACTGGGGGAAAAAACTCGTAGAGACCACATATAAAATGTGCAAAATGTATGCGTTTTAGAAGCCATCACATCCAACTATTAGCGTGGCTGAGATTTGATATAAGACGACCATTTATATAGAAGACATAACAAATAAACTTGGATTGGAATAAATAAGTGTTGTGGAAGATAGCGACGCCGTTATCAGAATTACCCAGACGAGACAGGCATTTAGAATGACAAAAAACTAGACTTGCCACAAGCGTGATAAATCCGGAACAATTGTTGTAACGTGTTAGAAGACACAGTAAACATACCAAAAGTAGTATCGCCCGTCGTGCTAACGAAAGTTGTAGATCATTACACGTCATTATTACTTCTAATGATGGTATTTTATAACGGATTTAGAAGCAATACAAATAAAACAGCAATCGTTGAATGGACGTCAGACTCGTTTCTGGCGGGAAGATAGGAAATTACACGAAATAGAAGACAAATGTACACATATATCCTGCAGCTAGTGTTTACGACTGCGGATCGAAATGTCGTGAGAGAAATGAAGGTGAGTCCCAGTAATTTCGAATTACGTTAAATCAACCATCTGCTTAAACCGACCGGGTTTTTTTTCTTCAGTTGATCCATTTTTTTGTGCTTCTTTGGTGTATACATTTAAAACGGATTTTTTTCAGTTGATATATTTTTTTTTTTGCTTCTTTGGTGCATACATTTATAACGGGTTTTTTTACAGTTGATACATTTTTTGCTTCTTTCTTTAGTGTATACATTTAAAATTCAGATAATGATGAAATAAATGAACTGCTGTTTGCAGATGATAAGTGCCTGATACATCAAAATGAACAAGATCTACAACATCATATTGACACTTTGAAAAAAAAATTGTGTAAAACATGACATGAAAATCAACAACACTAAAACAGAAATAATGAATATGGGAAGAAAACATAATAATCTAGACATCCATGTCAATGGCACTAAAATAAACCAAGTGAAAGAATTCAAATACTTAGGAACATATTCACAGAAGACGGAAGACTAGATAGAGAGATAGAGGCTAGAGTACAAAAGCAAATGCTGTAACCTACCAGCTAGCCCCATTGTTAAGGCACCCAAAAATTTCAGAGGCAGCTAAGCAACAGATGATCAACAGCATTTTTATACCTACTTTGTGTTACCAGAGCCAAACATGGACATTGAGCAAAGCGCAGTCACAAAAATAACTACATGTGAAATGCGTTGCCTGTGAAAAGTTACCAATAACACAAGAAAAGACAGAATCACCAACATCAGCATAAGAAAGAAAGTTGGCACAAAACCGTGCTTGAATTACATAGATAAACAAAGAATGAAGTGGTTTGGCCACTTAATAAGAATGCATCCAAAATCCACAGTATACAGAGTTCTACAACAGAACATCGGAAAGAAGACAAGAGGAAGACCACTGAAAAGATGGTTAGATGGCGTAGCAGAATCATGTGAAAGAGCAAAGATAACAATCACACAAGCCACCAGAACAGCTCAAAGACAAAAACAGAAAACCACGACACTGGGCAACAACCCGGTAGCAGTGTGACGACAAAAGAAGAAGAAGATACATTTAAAACGTTGGCTTTTTTTTTTTTTTAGATGAATACGATTTAATCAATTTTTTATTCTATTAGCAGAACACACATCTCAGTTCAGAACACTTACCAGTTTTGCGTTAAATCGACTTTTTAATTGAATATAAAATATGTTGCAATTGCAAACTTCATCTGTCCTATAGCTTTATCCCAGGCAAGGGGGGTACATAGAGGGTTTTCTGGAGGTTTTAAAGTCTGACCTTGACATCTGAGCTGACAGCTTCGGGAAAAGAAGGCTCTAAAATGAAAACGAGTCTCTGTCATGAAAGGCTGTAAGAGAGTCACATGACATCAAGGTTGTAAGTAAGTCACATGACACAGTCCTCTCTAGAGAGACTCTTCAGCTTGTGACAATGCAAATGCACTCACCAGTAGACTGAGTCAACTTCAGCTTGTGACAGTGCAAGTGCACCCACCAGTAGACTGAGCCAACTTCAGCTTGTGACAGTGCAAGTGCACTCACCAGTAGACTGAGTCAGCTTCAGCTTGTGACAGTGCACTCACCAGTAGACTGAGTCAGCTTCAGCTTGTGACAGTGCAAGTGCACCCACCAGTAGACTGAGCCAATTTCTGGAGGCTTGTGACAGTCATGACCTGACTCGAGTGACATGACTGAAGCTCAATGAACAGCTCTGTCAGTGCAAGGCACCCACAGTAGACTGAGCCAACTTCAGCTTGTGACAGTGCAAGTGCACTCACCAGTAGACTGAGTCACTTCAGCTTGTGACATGCATGCACTCACCAGTAGACTGAGTCAACTTCAGCTTGTGACAGTGCAAGAGCACCACCAGTAGACTGAGTCAACTTCAGCTTGTGACAGTGCAAACCACCGTAGACTGAGCCAACTTCAGCTTGTGACAGTGCAAGTGCACTCACCAGTAGACTGAGTCAACTTCAGCTTGTGACAGTGCACCCACCAGTAGACTGAGTCAACTTCAGCTTGTGACAGCGCAAGTGCAACCACCAGTAGACTGAGTTCAACTTCAGCTTGTGACAGTGCAAGTGCACTCACAGTAGACTGAGCAACTCAGCTGTGACAGTGCACTCACCAGTAGACTGGTCAACTCATTGTGACAGTGCAAGTGCACTCACCAGTAGACTGAGTCACTTCAGCTTGTGACAGTGCAAGTGCACTCACAGTAGACTGAGTCAGCTTCAGCTTGTGCAGCAAGTGCACTCACCAGTAGACTGAGTCAACTTCAGCTTGTGACAGTGCAAGTGCACTCACCAGTAGACTGAGTCAGCTTCAGCTTGTGACAGTGCAAGTGCACTCACCAGTAGACTGAGTCAGCTTCATCTTGTGACAGTGTAAGTGCACCACCAGTAGACTGAATCAACTTCAGCTTGTGACAGTGCACTCACCAGTAGACTGAGTCAGCTTCAGCTTGTGACAGTCAATCACCACCAGTAGACTGAGTCAACTTCACTTGTGACAGGCAAGTGCACCACCAGTAGACTGAGTCAGCTTCAGCTTGTGACAGTGCACCCACCAGTAGACTGAGTCAACTTTGTTGGATTTGAAAGAAAAGATTGGACAGCTATGTGGTCAGAAAGAAAGAGTTGCATGTAAATAAATGTCAAGAAGATGAAAGTATAAACTTGCAACAATTCAAGGAGAATAAAACTAAGCAATTGATTAGACCATCATCATTGCACTTCGGTGACTAACCATGTGTGCTCCAATTTCTATCGTATAGACGAAGATTTCAGCGGCAGTGCACGAACCCCTAGCACCTGCGAGGTCATCAACGTTATTTAAAGAGGATACCTATAGACATGCTATGATGATAGTTCTCATATAACTTAAATGAAGAGGATGAAAATATTTTGTAGGAATTTTATTTGTAATCTTTTCTAATGATTTTTGCCTGGACAGCAGCTTTCCAGCCTCCTCTTCTTGATTGTCAACTGCCAAGGGTTCTTTTATTTACTCAAATTGAGCACGGAACCTACATTTTATCGCCCGTCTCCTATAGGACTAGGAATTAGATCTCACCTGCACCGAGATCAGGGATCTCTGGGAAAATATCATGATGGCTCCACGAGGGAGCGAACCGAGTAGCTTTGGAGTGAGAGGTGAGCACTTAAACTAAACAAACATACAACCAACCAAACAAGCAGCCAACAACATTAGAACCAACCAAACAAGCAACCAACAACATTAACCACCAACCAAAAGAGCAGCCAACAACATTAAGAACCAACCAAACAACCAACCAACAACATACGACCAACCAAACAAGCAGCCAACAACATACAACCAACCAAACAAGCAGCCAACAACATACGACCAACCAAACAAGCAGCCAACAACATTAAGAGCCAACCAAACAAGCAGCCAACAACATACGACCAACCAAACAAGCAGCCAACAACATTAAGAGCCAACCAAACAAGCAGCCAACAATACAACCAACCAAACAAGCAGCCAACAACATTAAGAGCCAACTAAACAAGCAGCCAACAACATACAACCAACCAAACAAGCAGCCAACAACATTAAGAACCAACCAAACAAGCAGCCAACAACATTAAGAACCAACCAAACAAGCAGCCAACAACATTAAGAACCAACCAAACAAGCAGCCAACAACATTAAGAACCAACCAAACAAGCAGCCAACAACATACAACCAACCAAACAAGCAGCCAACAACATTAAGAACCAACCAAACAAGCAGCCAACAACATTAAGAACCAACCAAACAAGCAGCCAACAGCATACGACCAACCAAACAAGCAGCCAACAACATACAACCAACCAAACAAGCAGCCAACAGCATACGACCAACCAAACAAGCAGCCAACAACATTAAGAACCAACAAAATAATCAGCTAACAACATTAAGAGCCAACCAAACAACCAGCCAACAACATACGACCAACAAAATAAGCAGCTAACAACATTAAGAGCCAACCAAACAAGCAGCCAACAACATTAAGAGCCAACCAAACAAGCAGCCAACAACATTAAGAGCCAACCAAACAAGCAGCCAACAACATTAAGAACCAACAAAATAAGCAGCCAACCAACAAAACAACCACATAAGCAATCAAACAACCAAATAACCAACAAAATAAACAAAACAACACAAAGCAAACAAACTCCCAACATAAACAAACAGCAAATCAACAAAACAAACAACCAAATACACAACAAAATATAAAAATAACCAAAACACCTAACAATTCAAACTAGTAGCTAAATAAACAAATCAATCAACAAACAAGCAACAGATCAAACAACTAAATAAGCAACAGAACAAACAACTAAACAAACAATGAAACAAACAACTAAACAAGCAACAGATAAAAACTAAACAAACACACAAACAACTAAACAATCAATGAAACAAACAACTAAACAAGCAACAGATCAAACAACTAAACAAGCAACAGAACAAACAACTAAACAAGCAACAGAACAAACAACTAAACAAGCAACTAAACAAGCAACAGATCAAACAACTAAACAAGCAACAGATCAAACAACTAAACAAACAACTAAACAAGCAACAGATCAAACAACTAAACAAGCAACAGACAAACAACTAAACAAGCAACAAAATCAAACAACTAAACAAGCAACAGATCAAACAACTAAACAAGCAACACAACAACTAAACAAGCAACAGATCAAACAACTAAACAAGCAACAGATCAAACAACTAAACAAACAACTAAACAAGCAACAGATCAAACAACTAAACAATCAACAGATCAAACAACTAAACAAGCAACAGAACAAACAACTAAAACTAAGCAACAGATAAACAACTAAATAAGCAACAGAACAACAACTAAACAACAAACAAGCAACAGATCAAACAACTAAACAAGCAACACAACAACTAAACAATCAACAGATCAAACAACTAAACAATGCAACAGACAAACAACTAAACAAGCAACAAAATCAAACAACTAAACAAGCAACACAACAACTAAACAATCAACAGAACAAACAACTAAACAAGCAACAGATCAAACAACTAAACAATCAACAGATCAAACAACTAAACAACAACTAAACAACAACAACAAACAACTAAACAAGCAACAGAACAAACAACTAAACAAGCAACAGAACAAACAACTAAACAAGCAACAGAACAAACAACTAAACAAGCAACAGAACAAACAACTAAACAAGCCATGAGACATTGATAACATATCAACAATAAATAAATAGATGTAAATAACTGAGAAAAGATATATTTCCAAAACAATATTGACAATTAACTGTGAAAATGTTGTAATTATGTTTGTCTAAAAATTGATCACAGAATTACAAAAACACAATTGATGTCAATCAACATATAATAAATAAATTCATAAAATATGAGATATCACAGAACCTTCGAGTTGTCAGCATGGACAATATTATCACACACACACAGCAGTATATTCATTAGAAAAACAGAAACAAGCTGTAGATCAAATATGCTAACACTAGGTTTACATAGCAGAATCTAGGCACTGATAAAAATATTGATACAAATAGTAAAAGTGGTTTTTTTACTCAGATCACAAGAGACCTAATATTTATAATTTAAAAAAAGACTTCAGATCATTTGTCTGACAAGCATGTAGCAGTATAAAAATAGTAAAACAAAAACCTACAAATGACAAAATATGTCACATTTATCGAATCAAAATGAAAAAAAATGTGACAAACAATTAGTCAAAATAAAATATCTGTAAAAATATTTGGCACATATTGACTGTAGATTAATTTACCGTTACGTGTTTTTAACCCCATATGGTTTAGTTTCCTTTCCGCAGAAATGGCACGCCCTCTGCCAATAGTATAGTACAAAGCACGATCTCCGGAGCTCTGACAATAATCTAGGAATCTCTTGAAAACATGAACTTGTGAACAGAACGGTGCAGTCCTTTTGGAACACAAAGCAATAGCGTAACCACTTAGACCTCTTGACTATAAATGTGACTATCAAGCTAATGGTTATTCATCTCCATTATGCAAAACAACAAACAGAAATTGCTAGTAAACATTAACATAAATATGGGATCAAGGGAAAACTGCTAGACAATATCAGAGCAATAAGAACAACAGACAGAATAACAGACTCATTCGAAACAAAATCAGGAGTAAGACAAGGTTGTGTGCTCTCACCTCTTCTCTTCAATATATAGACAGAATAGTGAAAGAGACACAGTGCGGAAAAGACCTTATTGACATAGACAATAATCACTATGAACAATTAAATAATCAAATCAACAATTACTTTTACAAACGACCAAAGTCTAATCTATGAAGATCAACTACAACAACACAGGAATTCATTGCTAATAGCATGTAGGAAGTACAACATGAAAATAAAAAGAATAGAACCACTGTTACCTGCTCCGCATGTGGTAAGAGGTGACTAAGGAGGTTTAATTGAAATTGGATGCACAGGTCTGCTAGGGAATGCTAACCTGAAACAAATGCTTGCAGAAAATGGATGCACCATTGATGGATGAAACGGATTCTATGGTTGCCAATCTGCCTCAGAGATTTAGCCATGCAGTAAGAGTGTCAGAGCTACCATCACGAGAGTGGACAAAACTTATTGGCGGAAGAGGTCGGCACAAACGAGGAAGCAGAAATTATAGGAATTATATCCTACAGAGAAGAAAGAGGTGGCCCATGTACACCAGCGTCCAAGACGAACTGTATGGTGTTGCCGATAATCTGAGGCAGACGGCTGCCTTTATTAGAGAATCCAAATCCCAATCTAGTGAGAATGCAGAAGAAGAGTTGAAATATTTAGGCAGTATTTTCACACACTCCCCCATGAGGCCATTACCTTGTAGTGGTGGGGGGGGGGCTTGTGTACCTCAGGGACCCGGAGAGCTATGCCGGCAGGGTTACCCAAGCCGGGAAGGTCGAAGGAGAGAGGGCAGACTAAATGTGGTCTCCTGGTCCTCCAGGTTGGGGGTTGTGCGATGGGCTAACTACCCATCCATTTAAAAAAACAGTAGTTACAGAAACCAAAAACAAATTGTTCAAAACTAACTCGAGTCTCGGAAGGACTAGGGCTCCATGCAGGAGACAGATGACACGCAGCAGCCAAACCCGCAAGGAAGCTGATGTGCTGACGACCTTTTCGCCGCAGACAACAAAGATAGAAGCACCCAGGTTGATTACACAGAAGAAGTCCACCCTTGTAGGCATGTGGAATGTAAGGACACTGCTAGAGACAGGCAGATGTGCACAAGTGGTGAAGGAGATGCATCGGTACAAGCTTACGTTGCTGGGAATGTGTGAAACAAGGTGGAATGCTTTTGGGGAAACAAGACCAGACGGGAGAAACGCTGCTCCATTCGGGCAAAGAAAATGAAGATGATCCTCCGGAAGCCGGGTGGCCTTGATGCTGACCAAGGAAGCAAGCAAAAGTCTGATGGAATGGGAACCAGTGTCGGACCGCATTATTAGTGCAAGGTTCGTATCTAGGTTCCAGAAGACCTACATAATTATGTGTTATGCACCGACGAACGATGCAGAGGAGGTGGAAAAAGACCATTTCTATACACAACTACAGGCAACTGTGGACAAAGTACCAAAGCACGACATGATGATTCTTATGGGGGATTTGAATGCCAAGGTGGGCAACGAAAACACTGGCAGGGAAAAAGAGATGGGAGTAAATGGTCTTGGAAGCATGAACGAAAATGGTGAGATATTTGCAGACTTCTGTGCCTCCAATGAGCTTGTCATTGGGGGTACACTCTTTCCGCATCGAAGATGCCATAAGGCAACATGGATCTCGCCAGACCATCGGACGGAAAACCAGATCGACCATGTGGCAATTCGCCAACGATGGAGAGCATCATTACAAGATGTTAGAGTGAAGAGAGGAGCAGACATAGGATCTGATCACCATCTGGTAACTGTAAAATTAAAAATGAAACTATCGGCAAAGAAGAAACAACAAAGTACACGAATCAAGTTTGATGTCAAGAAACTCCAATCGCAGGTCACAAAGGAAGTCTTCCAGATTGCTCTAAAGAACCGTTTCGAGGCGCTACAGACAGCAGAAGAGGAAGGTACAGTGGAGAGTAGGTGGAACACCTTAAAGCAGGCGACGGTTGGAGCCTGTGAAGAAATACTGGGGAGATCATCATCAATCAGGAAACCCTGGATCACGGACGAAACATGGCAGAGGGTGGAGGAGAGGAAGAAGCTGAAACAAGAAGTAAACCAGTCACGAACAAGACAGCAAAAACAGGCGGAAATTTCAGAGAAATTTCACAGTTGTTAGCATTTCGTGTGATTTTCATTGGCACAGGAACGGAGCAATTATGGGTGACCCGTTGCAGTGAAGTTGGAACCTTACTTATGACGGCAAGAGTGGACAACCAACTACATCTTCCACCTGGGAATAGAGAATAGATAGACATAAACATATGTTATACTTTCTGACAGAGAGGACCATGCCTGCTTACATGTTATGTTTGACACTTCCAGTCTCAAGATCACATGCTCAGTAGAGTGTTTCTCAAACATTACAAACTGTGAACATCAACAGAGAAGTATTGTTACCTCAAGGTACCACCCTTGCTAAAATTAAATCACTAATAATATATAGACTAGACAAGATACAGATACAATAGTCCAAACTTTCTAGACAGTGCTCCAAACCTTTTTGGACAGCATGCCAAATTATCTAGACAACATTCTAAATTATCTAGACATTCCAAATTATCTAGATGACATTCCAAATTATCTAGACGACATTCCAAATTATCTAGACGACATTCCAAATTATCTAGACGACATTCCAAATTATCTAGACGACATTCCAAATTATCTAGACATTCCAAACTATCTAGACAACATTCCAAACTATCTAGACAAGATTCAAAACTATCTAGACAACATTCCAAATTATCTAGACAACATTCCAAACTATCTAGACAACATTCCAAACTATCTAGACAAGATTCAAAACTATCTAGACAAGATTAAAAACTATCTAGACAACATTCCAAACTATCTAGACAAGATTCAAAACTATCTAGACAAGATTCAAAACTATCTAGACAACATTCAAAACTATCTAGACAAGATTCCAAACTATCTAGACAACATTCAAAACTATCTAGACAACATTCCAAACTATCTAGACAACATTCAAAACTATCTAGACAAGATTCCAAACTTGCTAACTCATAGTGGACCCGGGCAAAAGCCATATTTTTAGAAGCCACTTATTTTTAGAATAAAAACGCTCTTTAGTGTGACTGGTAAAATACTTTAGTGTGACGACTGGTAAAACACTTTAGTGTGACGACTGGTAAAATACTTTAGTGTGACGACTGGTAAAACACTTTAGTGTGACGACTGGTAAAACACTTTAGTGTGACGACTGGTAAAATACTTTAGTGTGACGACTGGTAAAACACTTTAGTGTGACGACTGGTAAAATACTTTAGTTTGACGACTGGTAAAACACTTTAGTGTGACGACTGGTAAAACACTTTAGTGTGACGACTGGTAAAATACTTTAGTGTGACGACTGGTAAAATACTTTAGTGTGACGACTGGTAAAATACTTTAGTGTGACGACTGGTAAAATACTTTAGTGTGACGACTGGTAAAATACTTTAGTGTGACGACTGGTAAAATACTTTAGTGTGACGACTGGTAAAACACTTTAGTGTGACGACTGGTAAAACACTTTAGTGTGACGACTGGTAAAACACTTTAGTGTGACGACTGGTAAAATACTTTAGTGTGACGACTGGTAAAATACTTTAGTGTGACGACTGGTAAAACACTTTAGTGTGACGACTGGTAATAGACTTTAGTGTGACGACTGGTAAAACACTTTAGTGTGACGACTGGTAAAATACTTTAGTGTGACGACTGGTAAAATACTTTAGTGTGACGACTGGTAAAATACTTTAGTGTGACGACTGGTAAAACACTTTAGTGTGACGACTGGTAAAAAGGTGTCCAACCCAAAGCCACGTAGTGTAGCATTTAGTCCACAAGGAGTTAAAACAACATTCCAAACTTGTTAGATAACTTTCCAAACTTGTTAGATAACTTTCCAAACTTGTTAGATAACTTTCCAACTTTTATAAACAACATTCCAGACAACATTTCAAACCTTCTAGACAACATTCCAAGCTTGTAAGATAGCAGAACAAACTTTTTATATACAAAATTTCAAGGTTGGTAGGCAACATTCCAAAATGTCTAGACAACATTTACAATTCTTTCTAGATAACATTTTCTAACTGATGTTCAATAACTGATGTTCAATAACTGACGTTCAATAACTTACGTTCAATAACTGACGTTCAATAACTGACGTTCAATAACTGACGTTCAATAACTGACGTTCAATAACTGACGTTCAATAACTGACGTTCAATAACTGACGTTCAATAACTGACGTTCAATAACTGATGTTCAATAACTGACGTTCAATAACTGATGTTCAATAACTGATGTTCAATAACTGATGATCAATAACTGATGATCAATAACTTACATTCAATAACTGATGTTCAATAACTGATGTTCAATAACTGATGTTCAATAACTGATGTTCAATAACTGATGCCTAACAACAACTGTTAACAACAATGATATGTGATGTATCCCAAAATTCTTAGACGACTTCTCCGTTCAAGATTCATATTCATCATCATCATCCTCTTCGTCTTCTGAATCATCTGCAGCATCATACATAGACTAAAGAAGAAATAGACAAGAAATACATAGTTTTATCTAAACAAGTAATCAAATCTTCATAATAGTTCATGTACAGGAATATTGACAGAATAATGAATGGTCAAATTGCCAGTTTGGATGTTAGTAAATTTTGCTGCTTGTCACTTGAGCATTTTCATTTAAAAAAATTAAAAATGAATTTTGGTTTGAGCCCGTAAGACTACCATATAAAAACAAAACTATATATATATATTTATTTATATAGTTTACTGGGCAATTATATTTAAGCTTGATTGATAGGACCATCATCATTGCACTTCGGTAACCATATTTAAGCTTGATTGATACGACCATGCTATGAAGTGTTTTTGCCTCTGCAAAAATTGCTTTTAGTTTAGCAAAACTAAAATATTGTTTCTAAATATGATTTAAAATATGACTTATTATATGTCAAATGGAAGACAAATGGATGTAGTTTCATAAAATATTTACTGTATTAGCAAAAATAATGCAGTGTTGACTATGCAGGAAATATATTAGCATGCATTTAAAGTAGAAATTGAAATTGGGGGAACAAAAATCTAACTTACCGGGGGGTTTGATGAAGAATCGGTTGAATAAACAAGTCCAAATTCTCTCTCTATATTGGTAATCTATTTATAAATACATAAACATTAAGAAAGTTGTAAATGAATGCATTTTTTACGAACTGTTTACAAACGAGCATCATGACCATTCATTAAAGATCTCCAGTTTTTTTGGGGTCACCAGGGTATCCTAGAATGAATGGTAAACGCAGTTTCACTTCTATTTCTAGCATAAGGCACAATGCTATGTATATGTGTTCTAGCATAAGGCACAATGCTATGTATATGTGTTCTAGCATAAGGCACAATGCTATGTATTCATGATCATTTACACTTCAATTTGAAGTAGTTTTCAGTTAATATAAAAGTCTAATGGGAATGGAAAGTAATGGAAAAGCAACGAAATATGTCTAATCTTTAAAACGACAATATGTCCCTGTGATAAGCCATGTGGATCTTTAAAGCAAAGGCTCATACGCATTCAGTTAATGTGCTACCTCTGTGTCCTTAAAATTATAGTGTCAAAAAACAATTGTGGTCAGAACTCAGTAACAGTCATTGTATGAGAAGAGTTCAAAAATGATTTGTCTTTTCACTTTGATCGTTACTTGCTTAGCCAGCCTGCAGTGATGCAATCTTCTACCAGGGTCACCACTTAGAAACAGAATAGGGTCTTGGTCATCTCTGGTTCAGTGACGCTGACTTCTGTCATATCATTGACTGTGTTCATTGTTCATTTGAGGATCACCTTCATAGCACTCTTCATTTCCATAATTGTCTTCGAACTCCACCCAAGCATGTATTTCAGTGTGTTTAGACTAACAACTCCTGTTCCGTGTTGGTTGATATATCTACTAGGATTTCTCTCCTGGTTGTCCTGTCTTGCTGCACATATCGGTATGTATAACTTGCACAACCAAAGAATACCCTTTATCTTCGCTTAAATCTTCAAAGCGTATGTTTTGTCAAAGAGCATTCATGATGTCGTTTTTGTCCATGAAAGGCCCATTCTCGATCGCAGCATTGCTCACCAGTGCATCCTCTCTCTCATTGCCCTTCACACAAGAATGAACTGGGACAAAGATGATGGTGAAGATCTTGATTCACTGTATATTATATTCTAATTCAGCATATAGTTTATTTTACAAACTGAAATAAATTTGATGAAGATAATGTTTTCTAACATCTTAATGTTTTCAATTTAGATTTCCCTGTCCCACTGATGATTTCCCTGTCCCACTGATGATTTCCCTGTCCCACTGATGAAGACAAAACAAAAAACTAGAAAAATGGTTAGAACTGACATCTTTGCACTAAAGGTTTCATTGATTATTAGCACATATCAACATCACACCGACCATCTTTAACTTTTTCCATGCCGAGTTATTTACTCAATTTTTAAACAGTTAATTCAAGGAGGTTAAAAAAATCCTAACTACTCATCAATAAATAAACATATATATATATATATATTATTATATACTAAATTGAAGAAAACTTGACAACCCAATAGAATAACAAAGTTGAAAAGTAGTAGAAGTAAAACAGTAGAAGTAAAACAGTAGAAGTAAAACTAGAAAGACCACTTATAAGGGAAGCAACTCTATGGCGAAGTGTGCGGCTAATGGCGTGCAACGAACTTCTGCCGTGGCACAGTGTGCGGCAAAAAGTGTGGAAAGAGTTAATCCCCAGCGCTTTTTTGGTACCATATTAAAGCTAGTTTGACCTGAGAGCTGTTCGGTCTTTAAAAAATACTGAAAAAAATTACAATTTCATTGTAGAGTTGAACTCGGACCATGCACATAATAAGCGCGCTCACTAACTAGAAGAGAATTATGAGCAAATAATGGAGTTGAACTCGGACCACACACATAAGATGCAAACTTACTAAAAAGAAGAGAATTCTGAGCAATTGAAGGAGTTGAACTCAGACCATTTGCATTAAAAACGATTTCACTAATTAGAAGAGAATGCTGAGCAAATGGCTAATATATAACATCTAACAGAAAATCTTTTTCTGGAGCATAACTTCCAAGGTCCAAACTAAAGTAAAAAATCCTTTATCATAGTTTGTGATGTATGAGGAATATAGTGTTAGTTGAATATCTTTCTTTGACCAACATTAGACATTGGGTCATGTCACCAGCATCCTCATGGACCGAAGCAGGACTTTTTGGCGCGACCGTTTTGGCGCAGAGCCGTTTTGGCGCCATTTAAAAATAACTTCATATTTAACTTAACGTTTATAAATAACTGTTTTCAATAAATTATAAATTTTTAATAAATCCAATGCAATGCAAAATATATAAATTAAAAAACGTTTAACGAATACTGTTAAATATTTTACTTTTAGCCAATGCAAATAATCAACTTATAAAACTTGAATAAAGTTTAACGAATCTTGTCCAATATTTTACCTTTAATAAGTTTTCCGAAAGTCCGTGTTTTTAATCCATCAAAAATTATGCCAAGTGACAGGATTTCTGACATTTGCGATGGACAAGATGTGACACGCACATAACACCAAATACTATTACGCAAGTAAACGGGTCAAGTTATTAACATTTGGAAGGGGCAGGATTTCTGACATTTGCGATGGACAAGATGTGACACTCAGTCGGTCAGCGTGTCAATTCTCGATCATCTCAAATGAAACGGCTGATGATATAATTCAGACACCTGGCATTTGTTCCAATAAACGCTGATGTATAAGTATATTGTTTCATTAGAGTTAATATACATGTACACTAAAAATTAAAATAATATTAAGGTTATTGAAATTTATTGAGGAATCTGTGCGCCAAAACGTCCTGCGCCAAAACGTCCTTCGCCAAAACGGCCGCGCCAAAACGTCACGTACCGCTTTAATTTCTATTGCTTATCTGGTACCCAAATGAGGTTGGGTTGATCTGAGAGCTGTTAGGTGTTGAAAACATCCTACTTCAACTGGGGATCGAACCGAGACCACTCACCTAATAAGCACATGAGCTAACCACTGTTCTATCACATCTATATGATCTGAACTAAAAGATCAATAAAACCTAACAGGGAGCACACAACACATGACAGAATAAACAATTAAGAATATGAACAATTAAAATAGAAAAATAAACGAATTTTAATTGCCGATAAAAAGGAAATAATCACAGCAGATCAACAATCACAATTTATCATCCATTTTAACAACTGAAAAAAGGAGGCAACTGATAACAGCAAAGTTGATAACACTTTGTGCTAGTGATCAAGTGTCGCAAAAATTTCTGGGTTTCAGACCAGCCTGGGAAAAATTTCTCTGTGTGCCCATGTGGTTGGACATCCAGAAGTCCTGATCCCTTACTTAAGGATGTAAATTACAAGCACCTTTGAAATCAGAGTAAGGCTCGCTTGAATAGTAATGGACACTGGTGATAAGGGAAGCAAGCCTTAATGTAAAAAACAGTCAGATATGCCATATTAGACATCGTGACTACGCTTGAATAAATAGCAAGCAAACCAACAACAACAACAAAACCATTGAAGAAAAGGAAATTTTCTCTGGAGATTAGATGTCAAGTTTTGTTCTTGTAGTTTGTCATTCATCTTACCATCAACAACATAACAATTAACATCAAGGATGAAGTCTAAAGTTACTCACACTTTGTAAGGTAAGAGAATGAGGAGGTTGATGATGAGCAGGACTCACTGTCCCATAAGTCAATTGTTCAGAATGTAAGGATGTTGGCATTGCATGTGGTAGACGTTGACCTCCTGCTTCTAGAAGAGCTGCTCGGAAATGCTACAGAATGTAATTGATAATAGTTTTATTAGTCACTCTCTTAATTTTTGTTTGTCCACAACAGTTTAAACAGAAATTGATAATAAATGATACCACTTTTAAGATAACATAAGAATGACTCCATTGGCTCTCTGTGACTCTGTTTACTGGGGCCATTGTTTTATCTGACTATCAGTCGATGCTTCACAAGATCCTTCTTCTTCTGCATTCTTACTAGATTGGGATTTCGGATTCTCTAATAAAGGTAGCCGTCTGCCTCAGATTATCAGCCACATCATACAGTTTGTCTTGGACGCTGGTATAAGTAGGCCACCTCTTTCTTCTCAAGTCTGCATACTGAGAAAAGTTCTGTAGGATATAATTCCTATGATTTCTGCTTCACTGTTTGTGCCGACCACTTCCCGCAGTAAGTTTTGACCACCCTTATGATGGTAGGTCTGACATTCTTACTGCGTGGCTAAATCTCCGAGGCAGATTGGCGACCGTAGAATCCGTTATCCCATTCCTCATTGTGAGGTCGTTGCACCATGTTATGCGCCTTACGGCCTGGTGCATCCGTTTTCTGCAAGCATTTATTTCTGGTTAGCATTCCCTAGCGGACAAATGCATCCGATTTCAGCCAAACCTCCTTAATCACCTCTTACGAAATGCGTGGTTGGGAAACAGTGGTTCTATTCTTTACACCCCAAATTTGGGCCCCGGTAACCACTCGGGCGACAAGATCCAAAAGGGCAGGTTCCGTTATAACTGGATGTCTTCTATTGAAGTTTCAAACCTACAGAGGCTTACCTGGATCTACTGTCCTAGGTATGTGGGTGTTTGTGACAATAAGAGGAGCGGACAGGCTTGCATTAGCAGCATCGATTGTTAGGGAGTTGAAGATGGATAAGAGGAATGTTCTTTGCTCTCTTCGTGACTGTCTGTTGGATGAAGACACTAAAATAGATGTTGAATTGATTCGGCGACTTATGCAGTTTGGAGTTACCCATTGTACAAGTAGAACTGGATGCCTGAGGGGCAGAGTGAGGAGTATGTTTAACCAGAAAAACACGGAAACCATCGGTATGCATACTCCTCTATATCTGTTGGTTAGACTGAGCACCTATGGGTCTGCCCAGGGTGCAATAACGTTAGTTTAGTAACCAATAACAAGAACAAATAATTGTAATAGATTGTTAACTCCTTCTGGGCCAAGATATAGTGACTCTTGATATTATTTTTTTTACTATAATGCAAAGTCAGTAATCGGACTAATTTCGTATTCACTGTGGAGTAAATTCCTCCGGAGATAAAAAAATTAATACGGAAAGAAAGGGTTAATAAAGTTGCCAGCTTCACAGAAAATTATTAATATGTTTCTTTTCGTTGTTTGCACTATAATATCTTCTGTTTTGTTATTTATACTCAAAAACACCAAAACCATGGACATGCTACCAAAACATGGCCCAAATACACCTAGAAGTCCCAGGAATAATCTCCAGAAAAGTACAAACAGTGACAGAGCAAAGAGCCAGGTCACTCCTAATGCTACGAGAGCAATATCCCACCAGCACGTGGACATGTGTGTTCACAGATGGCTCAACTACAGATGCTATCAGGAAGGGAGGCAGCGGAATCTACATCACACACCCACAAGGAAACACAGAAACACACTCTCTGGCAGCAGGAGAAACATGCACCAACTTTAGAGCTGAGGCAACAACCCTTCTTGCAGCCATACAGATTCTCAACGACCAGCAGGTGCCTGCAAAAATTATTGCAATCTTTAGACTCAAGATCTGTTCTCCAGGCCATCTCATGTCCCAAACAAGACAAGCTCATTCAGGACATACGGCAAAAAATCAACATGCTGTCAAAAAAATCAGAACTAGTGTTGCAATGGATTCCAGCACACAGAGGCATACAAGGAAATGAAAAGGCTGACAAACTCGCACAGGCTGGAGGGAGCTTAACACAACACCACCCAACACAAAGCTTTACAGAAGCAAAGACTCTCCTGAAACAATCCAGGAAAATGATGTGGAGAAAAACAAATGGAGGATACAACCCAGAGCATGACAGTATAAATACACTAAACAGAAAAGCACAGTCTTCAGACTTAGAACAGGGCGTTGCAGTCTCAGAGCACACCCCCATAGAATGGGTCTCAGGGACTCAGCTGCCTGCACCTGTGGAGCACCAAAGCAGTCCCCAGAGCACAGCCTGCCACAGCCTGAGCAGTGTGAGAATGGAAATCTAGCCAACAGAAACAACCCTACAAAACAAACTACGGGGGGACCGGTGAAGACCTCAAGCACGCCACCATGTTTATATCGCATAGCATAAGCTGATCGCAAAAGAAGCTATTTATACTACAGATGTTGAACGTACAGATCTTTCGAATCATTTCAGTTTCATGCTTATGGTGTACTCTTCTCATTTCTTCTATGAGAATTATTCAATCCACTCTCCGCTAGCTAGGTCTGTCACAGTTTCATCAGATTTCCTTAAATGGGTTAATTCCTAACAATTTTTTTAATATTAAAGTCGACGTTTGATCTCAAGTAGTAGCATGTCCGTTGTGAAACTCTGCTTTCATCACAGCTCGCCTGAAGAACTCTATGTCTCTAGGAAGTTCTCCCGCCTCCTTCAGCGGCATGTTCAAGGTTTCTTTGATGTCCTGCTCCCCGTCACGTCTTGGTCGTCCCTGCCTTATAATCCAGGAACCATGCCATCCATTACTGTGACGTTTGATATTGCATGTAAATTAAGAAAAATTTGACTTACTTCCATGTCAACTTCTGTTTCAATACGCTGGGCTGCCTCGTAACATCTGGACAAGTATTTCAGAGCACTGGCATGAAACAGCATCTCTATCTGCACAAACTCACTCAAAACAACCTGCAAAGGGATACAATCATAAAATCATTTTCTCAAACATAAACAAAAATGCTTATATATATATAATAATTAATTAATTCTACACAAATCAATGTGCTTTCTACAAACGGATATTTGCTTTAGAAGTTATCAGTTATATGAGGACTATCATCATAGCACTCCAGACATGTCTATAGGCGCTCTCATCCCTGTCTAAACAAATCCAGCAGCAACCAGCGGCCCAACATGCCAGTCCGATGTTGATTAATCAATCTTTTCGCATATTTGGTATTACTTTTTTTTAGGTTGTACCAATATCGACACCAATCTCTCTCAATCTGATCAGTGACTGGGATTCACAACCCTGAAACTCCTCTGTTCTGGAAAACTCTCTTAATGCGTTAAGAATGTCATTTCGTCCATTGCAGCCCCTCTGATATCGTAGCAATGGCGAAACACATAATAACAAAGTACTGTTAGTTATACAAAAACAATAACAATATACAGTACGTTTCGATCAAAAGGCCTTTATCAAGTAAATGATACAACAGGAGTGACAAATTTCACAGCACACTACATATAGACTATGACAGAAACATTCCAATGGTCCTAAAATGAAAATCTGTGTATCGTTTATCTGATATCATAGCCATGCCAGCCAATCTATCAGTTTGCTCAATACCGTGGATTCATGCAAGCCAAGGGAGAAGATTGAATAAGCACTACAGTACCCAAAGAAGCATGATTGAGTATCCCTGATCTAGCATAACCTGAACACAATAGACAAAAAATTGGTAAAGATATAAATAAACACAAAAAAGGTGAGTATACCTTCATGTCCCCCAATTTACTTTTCTCAAACTTGTCCACATCAGTCAATAACTGTTCCTCATATACTGCTGTTTGTTGCTGCATTCTGTATAGATCTGTTTGTGCCTAAATATGGTTACCAAAATGTGTTACTGTTCCAATCGGAAATGAACACACTAAATACATCAAACAAGCATTGATATTGATATACAGAAGAATATGTGGGGTTGTGATAGCAAAGTACACTGCGCAAATGATCATGTAATGTGGAAACTTCAGAGTTCGAGACCAGCTTGGGCCAAAATTTCTCGGTGTACACACAGTATGCGTGCGGTTGGACTACAGGAAACCCTGATCCTTTACTCAGATCTAAATTACAAATACCTCTAAAGTTGGAGTTGAGCTCACCTGAATGGCAAGAGACATTGGTGATGAGGAAAGTAAGTGTTCATGCAAAAATAAGTCGGAGGTGAGTTTATGGCAGTCAAACAACAAAAGGAGAAAAAAATAGGTCATATTATCATAGAATGAAAAACAGACAAATAAAGAAGTTCCAGAAAAACTAGGAATGAAACAATGAAACAAATTAAATATTTCAGACACATAAAAAACATGTCCCATTGATCAAAACCTTATTAGAAGGGAAAGTTGAATAACGATGAGCAAGAGGAGGACCAACACAAAAGTAAAACATCAAGAGATTGACAAATGACAGCCTGGCAGAGTGCAACATAAATGCAAGAAATAGGAGAGGCGTTGTTTCAGTAGGTCATATTGTTTTGCTGTCTTCCAAGTAGACATGTAGGAAGTGACATTGTCTCAGTAGATCATATTGTCTTGCTGTCTTCCAAGTAGACATGTAGGAAGTGACATTGTCTCAGTAGGTCATATTGTCTTGCTGTCTTCCAAGTAGACATGTAGGAAGTGGCATTGTCTCAGTAGATCATACTGTCTTGCTGTCTTCCAAGTAGACATGTAGGAAGTGACATTGTCTCAGGAGGTCATATTGTCTTGCTGTCTTCCAAGTAGACATGTAGGAAGTAGCATTGTCTCAGTAGATCATATTGTCTTGCTGTCTTCCAAGTAGACATGTAGGAAGTGACATTGTCTCAGTAGATCATATTGTCTTGCTGTCTTCCAAGTAGACATGTAGGAAGTGGCATTGTCTCAGTAGATCATATTGTCTTGCTGTCTTTCAAGTAGACATGTAGGAAGTGACATTGTCTCAGTAGATCATATTGTCTTGCTGTCTTCCAAGTAGACATGTAGGAAGTGACATTGTCTCAGTAGGTCATATTGTCTTGCTGTCTTCCAAGTAGACATGTAGGAAGTGACATTGTTTCAGTAGATCATATTGTCTTGCTGTCTTTCAAGTAGACATGTAGGAAGTGACATTGTCTCAGTAGATCATATTGTCTTGCTGTCTTCCAAGTAGGCATGTAGGAAGTGACATTGTCTCAGTAGGTAATATCGTCTTGCTGTCTTCCAAGTAGACATGTAGAAAGTGACATTGTCTCAGTAGATCATATTGTCTTGCTGTCTTCCAAGTAGACATGTAGAAAGTGACATTGTCTCAGTAGGTCATATTGTTTTGCTGTCTTCCAAGTAGACATGTAGAAAGTGACATTGTCTCAGTAGATCATATTGTCTTGCTGTCTTCCAAGTAGACATGTAGAAAGTGACATTGTCTCAGTAGATCATACTGTCTTGCTGTCTTCCAAGTAGACATGTAGGAAGTGGCATTGTCTCAGTAGGTCATATTGTTTTGCTGTCTTCCAAGTAGACATGTAGAAAGTGACATTGTCTCAGTAGATCATATTGTCTTGCTGTCTTCCAAGTAGACATGTAGAAAGTGACATTGTCTCAGTAGGTCATATTGTTTTGCTGTCTTCCAAGTAGGAAGTGACATTGTCTCAGTAGATCATATTGTCTTGCTGTCTTCCAAGTAGACATGTAGAAAGTGACATTGTCTCAGTAGGTCATATTGTTTTGCTGTCTTCCAAGTAGGAAGTGACATTGTCTCAGTAGATCATATTGTCTTGCTGTCTTCCAAGTAGACATGTAGAAAGTGACATTGTCTCAGTAGATCATACTGTCTTGCAAGTAGACATGTAGGAAGTGACATTGTCTCAGTAGATCATATTGTCTTGCTGTCTTCCAAGTAGACATGTAGGAAGTGACATTGTCTCAGTAGATCATACTGTCTTGCTGTCTTCCAAGTAGACATGTAGGAAGTGGTATTGTCTCAGTAGATCATATTGTCTTGCTGTCTTCCAAGTAGACATGTAGGAAGTGACATTGTCTCAGTAGGTCATACTGTCTTGCTGTCTTTCAAGTAGACATGTAGGAAGTGACATTGTCTCAGTAGATCATACTGTCTTGCTGTCTTCCAAGTAGACATGTAGGAAGTGACATTGTCTCAGTAGATCATACTGTCTTGCTGTCTTCCAAGTAGACATGTAGGAAGTGACATTGTCTCAGTAGATCATATTGTCTTGCTGTCTTCCAAGTAGACATGTAGGAAGTGGCATTGTTTCAGTAGATCATATTGTCTTGCTGTCTTCCAAGTAGACATGCAGGAAGTGACATTGTCTCAGTAGATCATATTGTCTTGCTGTCTTCCAAGTAGACATGTAGGAAGTGACATTGTTTTAGTAGGTCATATTGTCTTGCTGTCTTCCAAGTAGACATGTAGGAAGTGACATTGTCTCAGTAGATCATATTGTCTTGCTGTCTTCCAAGTAGGAAATGACATTGTCTCAGTAGGTCATATTGTCTTGCTGTCTTCCAAGTAGGAAGTGACATTGTCTCAGTAGATCATATTGTCTTGCTGTCTTCCAAGTAGGAAGTGACATTGTCTCAGTAAGTCATATTGTCTTGCTGTCTTTCAAGTAGACATGTAGGAAGTGACATTGTCTCAGTAGATCATATTGTCTTGCTGTCTTCCAAGTAGACAAGTAGGAAGTGACATTGTCTCAGTAGATCATATTGTCTTGCTGTCTTCCAAGTAGGAAGTGACATTGTCTCAGTAGATCATATTGTCTTGCTGTCTTCCAAGTAGACATGTAGGAAGTGGCATTGTCTCAGTAGATCATATTGTCTTGCTGTCTTTCAAGTAGACATGTAGGAAGTGGCATTGTCTCAGTAGATCATATTGTCTTGCTGTCTTTCAAGTAGGAAGTGACACTGTTTCAGTAGATCATATTGTCTTGCTGTCTTCCAAGTAGACATGTAGGAAGTGGCATTGTCTCAGTAGATCATATTGTCTTGCTGTCTTCCAAGTAGACATGTAGGAAGTGGCATTGTCTCAGTAGATCATATTGTCTTGCTGTCTTCCAAGTAGACATGTAGGAAGTGGCATTGTCTCAGTAGATCATACTGTCTTGCTGTCTTTCAAGTAGGAAGTGACATTGTTTCAGTAGATCATATTGTCTTGCTGTCTTCCAAGTAGACATGTAGGAAGTGGTATTGTCTCAGTAGATCATATTGTCTTGCTGTCTTTCAAGTAGACATGTAGGAAGTGACATTGTCTCAGTAGATCATACTGTCTTGCTGTCTTCCAAGTAGACATGTAGCAAGTGGCATTGTCTCAGTAGGTCATATTGTCTTGCTGTCTTCCAAGTAGACATGTAGGAAGTGACATTGTCTCAGTAGATCATACTGTCTTGCTGTCTTTCAAGTAGGAAGTGACATTGTCTCAGTAGATCATATTGTCTTCTGTCTTCCAAGTAGACATGTAGGAAGTGGCATTGTCTCAGTAGGTCATATTGTCTTGCTGTCTTTCAAGTAGGAAGTGACATTGTCTCAGTAGATCATATTGTCTTGCTGTCTTCCAAGTAGACATGTAGGAAGTGGCATTGTCTCAGTAGATCATATTGTCTTGCTGTCTTCCAAGTAGACATGTAGGAAGTGGCATTGTCTCAGTAGATCATACTGTCTTGCTGTCTTTCAAGTAGGAAGTGACATTGTCTCAGTAGATCATATTGTCTTGCTGTCTTCCAAGTAGACATGTAGGAAGTGACATTGTCTCAGTAGATCATATTGTCTTGCTGTCTTCCAAGTAGACATGTAGGAAGTGGCATTGTCTCAGTAGATCATATTGTCTTGCTGTCTTCCAAGTAGACATGTAGAAAGTGACATTGTCTCAGTAGGTCATACTGTCTTGCTGTCTTCCAAGTAGACATGTAGGAAGTGACATTGTCTCAGTAGATCATACTGTCTTGCTGTCTTCATAGTAGACATGTAGGAAGTGACATTGTCTCAGTAGATCATACTGTCTTGCTGTCTTCCAAGTAGACATGTAGCAAGTGGCATTGTCTCAGTAGGTCATATTGTCTTGCTGTCTTCCAAGTAGACATGTAGCAAGTGGCATTGTCTCAGTAGATCATACTGTCTTGCTGTCTTCCAAGTAGACATGTAGAAAGTGACATTGTCTCAGTAGATCATATTGTCTTGCTGTCTTCCAAGTAGACATGTAGGAAGGATATGTTCTGCAGACTCTGGGCACAGTTGACAAGTCTTGTATCACCAATTGTAAACTTTCTGTACATGTGAGTTTTCAGTCTTCTGTATCCTGTTCAGAGTCTGAGAATGATGGTTTGTTCTTTGCAAGACATTTAGTGGCAGAGGTCTTTGAGGTCTGCAGTTGAGTGCTTCAGCTTCCTGTGGTGGAATATGCTGGGATGACGAGGGTGGAGAAGGCGTGGGTAGACAAGTGTTGTGCTGTAAGGAGGTGGCAAACTGCCAGGAAAAATGGAACTACCCAGCCTGGTAACATCCTGCGGTTGAAACAAGCTATGAATAATAAAACAGGATGTTTCAAAACTCTTGCCAGGACAGTTAAAAGTGGGAAGTGTGCTGAGTTCTGTGAGCGAGTGAGCAACGACTTTACTGTTAAGCATAATAATAGTAATAATAGCAATTCTTAAAGAAAGTAGTCACATTTGAACTGTAAACTGGTTTTATCCAAACCTAGATAATTGAGAATTGGTTGTACTTCACTTTCAACATAGTGTCACCTAACAAAATGTCAAGTCACAACATAAACTTGCTACAGATGAGTAGACAATACACTTCAGATTTCCATTCTTTAGATTACAACTTCAGATTTCCATTCTTTAGAATACAACTTCAGATTTCCATTCTTTAGATTACAACTTCAGATTTCCATTCTTTAGAATACAACTTCAGATTTCCATTCTTTAGATTACAACTTTAGATTTCCATTCTTCAGAGCACATGTCACATACCTTAGACTGAGAAATGGTTAAGGAATACTGACACAATTATACTAAAAGTTATCCAAGATGTACATTACACTCACAGTATGAAAAAAGACTACATATTACTAACCTAATTTATTACTGCAGGAGAATTCTTATAAAGTCTAAAGCCAAAGGGTTGACTTCATTGCACCGAGTTTTATTATCTTATATGCACAATGCTATTGTTGATTACAAAGCAAAACACTAAGTCAGGTAGTTCTACAAAGTACAAAAACAAGATAAAACTACATCATTTTTACATGTTTTGTCATTGATACATAGTTTTACTGCAGTATTCATCATTTTTACATGTTTTGTCATTGTTACATAGTTTTACTGCAGTATTCATCATTTTTACATGTTTTGTCATTGTTACATAGTTTTACTGAGCATTCATCATTTTTACATGTTTTGTCATTGATACATAGTTTTACTGAGCATTCATCATTTTTACATGTTTTGTCATTGATACATAGTTTTACTGAGCATTCATCATTTTTACATGTTTTGTCATTGATACATAGTTTTACTGAGCATTCATCATTTTTACATGTTTTGTCATTGATACATAGTTTTACTGAGCATTCATCATTTTTACATGTTTTGTCATTGATACATAGTTTTACTGCAGTAATCCTTTGTCTCAATAATTGTTTGCTGTTAAAAAACCCAAACGATATCAAATACAATGAAGGATACAAACGATATCAAATACAATGAAGGATACAAACGATATCAAATACAATGAAGGATAAAGCAATATACAACGATATCAAATACAATGAAGGATACAAATGATATCAAATACAATGAAGGATACAATTTGAGGGCTTGAAGTAGGACCTTTCTTCTGCAGTTTTCTCAATTTTTCTGTCTGTTTCTTCTCTGTACCCAGGCATTTTGTTTCCCCTTTGATGGTGCTCTGGGTTGTGGACAAATAATATAAGTTATATAAGTATACATGTATTTATAAAATTGATGTTTACAATGAAGTTTGATAAACATGTGCACTAAACCATTGATATGTAACTATTGACTTTAATATACACTGAGGTGTCATTATGATTTTGTTTGTTATTTGGTTCCCCTTCTTCTTTGAACGCTCTTTGTGATTTGTATGTGATCTGAGCCTAAGAGAGATGTGTCGACAAGTAGGCCAGCACATCTGAATTCTGTGATGTTTTTTATTTGCTAGGGTAGCTTCGTTATGCCCCTACCTCAGTCGCCTCTTACGACATGCCTTGCAATCGCAGCGTTACTATTCTTTGCTTCCTTGAGGGCCCCGGCAAGACAGGGTGATTTTGTGCCCTGATGAAGGTCTACTGATCGCCTTGTTTTATTAATATTTTCTGTCTTTAGTAAAGTACAACTGCAGGTTTTACTTTACTTGCTTTCTTATTTATCACATATCCCTTACATGGAGTGTATGGGTATTTACTGTGAGCTTGAGATGAAATATGATCAAAGACGACAGTGGGGCCTTTGCTGTAACTACAAGCAGCCTCACAATGGATATCAAAGCAGTAACCATGGCTCTGAGGTGGAGATTAATTAAATATGTGGAGAGATGTTATTCATTTTACATAAGAGCCAGTGATATCAAAGTTGATATTATTAACTTTACATAAGAGCCAATGATATCAAAGTTGATATTATTAACTTTACATAAGAGCCAGTGATATCAAAGTTGATATTATTAACTTTACATAAGAACCAACAATATCAAAGTTGATATTATTAACTTTACATAAGAACCAACAATATCAAAGTTGATATTATTAACTTTACATAAGAACCAACAATATCAAAGTTGATATTATTAACTTTATATAAGAGCCAGTGATATCAAAGTTGATATTATTAACTTTACATAAGAGCCAGTGATATCAAAGTTGATGTTATCAACTTCACATAAAAACCAGCAATATCAAAGTTGATATTATTAACTTCACATAAGAGCCAGTGATATCAAAGTTGATATTATCAACTGCACATAAGAGCCAGTGATATCAAAGTTGATATTATTAACTTTACATAAGAGCCAGTGATATCAAAGTTGATATTAACTTCACATAAGAACCAGCAATATCAAAGTTGATATTATTAACTTTACATAAGAGCCAGTGATATCAAAGTTGATATTATTAACTTTACATAAGAGCCAGTGATATCAAAGTTGATATTATTAACTTCACATAAGAGCCAGTGATATCAAAGTTGATGTTATTAACTTCACATAAGAACCAGCAATATCAAAGTTGATATTATTAACTTTACATAAGAGCCAGTGATATCAAAGTCGATAACACTCTGCGCTAGTGACCCCATGATGTTAAAATTTCAGGGTTCGAGGCCAAAAAAATTCTTGGTGTGCTCATGGTACACGGTCGGACTGTATGTTCCCTGACTTTTTACTTGGAGATCTAAATTACAAGAATCTCTGAGGTCAGAGTAAGGCTCGCCTGAATGGTGTGGGACACTGGTGATATCGAAAGCAAGCCTTCAAGCAAAAATCATTTATGCGACATGACTATGCCTGAAGTCATAGCTGGTTAACGGAAAAAAAAATTACCTACTGGCATGCCACAAGATAGTGTTCTTTTTTTTACCTTCATGTTTTTACACAAGTCTCCATATTTTGTCAGTGGCTTCAGAACTTTAGCTTCCAGTCTCATCACCTGAGAGATCAAAGGTCATCATCATCAGGTATATCATTAGTATTAGCTAACAGATAATTATCAGGCAGGTCACTACTTTAATATTCTTCATGAGTTTACAAAAATAAAACTTCTTTGAACGCTTCATATCGACCACCTGTTAAACCACTCTTTGTAATTTGTAAGTGATCTGAGCATAAGAGCAATTGTACATTGTGCCAGTTATGTGTCTACAAGTAGGCCAGGACATCCAATTTCTGCTAGGCTTTTTCTTTACTAGAGTAGCTTCCCTATACCCCTACCTCAGTCGCCTCTTACAACATGCCTTGTAGGTCACAGTGTTACTATTCTTTGCTCCTCCTGTGGGCCTCAGTAACACATGTGCGACAAAAAACAAAACAACTGATGATATTAACAAATAGTTACAAACAAGTTTCAAACACAGATACTTAGCGTAAATCTGTACAGTGCTTTGAGAGCTTCAATAGTTTAGTGGTTAGTGCACTTGCTTTATAGACATGTAGTCCCAGGATCAAGTTTCATAGTGATAGAGGTGTTTTTCTGACCACAATGGCTCTCAGGTAAATCCAGTCTCAATAGGATAAAAGTGAAATGCTGGAAAGTAAAGGCAGTTTGTGTGATATCAACCACATCCCCTTTGTGTGTCGTTGGATAAGGAAAAATACAGGCCTAATACTTCAAACCCCAAAGTATGAAAACATGCTCCCTGTTTAGGGTTTTTTAAATACAGTTTGAAATTACAGATTGTACAATCAGATCTATCCAGAAAGAACTCAAAAATCAAAGAAAACTGGCTGATGCCACAAATAAGACAGAGAAAATTGAGATATTTTGGACATATAAAAAGACATGAAGGGCTGGAGAAGACCATCATGAAAGGAGGCGTACCGGCAAAGTGAAGAAGAGGAAGACCACAGAGAAGATGGATTCATGATGTATATGATGGTTTGAACATGACGGCTGCAGAGGCAGGACATCTGGCCTATGAGAGAGAGAAGTTCCGGAGAACTGTTGGGGTGGCAAAGTTCTGCTCAGGACAAGCTATTTGATGATGATAATGACAATCAGAAATGGAGAAGATTGTGAAATAGTATCAAAGAACTAAACATTTAATAAGTACCTCTGTGGTGTAGTGGTTAAACAGTTTATCTTGCATTCTTAAGGTCCTGAGTTCAAATCCAGACTTCATTTGGTAAATGAGAGGTTTTTTTTAAACGGAATCCCTTAGGATTGTTGCTGGAGCTAAGATGCTTGTGAGTGTGCATGCATTATTCCAGAATGGCTCACTGGTTGTGTCATAAGGGCGCTCGTATTGCTAGGCTAGGTGATGGGTGTCGTAAGAAATGAGGGTAAGTGGTTCGAATCCTGTGTTTGTCTATTTGTTTTTTGGAAGCTCTTAATACATGTACACTGTTTATTTGTTGATCATATTCTTTGCTTCCGTTGCTTCCTCTGGGGTTCTTGCAAAAAAACTCCTTGTTATCATCTGCATTATTCTCTGCATATGACATGCCATTTCTACAGAGAGTGACTGAGTCATATGGGAAAACCCACACAATGAAGTCTTTTCCTTTAAACCTTTTTATAGACTATTGTTAATGACCAGTTGCTACTGGTTACCAGAATGTTCGAGGACAAATTAACTTGCAGAATTTGTTTTCAAACTGTCATGTCCTCACTGATACATAAATGCAGTTCTGTAACCATGTCTAAAGTAAAAGGATTGATTTCATTGCACCGGGTTTTACCCCATATGGCTTGGTCTCTCTCCGCAGAAATGGTACGAGAGTATTGTACAAAGCATGAACTCTGTAGCTTTGGCAATAATCCTAAGGGTCTCTTGAAAAAATGCGCTTGTGAACAGAATGGCGCAGTCCGGATTCAAACTCACGACCGTCTGAATGCAAGGTAAAGTCTTAACCACAGAGACTCTGACCATGTAACTCAGACAAGCATAACACCAACCCATCTCAGAATTTTATCAGACAATTGTTAGATAACTAATCCAAAGAAACTGAACAAAATTACTGTCTAGAAACTCAGGGCACCCCCATAGATATTCAGTCCCTTTCAACAATTCAAAGTGCTGGAGCACTCACACAAAAACTCAGGCAAAGATTCAGTTAAAATCAATTGTATTTGAAATTGAATATTTCTCACTGAGCTACAAACTCAATTTTGTGCTGACTCTGCAAAAAAAAACACCAAATCATACCTGATTAACTGATATTTGAAGCAATACAGACCTCTGTGTTCCTGTAATCTTGAACTGTTGATAGGTTCTCAGCAAAACTCAGCAAACTAGTTTTAGTAGAACTGCTCAGCTTCTCAGTTTCAGCATATCCTTTCAGATGATGAGCAAATATATCACCTGATAACCAGCAAAAACAAAAAATATATAATTGTTTGCTAAATAAAAATAACATTTCCCGTAGCCTTTTCAGACCTTAGGGTATCTTCTTTAGCAATCTCTAGTCATGCTCTTAGTTTACTGTGGACAACAAACTGGGTAATCAGCTTCAGGTTTGTCAGGTTTCTCCAAAACTTAGCATTTAGGTTTGACAGGGTGTGGCAACATGTTGTTTCTGAGATCACCCAGGAGAGGACAGTCTTGCAGGACATGCTCCGGTGTAGACCTTAGAGTATGAAGTGCCTATTACTTCATATTTATAGACACTAGTGTGCAGGAGGGCCAATTCCTTTCCTCATGTGTGAAACATTGAGTGTAGGATTGAATCTACAACTTTCTTGTGTCCGAGCCAATAGGCGTGCACTTATGCATTATGCTAATCGTCCCACATTTTTCTCAATGTTATTTTGCATACTATTAAGAGACATCTATTGAGTCAATAGGAAGAAGGTGGGAAAGAAGGGAAGAGGAAGACCACGGAAAAGATGGTTAGATGGCGTAGCAGAATCCTGTGAAAGAGCAAAGATAACAATCACACAAGCCACCAGAACAGCGCAAGATAAAAACAGAAAACCACGACACTGGGCAACAACCCAGTAGCAGTGTGACGACAAAAGAAGAAGAAGAAGAAGAATTGAGTCAATACTTCTTCAGAGGGCACAAATGCAAGGTTCATTGTCAAGACATGCTATTCAAATCTTGAAAAACTGCAATGGTGTCCCTGATCGAACCCCAAGAAGCCCCTGGAAGTCAAGACGTACAATCTAAGAAATAATGACATAGACATTCATAAAAAATTCCTGTAGAATTTGTAGACCTTAGGGTATGAACTGCCTGTTACTTCACATTTCTAGGTTCTAGTGTGCAGGAGGTAGGAGGGTCAATTAATCTTCTTCTTCTTTGCATTCATTTTTTACGATCAATTTTAATCACTCTTTGTGATATGTTTGATCTTTGCCAAAAACGTGTATATGTTGCTCATTGGTTTGGTAGGCCCCTAAACACATAGACTTCTACACGTTTAGGACATGTGCATCCGATTTTAGCCAAACCTCCTTAGTCACCTCTTACGACGTGCATGGCAGGTACCAGTGATTCTATTCTTTACACCCCAAATTTGGGCCCCAGTAACCACTCGGGTGGGTCAGTTAATGACATATATACATTACAAACAATCTCTACCAAACAACTGGCTACTTATAAGAATTATAACTGGAGAAGACACAATTCATAAAATAGTATTTTTATTTCATAAATATTTTTTAATGTGAATCTTAAGAAGTTAAAATGTGATATTTGCTCAAGTTTTGAAATACCTAGATACACACTTACTTTTATCTCGCAGTCTTGCTGACTTTCTGATGACTGAGCCCAGTGTGTCACATAAAAGGCCATAATACTTCTCAACGGCGGTAACATGAGTTTGTGCAAATTTCACCTGTTTCTCTCTGTGTCAATAAAAATAAGTGATAAATATGGTATCATAATATATCTATTAACACTGACCGATTTTCGGATGAGGCTCTCCTACATGTTGTAGGGGCCTAGGAGGGGGGGGGCATAAAGAACTCCTTTTTGGGTGAAAACCACACAGATCACAAAGAATAGTTAACTTGGTGGATAAGAACGAGCGCAAACAAACATATACTAACAGACAAACTTTAAAATATGAACATAACAAACATCATCATGTGTAATTTAAAACAAAATTAGTCTGACAAACGCATTACAATTTGCAGAAAATAGACAAAACATAGCAACATAGTATTGGAGAAAAATGCAATCCAAAGACCTTATTTTTAAAAAGTGCATTAGTGTGGGCTTAAGCAGTAGCATATCTGGTTCAAACTCAGCGACAGGCAGTTTGGAAACAAATTCGTTCCCAAACTCGTTCCGAAAAAATAGATCTCACCGTTCAGAAAGCAATGGCAAACTACTGAATGTGTAAGTGGTAGTTAGAAAATTGTTGAATTATTTACTGTAATTGATGGTGAGGTCCTGTAAAAGATATGCCATGATATTCATCGGTGTAAACATTATATAACATAACAGAAAACATACGAGGTATAAAGTACACTAATTGACTAAATTAAACAATACATACACCATACGCTTGTGAAAGAAATATATACGCTATATCATTATATTTATTATTCTATACTCCATAGCAGGATAGATGTTGCTGTGCAGTAAAGACACTAATTGACAGGACGATTATAAAAGATTGGACTGACCTCAGTGTAATTTTTCCTTCTCTAATCCTGTTTTGTCTCACAGGATCGGGCGTGATTTATAGAACAGGCTCTAGTGTGCTTTTGACACCTTTGTACATGGTATCTCTCACTGTTTCTGTTATTTCTGTGGTCCACCTCGTGTCTTGTATCACCTGTGTCTGGGTAGCATTGTCCTTTGAGGCAATCTGTTGGTAATCTGCTTATGTGGTCGAACTATTTAATTTGTTGTTTCTTAATGAAGTTCAGTATTGATGTTGTACCCCAATTTTTCCTGATTTTTTCTCTCTCTTTAGCCTGTTACGCCCTTGGCATTTAGGGCAGCAACAAACGTACACCATTCTTCCCTGTTCATGGCCTTCCTCTGTATTGTGTTCCAGCTATGATTCATTTCCTTCAGCTCTTGCTCTATCATTCTCCTCCAGGTCGTCTTGGGTCATCCACGCTTTCGCCTACCAATTTTCCTGATTTCTTCATTCCTAAATCCGTCTTTTCTTGATAGTCTTAACACTCTGTGTAGACATTTAATTTAAGTCGTGACCAGTTGTTTTTTTTTTTCATTTGATAGCAGGCTTGCACTGATAACATAATGTGGGAAGAAAGATCATGTTGTACAATAAACTTATAGCGCTCACATGTTTTCAATTCAAAATTGGATCAATTTGTCTTATGATTTGATTTATTGCATCTATGTTGAATTTTGCTGAGAGAAAAATGCTTCATATAGATTTAACGTCTTTAACTTGTTTTAATTGATATTTGCAGATGGAGAAATTGTTAGTTCTTTACTCCCTATCGAATGTCATTACAGCAGTGCAATATTATGTGTACACAATGTCTATACATAATCAATGATAACTAAGTCACTGTGACAGTAACAGACACATGAACTTTTGATGAACTATGATGAACAATACAATTGACCATGAGAAAAGATAACATTGAGAGTGAGAACATTCACATCATAGTCTGGCAACAACTTACTATCTACTATACGTTTATATTATTACTATCATACAGTACCGTTCCTTCCTTTCGTTCGCTTGAACAGAGCCAACTATAAACTACTATAGCCTGGCTGTGGCTTGATACAGTTCAGTTAATTAGTAATGTTTTAACAGATAGTTTTAGTAACAACAAGAAAAATATAATAATATTCAGATAAAAGTGGGAGTGGCAATTTTGATTTACAAATCGAAGTATGTGACAGTGGTATACAAGTTAAAGATAATAACCCTCATGTAGCTTCAAACCTGTTAGAAACCGATTCGCGTGTCTCATTCATCTTGACTTGATCACAATACTATGTCACATACACCAAATATAAATGAAAGATGTTCTCAAACCGTGCCCCAACTTGTAGACAAAATTTCCCTCTACAGGATATTGACAACACTAAACTTCAAACGTTAACGAGCTCTACCGGTATTGTTAAACCATGACCTACTTATTGGTTATTGGTTACTAAACTGACGTCATTGCACTCCGGGCAAACCCATAGGTGCTCAGTCTCCCCAACAGATATCGAAGAGTATGCATACTGATGGTTCCTGTGGCTCGCTGATTAAACACACCTCTCACTCTGCCTCTCAGGCATCCAGTTCGACTTGAACAAAGGGTAATTCCAAACTGCTTAAATCGCTTGATCGATTCAACATCGATTTTAGTGTCCTCATCCAACAGAGAGTCTCGAAGAGACCGAAGAATATCCCCTTATCCATCTTCAACTCCCCAACAATCGATGCTGTTGATGCAAGCCTGTCCGCTCTCTCATTACCGTAAACACCCGCATGCCCAGGACAGTATATCCACGTAAGCCGCTGGAGGTTAGAAACTTCTATAGACGACATCCACTCATACCGAAACCTGCCCTTCTGGATCTTGTGAAGCATCGACTGAGAGTCAGATACAACAACTGCCCCAGTAAATGAAGTCCCAGAAATCCAATGGAGGGCAGCAGTAACCTACTTAATTAATGTTATGTTATGCGATCGACGTCATGGCACATTGGGCATTCCCATTCGTGCTCTGTCCTCCGTTGCAACAGCCATCCCAAAGTCCATTTGCTCACAGTACCCATGAGAAGTTGATTACTATATCTTCTCTCTCTACCACGAAGACGACACTGTCTGGCATGTCCAAACTTAACACCTAATTCTCGAACTCGTTCCAGCGTCTGCGACCCGCATATGCCACACAATTGAGAGAGTACCGCATTGATGATATCGGCTCTGTCCATACTTCTGCCCACTTAAGTCGGGGCACTGTTTGCAAGAGAGTCAGCACGCTCGTTACCCCGCACTCCAGCATGTCCAGGCGTGTACAGCCAAATCATTTTCTTGAGATGTGATCTCCGAATGCTGTTCACCCATTCCACCCGCATACTTCCAGATGCAATCAGTTGAAGCATACTCATCGAGTCTGATATGATGATCGTATGGGTAACCTGTTGCTCAGCCACCCATGACAGAGCCCTGGAGGCAGCGGTGATCTCCATAGTCATGCTCGATGTCGTTGTCTCAAAAGCCCCGCAGTCCTCATGAAGTGTGCGACCGTTTCGTTGTGCTGTGTAAGCCCACGATGATCTGGTGCCACGCTTAACAGAGCCATCGGTGTAGATAATGATATCACCTGGATGGGAGTGCTGATCCACGAGTGCAAGAATTTCCGCATTGACGACGCCCGGGGCCCATTCTCTACAGCGGCGTCCAAGTGTGCTGATAACCCTGGCGTACGCAGTCATATCCTCTGATTTAGGCATCCATTCGTCACCGTGCCTCAGCTCATCTAGAGTACAGACCTGTTTAATAATATCCTCGGCCATCCAGGATCGACCTCTCTTCAATCGCCTTCCCTTGTTCTCATTTATGGATTTGTGCAGAGGATGATTTGTGTCCGCAGAAACTCTCAGATACGCTTTTACCTGTGCGACTTTGTGTCTCGTGGCCATCGTTGGCAATCCAAGGACATAGCGCATTGCCTCACAAGAAGTGTCACGTGTGCAACCGAGTATAAGCCTCATCGCTTCATTTTGGATCCTTTCTAACTTATCCAGCGATGTTCTGCTTACTGTTAGAAGACCAAGGCCATAGTCCACCACGCTCAGCACTAGTCCCTGATAAAGAAAGAGTAGCAGGCGTTGCTCAATATCCGCCCCCGCCATAACTTTGAGAGCGGTTAGCCCTTTTCTTGCCTTTATGATTACGTTCTCAACATGGCTCTTAAATGACAGGCTTCTGTCAACTGTTATTCCAAGATACTTTAGTGTTTCGCTTCTATCAATGACTTTGTTACACATGCTGACAACCGGGGTATGTGTCTTTACTATGTGAGTGTTAAGAGAGAACCATGTCAGAGAGGCCTTTGCTGGGTTCACATTCGTTTCGAATTCATTGCACCAGTCACCAATCCTATTCAGTTCACACTGTAATGCAGATGCGATCTCATTTCTGTCCTTGCCCATGCGATACACCAGAATATCATCGGCGTACGACATTGTTCTGCCAACTCCGACCCTTTGTGTGCTGGTTACCCCGACGGTGTATACATTGAAAAGGACTGGCGAGAGTGGGTATCCCTGAGGAAGACTCATTAGGACCTGTTGTGGTTGTGATGCCCATGAACCGCAACGCATTGATAACGTGCGCTCAAAAAAGTGCAGCAGCAATCCACTTGACCAAGCGTGTTTCCACCTGCATATCCATCAATAACTGCATAAGTAAGATGTAAGAGACATTGTTATATGCGTCCTGCAAATCAATGGCGGCTATGTTATGCGAACGACGTCATGGCACATGGGGTATTCCCATGCGGGCTCCATCCTCCGCTGCAGTAGTCATCCCAAAGTCCACCTGCTCACCGTACTCATGAAATGCTGATTAGTATATCTTCTCTCACTGTCACAAAGACGACACTGTCTGGCATGTCCAGACTTCAAATCTAATTCTCGCAATCGTACCAGTCTGAGACTCGCCCATACCACATAAATCAGGTCGTACATCAATAATGACATCAGCTATCTATATTTATGCCAGCTTGAATAGGGGAAAAATGTGCAAGGAAGCACGTCCGTTGCCCTGCACTCAAGCATGTCCAGGTGTCTACAACCAAGTCATGGTCTTGAGATGTGACTCTCGAATGATGTTCACCTATTCCTCGCGCAGACTTCCAGACGCAATCCTTAGAAACATATTCATGCACGCCGAGTGGTTACCGGGGCCCAAATTTGGGGTGTAAAGAATAGAATTACTGTTACCTGCCATGCATGTCGTAAGAGGCGTCTAATGAGGTTTGGATGAAATCGGATGCACCTGTCCTAAACGTGTAGACGTCTATGCATTTAGGAGCCTACCAAACCAATGTGCAACATACACACGTTCTTGGCAAAGATCAAACATATCACAAAGAGTGATTAAAAGAGTGATTAAAGAACGAACGCAAAGAAGGAGAAGATATTTATGCAATCCGATACGATAATCGTATGGGTGGCCTATTGCTCAGCCACTTACGAGAGAGTCCCTGTGGCAGCGGTGATTCACCCTGATGGTATACCTGACATATTTGCATGTTATTGTTTGTACTGTCCTGGGTATGCGAGTTTTTGCGGCAATGAGAGAGCAGGTGTACTTGCATCAACAGAATCGATTTTTGGGGAGCTGAAGATGGATAAGGGGATGTTCTTCAGTCTCTTCGCGACTGTCTGTTGGATGAAGATACTAAAATAGATGTTGAATCGATCCAACGATTTAAGCAGTTTGGAGTTACCCGTTGTACAGGTAGAACTGGATACCTGAGGGAAAGAGTGAGGAGTGTGTTTAACTAGCGAGCCACTAGAACCATCAGTATACATATTTTCCGATATATGTTTGGGGAGACTGAGCACATATGGGTCTGCCCAGCGTGTAATGACGTCAGTTCAGTAACCAATAACGAAGTTCAGTATTAATGGTGTACCAACTTTTTTTTTTCCGGAGGTCTTCATTTCGAAACCAATTGCTTCTTGATACTCTCAGCATTCTACATATACACTTCATCTCTGTCACGATTAAATGTACCACTTCAAACTTATCAATAGTATAGGAATCCATTGTTATACCATAAGGTTATATTTTGAAATAGGGTGTTGAGCCGTATTTTTCATTGACCATCGGCACACGATGGTCAATATCCTGCCTTTACTTCTCGGTGCTTTTCTGAAACTAAATTGAGCCTGGATCAACTTGAGAATCTGGGCTGGAAACAAATGTCCCTCCCACTGTGGAATTCAATGCAGACTATGCGTCTATGAAGTGAATGTACTAGCCATTACGCTATTGCGACACTTGTGCATATTATGAAATGAAAATCGTAGCATATTCTTTACAGGACGTAGCCATCAACAACAGTAAACCAGCCCTTGATTTTGTAGGCACAACTTATACGTTCAGTAGTTTGTCATTGCTTTCTGAACGATGGAGTCTATTTTTACCGTTTGTAAAAATTCACGGGAACAAATGTGCTTCTAAATAACCCCCAGTTGAGTTTGAACCAAGTATTCTTAGGCTGTGATCGTGCTCACTACCACCAAGCCACAGACGCCCAAGGATACATATTATAGGGTTGGCTAATATTTCTTTCTTTAATCCTGTTTTGTTTCACAGTGCCAGGATAAAATGAGATTTATAGAACATGCTCTTGTGTGCGCTCTGTACATGGTGTCTTTCACTGACTTTGTTATTTCTGTGCTCCATCTTTTATATGGTCGACCTTGTGTCTTGTATCCACTGTATCTGAGTAGCATGCTAGCAATGAGTCACACTGTCGGGTGGTAATCTGCTATGTGCTCGAACCAGAGGCGGCTCGTCATTAAGGGCCAGTGGGACCCGGCCCCAGGAAATAATAGAAAGAGGGAATAACTTCCCGGAATAGTAAATGCTAAAAAAACATGATTTTCCGAAAAATTGTGTCTGGCCCCACCAAGAAAAATGACTACGAGCCGCCACTGACTAGAACCATTTAATTTGTTGTCTTTAATTAAGTTCAATATTGATTTTATATAAAAATGACTACGAGCCGCCCCTGGCTAGAACCATTTAATTTGTTGTCTTTAATGAAGTTCAATATTGATTTTATATGCACTTTTTCCCGGTCACCGACTTAGTTAGTTAGTTTGTTCCTTTCGTGCCAAAGGCGGCACATAGGGCAGAGGTTTTAGATCTCCATGTGATACGGTTCTTTGCTAGCAGTTGCAGATCTTGTATGGTTTTACATCCCAATAGTTTACTTTCTTGTTGGATGGTTCTTCGAAGAGTGGTCTTTGGTCTTCCACGTTTTCTTTTCCCAAATGGTGACCACATAAGGACTTGTCGATTTAGTCTCTTTTCGTCTGATCTAAGCACATGACCTAAATATTTCCACCTTCGTTTCCTTATAATATTTGATACGGGTTGTTGGTGTGTTCTATCTCTCACTGTGTTGTTAGAAACGAAATCACTCCATTTCACTTTTAATAATTTTCGTAGACATTTATTCTCAAAGCTGTCCAGTTTCTTATCAATTTTCTTTGTTGATTTCCAACTTTCACAACCACCTAGAACCATTTAATTTGTTGTCTTTAATCAAGTTCAATATTGATTTTATATGCACTTTTTCCCGGTCACTGGCTAGAACCATTTAATTTGTTGTCTTTAATCAAGTTCAATATTGATTTTATATGCACTTTTTCCCGGTCACTGGCTAGAACCATTTAATTTGTTGTCTTTAATCAAGTTCAATAGATTTTATATGCACTTTTTCCCGGTCACTGGCTAGAACCATTTAATTTGTTGTCTTTAATCAAGTTCAATATTGATTTTATATGCACTTTTTCCCGGATGGTTTTATTCCTAATTCGGTTTTTTTTTCTTGATACTCATCTAGCACATTGAGAGCCACAGTAGCTTAGCTGTTAGTGAACTCGCTTCTTGTACTAGTGGTATGGGTTCAATTACACAGTGGGCGTGGAATTTTTCCTGACCATACATAGCGGCTCGCAGGTCGACCCGGCCTCAATTGGGTTACCAGGAAAAACACTGGGAAGTAAAAGCGGCCGGCGTGATGTTGACCACATCACCCATCGTGTGCCCAGAGTTCTTCACTTACTTTAGCACTTTACATAAATATTTCATCTCTGTCGCTAATAGTTTTCTTCTGTCGTTTGATGTCAACGTCTAAATTTTGCTGACCTATTTATTCTCTCCGCTTTTTGTGGAGCATAGGGTCTCAACAGTTGTTCGATACTTATCTCGGTCTCTAGCTGCTCTCTTCATGCGTTCCAGGACAGTCCATCATCCTTCAGTTCCTCAAGAAGACTCAACAGTTGTTCGATACTTATCTCGGTCTCTAGCTGCTCTCTTCATGCGTTCCAGGATAGTCCATCATCCTTCAGTTCCTCAAGAAGACTCAACAGTTGTTCGATACTTATCTCGGTTTCTAGCTGCTCTCTTCATGGCGTTCCAGGATAGTCCATCATCCTTCAGTTCCTCAAGAAGACTCAACAGTTGTTCGATACTTATCTCGGTCTCTAGCTGCTCTCTTCATGGCGTTCCAGGATAGTCCATCATCCTTCAGTTCCTCAAGAAGACTTCGTCTTCAGGTCTGTTTAGGCCGTCAGCTTTTCCTTTTTTTTTGCGGGTTCCAGTCAAGAGCCTGTACAGTGATACACAAGTGTGTTTTCCGCAGGGCATGTCCTACTATCGCAATTTTCCAGGTTTGATACTTATAACATGTCAGGAGAAAAATAGTGATGTACAATGTTTTTTTTTAATGTTCCCGGTGTCATGATTGCATTTTTAAATTAGTGCCATTGTTCTATAAAAAGTCACGGAACAATTCTTATACAGGGCAATACGGTGATAGGCATGTATTTTTCATTGACCGTGGGTACACGTCGGTTGCCTTTACTTCCCAGTGCTTTTCCTGGTACACAATTGAGGTTGGGTGGACCTGAGAGCTGTTACAGTCGGAACAAATTCCACGGCCACTGTAGAATTGAACCCGCAACACTATCCACCACTAGAGATGCGAGTTCACTAACAACTACGCTACTGCGGCTATTCCCCCAATGATTTCAGTTATTCCAGCTGTGTTTGGCCTTTGGCTGTCCCTAGATCTGTGGTTCTCAACCTAGGAGGAGTGCCTCCCCATGGAAGCAAGAGGCAGTATTAAGGAAGGCGTGAAAAGCTATGAAAATTTAGTGGGCTTTGTGTTTTAAAAAAGTTTTTATACCAACTGGTTCTTCCAGTTAAAATACGTTTTTTTTCATGAAATCTGTAAGTTTACGTAAAGAAAATAACCAAAGGACATCATTGATTTATAGTCATGTTGACAAGTATCTCAAATTGCTTGTCAACAATCTTTCTTGAAATGTTTACATTTCTCACTGTCAATGTTATTGTGTTTAGGGGACATTGTTCTTATAAAACTCAGAGTATGAAACATTATTTTTTGGCTTGTTAGAAATTAGTTACTTTTTGGCGGGAAAGGGAAGTTAGGACAAACAGGGAGTGGCGTGGGAGACTTGCCTCATCTTTATTGGATGGAGGGGACTGGAAAAGGTTGAAAACCACTGCCCTAGATGGATTAAAAGATGCACTATTAAACCACATTCTGACTAGAATATACACATTCCATAATTTACTTGGCTAATCCTACCACTGACAACTGATCTTTCTTTCTACAATTTATAATTGAATAGATTAGAGCGTGTAATTCCATTAGGGAGATGAAGGTTCGATCCCCAGTAAAGTCCAGGAGTTTTTTCCTGTTGGAGGTATAAAGAAAAAATCTTATTTTGAACAATTTCGTGGTGACTGAACTAACCATGCTGCAGTTAAATTCCTCATGATCATGTTGCCACTGTCCTACACAGGCAGTAAAGACAGGTGTTATAAAGATAATTTATAACATAAAATATTGATTTGCCTAGATTTGTTGTTGTCTAGCCTGTGTTATTCTTTATTTATTATTTGTATCTCTCAATCTATTATTATAAATGATTGAAAACTGACAAAAACAAGACATGCAAGCAATATTAAAACAATACAAACAAATGCTGATATATTTGGTATTGTTGACTAATTTGACTTTAATTCATTCAGAAAATACATTTTGAAAAAATACTTCTACAAACTATATGTTATTAAATCATGTCCAAAAATATAAACATCTTGATATCTCTCTCTCTTTCTCTCTATATGTATAAATATATAATAGACAAGATATGTTTACGATATTGATCTCGACTCCATATTAACTCAAGAACAATAATACAACAGGACACAGTTATAGTGTAGATTTCAGCAAGGGCATGAATGCAATTTTTAACAATGTTCAAACCCGCTTGCCCAGCGTGTTCATAGGCGTTGGATGACGGGTGACAAGCCCTCTGTGAGTGCGGGTTCAATTCCACAGGCTGGCAGAAAAAGCTACAGGTTCTCCAGATTGACGGTGTTCGTATGAGATATATGCTTGGCCTTCTGTCACTACGCTCCTGTCATGCAATCGCCCAAACCAAGGCATATATGAGGGTTACTGCGGATGAGAGACATCCACTACACAAGAACACTAATGATGTTAAGGGCACGAGAATCAAGCGTGGCATGTCGTGGATGGCCCAGGCTGAGAGAACAATTGGCCAGGTGACTACAGTTGCGACCCTACCAAAAGGGGAAGAATGGATCCCAACAGATGGTAGCATGACCAACTATCTCAACGTTATCATTACTCTTGGAAGAGAATGTAGAGATTGGGGCAACATGAAGGCTGATCTCGCAGTTAAGCAGCTGATAGAAGATAATGCAAGGGATGATGATGTTGTTGTATATACCGATGGGTCGGTTCAACATGGTGAGAAATCCGGCTGGGGTTTCTTGGCTAACGCGCATGGTAGTGTTGTTGCAGGGCAAGTGGGGTATACAGGACAACTACTTCTAGTATGAGGATTGAGACTGAGGCCGTTACTGCTGCCTTCCATTGGATCTCTGGGACTTCATTTACTGGGGCAGTTGTATCTGACTCTCAGTTGATGCTTCACAAGATCCAGAAGGGCAGGTTTCGGTATGGGTGGATGTTGTCTATAGAAGTTTCTAACCTCCAGCGGCTTACGTGGATATACTGTCCTGGGCATGCTGGTGTTTACGGTAATGAGAGAGCGGACAGGCTTGCATCAACAGCATCGATTGTTGGGGAGTTGAAGATGGATAAGGGGATATTCTTCTGTCTCTTCGCGACTGTCTGTTGGATGAGGACACTAAATTGATGTTGAATCGATCAAGCGATTTAAGTAATTTGGAGTTACCCGTTGTTCAAGTCAAACTGGAAGCCTGAGAGAGAGAGTGTGTTTAATCAGCGAGCCACAGAAACCATCAGTATGCATACTCTTCTATATCTGTTGGGGAGACTGAGCACCTATGGGTCTGCCCAGAGTGCAATGACGTCAGTTTAGTAACCAATAACGGTGTTCGTGGCACCAAACCGAAGGGTTACGATGTCCATGGCACCGAGCAAAGCTAAGCCTGCTTCTGGATCGGAAAAAAAAAACAATGTTCAAAATAAAAAGTTCAAGGCAGGACTACATGAACTACTTGACATTTGGATTACAAGACAATTATCATGATCATAATTAATTCAAGCAAACAATTCATGAAAAGATATGCAAAATATGGTCCACTTTCATGCACAATATGTATATATACAGAAACAACAGAAAATTATCCAAAGAAAAAAGGAGAAATAGAAAAATATTTAATGCAAACAAAATGTGATTTATTTATAAAGATTACAAAGAAAAACCAACATGATTAGAGAAAGTAAACAGGAAGAAGTTAGTTTCTGATTGAAATAAAGAAACATGAAATATTTTAGGTGATCTTGGTCCAACTGGCGTGAGATAGCACCAAATTGATATGAGATGATAATGCTGAAAGGAAATATTTAATAGATAAAGAAGAAGACAAAAACAATTTCTAGTTTTGATTCCCTGAGAAATGTCAGCAGATGGAATAAAATGATCAAAACTGTGCAGATACAACAGTTGATACAAGAAATATATATATTTCTATAAAAATTCTGATGTCATTAAGTACTCATTGAGATCAACATTGAGGTCAATAATTTGATTGTGAAGTAAGTTTTTCATACAAAATCAATAAATCACTCTTACCAATATAGCTTCTTTTGTTTATGATCACAATTCTGCCATATGTGATTCTTAGAAACTTAATATCACTTGTATTCTTATGTAGTAGGTGGCATCTTCTTGTGTCGTCACACTGTTACCAGGTTGTTGCACAGTGTGGTGTTTTTCTTCTTTTGTCTTGCACTGCTCTAGTGGCTTGGGTGATAGTTATTTTTGCTTTTTTACAGGATTCTGTTATGCTATATAACCACCTTTTTTCATGGTCTTCCTCTCATCTTCTTTGTTCCTCCTTTCTTATGCACTTTTTTTTTTTCTTCTTCTTCTTTCGTCCATTTTCAACTCAGACAAAGTTTCATCTCTGAAACTGATTTTTGCGTGAAAATCCGTTTTTCCAATTTCTTACAATGGCAGCAGCGTGCACATTGTAAATTACTTTACACTGGCAGCCGTGTGCTCAATGTACTCGTAATTAGTATTCCTCGCCATACAGGCAGATTTTCTCCGACTTCAGAGGTACTCACGTTATCGTCCTGAGTAAGACCAGGGACTCGAACAAATGCCGGACAGTAGGTTCGAACCCGAGCTATGAGGCGTCTCACAGCTAGCAGGCCGAGCTACTATCAACTACTCTAGGCAGTCCCCCTCTTATGCATTAATCCGCCTCACAATGAAAGGATACCAAACACATATCTCATCTTCTCAACAGGAGAGTGCCTCTATTACAACCAAGGACTATATGAATACCTACAATATGACCATGAAATTGTTCGAATGTAAATTACCATAATACATGCAGTCGCTGCTCAAAATATGATGCTAACATAACTTATTGCTTGCAACTTTGTATAATTTCTACAACATTATTTATGCAGGATAGACAGTGTATCACTGGTTATCCAAGATAGTGCAACCTGTCACAAAGTTCAATAGCCTGCTCATCAAAGGTGGCTTCAGATATGTAAACCTTCACTACACAGTTGTTTAAAGAGCGCCACAACATGCAAGCCTTCTCAGGGTTGATGTGGGAGCAAATCTTCTTATACCAACGTGAAATAGCATATAAAGTCATTTGAATCATTTTTTATCTATCTGAGACAGTCCTGTATGTTAGAATTCCAACATCAAATGTCCGACACAGATGAGATGGCTCAATTTTGACTAAACTTGCTGCATAGATTTTGAAAAATGTTTGTGGTAGGGGGGAACCGACAGCAATCCGGGGTATATGCATGCAGTGTCTAATGTCTATTTTACTAAACCTAGTGTAGATGTCTATTCCATCAAGGAAGCAGCTACTTTGTTCACAAGCCAAGAATGGACTCACATTTGAGTAAAATCATGGTTAAAAAAATCCAGTGTTCTACAAGTGTTTCAGGTCAACCACCAGTGATAAACTCCTGCTTGAATTGATCAGCAAATGTGTCAGCATTATCTCAAGTCCCTTTCATTGGACGGCAGATGCACAGAATATCAAGGAAGGATGTGATCTGTCTCTAAATGGCACACTACCTTTTATGGCTACTGTCTTTATTTGTCAGTATTACACACATTTTTATATGTATTTTGTATATAGCAAGAAACCTTGTAGCAAAATATTACGATTCAAATTTTAGATTCATATTTGAAGCTTTCATCAATAAAACCACACAAATATGATGTTTTATTCTGAGAATTCAAGACTGATTACTCTGTAGACATGCAATGTGCAGAATAGATTTACTCTGTAGACATGCAATGTGCAGAATAGATTTACTCTGTAGACATGCAATGTGCAGAATAGATTTACTTTGTATTATAGACTGCTAGTCATTTTGTGATGCAATGTGCAGATTGAGTTTTGAGATTTTATTCTCTAGGAGGGGAAAGTCATAATCTTATGAAAGTTTGAAGCAGCATCCTTATGATGAAGACCAGTGCCATAACCATTCAGTAACTCACCCCTCAACATTTCAAAAATATTCTATCATATAATCAACATCAAACTGGCGTATTGGACCGATGGACGCTGCTGGATTTGTTGAGGCTGGGATCGGAGTACCTATGGACATGTCCGGAGTGCTATGATGATAGTCCCCATATAACTGATAAATATATATATATATATATAAATAAAACACAAAACATGCAGATACCTTAGAAATAAATAGTTGTAAAGTACAGTTAAGAGAATCAAAGACATAAATGTGTACATGCTGCGGCTAGAAAAACTCCACTCATAGATGTGTGTGTGTGTCTGTTGTGTAGTAAATGAGACTCCCACAGCAGGCGCGTGTGGCAAAGAATTAACGATTTACCTATTTATGACTGTAGGTTTTACAACTGCCATTACACCAGATTGAAGCCCATATCTTGTGCCAGCTTGAAGTTGGGGCTCAATTGTTGAAGTTGATGATTTCGAACTATGATGAAAGTTTTCTTTATACCTTCCATTTTCTGGAGTCGCACGAGAGGTACTATTGGTGTTATTTGTCAGAAGACTTCTAAACAACTGTGGTGTTTGTTGCTGTGACGTGAAGTGAGAAGCCCTACTTACTTGGGGAGATTGTCTTTGCTGGTGCCACTGTGGAAGGCTGTCATATCCGGAAGACAGATCAGGTTGTGGTTCACCTGATGTTAGATTGGAAGTGCTGAAAGAGCTAAGATGATGGTGCTGCAGATTAAATATCTCTGGCCTCTCATGATGTGAGAGGTGAGACTCTGGTTTTGATAAGAAAGTTTGGCTGTTATTCTGATGATGTAGGTTGCGAGAAGTGTGGTTTATGTCAGACTGTAGTTGACTGCTAGGTGTTTTAATAAACATTTGATCAAAGTTTACATGATCATAGTGAGAGTTGGGTCGACTGCCTGATACCTTGTATTGGTCTGACTCTTGCTGGTTTTGATTGTTAGAATACATGACGACATAACTTTCACCAGGGTCTGAACTATGGTCACCTTGTTGGTACTGTTTAGTTGTGCATTGGTCAAAAGTTTGCTGATGTTTCTTTGCGCTATCAGCTTGGTAATCTGAAGTCTGTTTAGATAAGACTTGTGACTTCATACCATTGTCTGTCTCATTTCTGTCTGTCTCCTCAAGATGTGATTGAAAATAAGGAGTGACAGTAGTTTGATGGTGGGAGTTCTGCATCAAGAAATTGCGATCATGAGATGGATAATCATTGCCCGTTTGCTCATGTGTAGTTGTACCTACTTGCCTTCTTGGCAATTTTTAAACATTTCTTTTGATCAAGTGATCTTCTAGTTCCTTCAGAGAATGATTTACTACTTTCACCATCTGTCAGTTTTCCATGACTTGATTGACTGGTACTAGCATCATTGTTTTTTCTCTTTAGAACAGGTGTGGATGTCATGGAGGGTGGCTTGTCAGAAATGTCTAGGAGACCGATACTTAAATCAGCTCCTTTCTCAAATCTATCAATGAGGGAAGTAACAGATTGTGGCACATCATTCTTGATTTCAGAGTTGTCTATGCGAGATGTTGCAGTTACTTTTTTTCCCCCATCATTTTTTCGTGACCTGTGACCCTTCTGTTGTTGGCTTTCAAGGCTGATATGTGCACCCTGATCATGCCTGTCTCGTCTTCTGGACTCATTGCCTCTCTCTAGAATGCTATGCGCACTAGAACTTCTGAAAGCTACAAAATTATCACCATGGACTCTTCTCTCTTTCTCAGCTTCTACGGGTATTCTATTACTGGCTTTAGATGATCTTTCAGAACTGACAACTAAATTTTGTTTCAAACTTCTAGTATTTTGTCTGATCTGCTGCGGGGAATAATCAGATGATACTTCACCATTTTCTGGATTATTTTTAACTTCATGAATTTGATTACAACTCTGAGGTGTTATAATATATGTGTTGTTTGATGGTGGGTAATCGTTTGCAATATTCTGTGGTGATAAGCCAACAGTCTGGTTATCCTGGGACACACTGATAGGGAAAGCATGGTAATGGTTCAGCTTAGGAGGAAGGATGGTATACGATGCTCCCAGAGTTCCACTGCCTTTAAGACTAGAATTGATAGCTGGAGTTTGTCCAGGTATAGGGTAAATGTTTCCTCCAATATATTGCTCACTCTTTTTCTGTAGTTCTTGTCTGTATACATCTGAGCTATTGGAAACCTGTGGAGCATGTACTGCTGAGCTGATTGCTTCTGCTTTTCCTCTTATTCCAGCCTCAAAACGAGGATCGTACTTGGACTGATTTTCATAGTTTGGAATAAGTTTGGCTTTGTATATAGGTACTGGGCTGGCCTTGACCCACTTGGGATCTGATATGCCAGACTTAGATCCACCATTAGTGTTGGAGTGAGCTAATTGTAAATTATAATTCTCAGAATTGTGAACATTTTCTGTTCCTTGACCATAAACATCTGAAATGTTTATGCTGCTACCAAGTACAACAGGTGCCCTGACTCGAGCTTGGCTGGATGGACTCGAAGATCCAGTTCCATCATCAGTGTTAGCAGTAAGGAACCGATCAGTAGCTCTGTCTGAGACATGGATATCCACTCTAAAATTCTTGTCAAATGCATTTTGGTTGCTTATTTCATCATCTTGTCTATGGAGAATATTTCCATGATAATTTGATCGACTTTTATTCCTGATACTTTGTAAACTACTAACAGTAGAAGGACAAGACTCGTGACCTTCCTTGTAGAAAGTCCGTTCAGGATGGTCAGGTAAACCTCAGACTATTAGGTGTGTGGTTATGGTTCAATCTGTCTGGTTTTCTTGGATGATCAGAAAAGTATAAGTTTTGGTAGTTTACATTCTCCTTTTCTGTCCCATTTCCTCTAGAGTTTCCAACATGAGCATTATCTCTGTTTAGGAAATGACTCGACAAAGTCTCATTGTTGAACGACTGTCCTTGTAGTAGTCTATTAGAAGATTCAACAGTTTGGTTATGATTTGAATGACTATAGTTCTTGAGAGAATCCTTGTTTGAATTTTGTTTGTTTCCACTTCCTGAAAACTTTTGAACAAATGTGTTTTTAACTTTATTAAAATGAATTGGCACACTCTTTAGTGGTTGGGAACCTTGTGAGATATCTTCATTTACAGGTCTCTTTGAGTCTCGTTTCAGCAATGATTTGAAAAACTTGGAATTTTTTCTTTGAGTATTATCAGGATCAGAAGATAAGGCAGTACCAGAAGAAGGAGAGTTATGTATGCCTGCATCATAGTTGTCATGAACATGGTTTAATTGTTGGTCAGGAATGTTGGGAGAATACTGTGACAGGCACTCATAAAGAGGTTCAGGAGGAGGAGGGTTACTACCACCATGACTGTGGATGCCTTTCCCTTCTAGAACATTTTGATGAGATGTGGTGACAGTTACATTTTTGGCATGGTAATCATCTGAAGAAGTTGGAAGCATTGTGCGAACAGTTGGCTGAGGTCTAATCACATTTGGTGGAATAGCTTTTATTGGTTTCGGAGACAAAGGAATTTGAAGTATTTCATATCTGGAACTATTTGAGGCCATTTTTCTAACACTATCCTGAACTGACTTGTTTTCTTGTTCCCCATCTGTAGAAGAATAAACATTGTTTCTTGCTTCTGTGAAAGTCTGGTTTTTGTAATGAGGTGAAGAAGATTCTTGTTCAAGTTTTGGCTGCTGTGACTGCATCTTCTTCTGATCATGTTGCGGTCCTGAATGGTGGCTTATAGCATCTTTAGTTTCTAGACCCAAACTTGAACAGTCTGGCTGTATGTCCATGGTGTATCTGCCCACAGATTGAATCCAAGAGCTGATATGCTGCAACTGCTGAGACTTGCTTGTCCTCATTTCTTCATCTTGATGGAAGGAGGCAACATGTTTGATCATTGCTGACTTTAGACTGTTGAATCCAGGAAGTGATGAGCAAGACTGGTAACAGAAATGTCAAAACAATTCTGGAATTTATTTCAACAATCATAGAAGCATCACTACTTTACAGGTGAACTAATGAAGAACCCATTGGATGACATATCAGAATGTACTTGAACTATGTTTACAAATATCATCAACTCATCTTTTATTTTGTAATATTTGACTTGAGAATTTTATCTAAAACAAAATCAGATTCTGTGTGTAAAATTTCAAGACTATTTTGTTAGCTTTTTTGGAAAACCAAATTTATGTTATTAGATAAAGTAATGTCTGCTTCTGTATTTACGCTGATGATAAATCTTCAGATCTCTCATCAGGACACAGTCCACGAGATTCTCCAGGCAACTGACTTCCATCATTTCTGTCACAAGTGTGTACTTCTTGGCCAACTTTAACAAGATATATCACTAACCAGACTGCAAGAATTCGGGTTAAATGTGGTGTGCTAGACAAGAGCACTATGCTGGTAGCCAAAGAAGAATAGTAAACCAGCAAAGAACCGGATTGATAGTCGCCACATGCTGAGAGACATACTGAGGAGATCTGAGCACTTATGGTCTAATTGGTTTGATGTGCAGTGATTATGATCTGACAACTAAACTAAAAAGATACATCCTCAGGTCTGTCATAGTTCCCCAGATGGCAGCGGAGGAATGGACAGTTAGCCAGATAGTTAGTGTAGTATAATTAGATTATTTAATAGTTGAGACTATGTGTTGTACTCTCTATGTAGAAGTGCAACACATAACTCGAACATGACGCTTTTGTGTAGTAAAATAGTGACGGTTTAGTAACAGTTGCTAAGAACAGTTAGTAAAACAAAAAAAGACAAACGAAACACATGAAAACGAACGGACGTGTTCTGTACATATATTTGTAAAACATCAATAAATATATGAATCTGCAACTGAGTCATAGTTGTCCACTATGTTGTTCGTATTGTCCCGGAAGGGGAATACTGTTTTAACTACTATGGAATAATAAGTCTAACTAGAGGACCATCTATATGAATATAAAAATGAAACATCAAGTGGAATACGACCGCCAGGAAAGGGAAGAATGAAAGATACACAAGAAGGAACGTATGACAGGATGAATATACACAGGAGGGAATAAGTGGCAAGATAAAATGTAACACAAGAGGAATGCACAGCTATAAACTGGAACGGGTATATCGGATCATAAGGGTTGGAATCTAGACTCTCTATAAAATATAATATAATATGGAACTACCTGATACTTTGGCTCGCCAATTACATCAATTCAATATGTCTGGTCATTGAAAGAAACAGACGTCAGCAAATGTCAATAGAGGATATAATGACTCTAATGTCTGTATGTATGTATGTACGCATCGGAGGGGTAAAAGAAAGGAACCACTATACTACTACAAACTGTTACACCACCGCCATCCTGACACCATCATCAACAGGAGGGCCGAGGAGACCCTCCTACAACAAGTGGTGTCAAGATGAATAAAAAGATCTGCCCTAATAACAGTCGTGGACCAGAAATTACGTGAGTGTCATATTTTATATAGCTATTTACTACAGTCGGTTGTATCTTCACGTTCTGCAGCCATCGGTCTATCTCCACTCGCTGGACCCAATTTTATATATGTGTAATTTCTTCAAATCTATTTAAAGGACCCAACACTTGTCCTTTTTGTCCTTCAATCCTTGAAGGCGACCGGCGTGATTACCCACCGGTCAGGCTATTGTTATTAATTATTCAACTCTATTTAAAGGACCCAACGCTTGTCCTTTTGTCCTTCAATCCTGAAGGCGACCGCGTGATTACCCACCGGTCAGGCTATTGTTATTAATTATTCAAATCTATTTAAAGGACCCAACGCTTGTCCTTTTTGTCCTTCAATCCTTGAAGGTGACCGGCGTGATTACCCACCGGTCAGGCTATTGTTATTAATTATTCAAATTTATTTAAAGGACCACGCTTGTCCTTTTGTCCTTCAATCCTTGAAGGCGACCGGCGTGATTACCCACCGGTCAGGCTATTGTTCTTATTTATTCAAATTTATATAAAGGACCCAACGCTTGTCTTTTTGTCCTTCAATCCTTGAAGGCGACCGGCGTGATTACCCACCGGTCAGGCTATTGTTCTTATTTCTTCAAATTTATATAAAGGACCCAACGCTTGTCCTTTTTGTCCTTCAATCCTTGAAGGCGACCGGCGTGATTACCCACCGGTCAGGCTATTGTTCTTATTTCTTCAAATTTATATAAAGGACCCAACGCTTGTCCTTTTCGTCCTTCAATCCCTGAAGGAGACCAGCGTGATTACCCACCGGTAATCAAACCTCATTTATTCATATCTCAGGATCCAGCGCATGTCCTTCATGCCCATCCTTTGATGTGTGTTGGTGCTGGTCGCTAACGGAGGACAGTGTTGGTTGGTCTCTACATCGGTTGGATTGCTTTATATTGGACAGTTTTGCTGGTTAGGTGACTAATCACATTATGTGCTGTGTAACAATGAAATTTTTCCATGACATTTTTTTTTTAATGATGTAAGTATATTTTCATATTATTATGGCATGTTTTACTAACTGTTCTTAAACTGTTACTAAACCGTCACTATTTTACTACACAAAGCGTCATGTCTCGTAGTTATGTGTTGCACTTCTACATAGAGTACAACACATAGTCTCAACTATTAAATAATCTAATTATACTACACTAACTATCTGGCTAACTGTCCATTCCTCCGCTGCCATCTGGGAACTATGTCATAGTTCCCCGATGGAGCGAGAATGGACAGTTAGCCAGATATTTAGTGTAGTATAATTAGATTATTTAATAGTTGAGACTATGTGTTGTACTCTCTATGTAGAAGTGCAACACTAACTCGAGACATGACGCTTTGTGTAGTAAATATGACGATTTAGTAACAGTTACTAACAGTTAGTAAAACAAAAAAAGACAAACGAAACACATGAAAACGAACGGACGTGTTCTGTACATATATTTGTAAAACATCAATAAATATATGAATCTGCAACTGAGTCATAGTTGTCCACTATGTTGTTCGTATTGTCCGGAAGGAATACTGTTTTAACTACTATGGAATAATAAGTCTAACTAGAGGACCATCTATATGAATATAAAAATGAAACATCAAGTGGAATACGACCGCCAGGAAAGGGAAGAATGAAAGATACACAAGAAGGAACGTATGACAGGATGAATATACACAGGAGGGAATAAGTGGCAAGATAAAATGTAACACAAGAGGAATGCACAGCTATAAACTGGAGCGGTATACCGGATCATAAGGGTTGGAATCTAGACTCTCTATAAAATATAATATAATATGGAACTACCTGATACTTTGGCTAGCCAATTACATCAATTCAATATGTCTGGTCATTGAAAGAAACAGACGTCAGCAAATGTCAATAGAGGATATAATGACTCTAATGTCTGTATGTATGTATGTACGCATCGGAGGGGTAAAAGAAAGGAACCACTATACTACTACAAACTGTTACACCACCGCCATCCTGACACCCATCATCAACAAGGGAGGGCCGTAGGAGACCCCCTCCTACAACAAGTGGTGTCAAGATGAATAAAAAGATCTGCCCTAATAACAGTCGTGGACCAGAAATTACGTGAGTGTCATATTTTATATAGCTATTTACTACAGTCGGTTGTATCTTCACGTTCTGCAGCCATCGGTCTATCTCCACTCGCTGGACCCAATTTTATATATGTGTAATTTCTTCAAATCTATTTAAAGGACCCAACACTTGTCCTTTTTGTCCTTCAATCCTTGAAGGCGACCGGCGTGATTACCCACCGGTCAGGCTATTGTTATTAATTATTCAACTCTATTTAAAGGACCCAACGCTTGTCCTTTTTTGTCCTTCAATCCTTGAAGGCGACCGGCGTGATTACCCACCGGTCAGGCTATTGTTATTAATTATTCAAATCTATTTAAAGGACCCAACGCTTGTCCTTTTTGTCCTTCAATCCTTGAAGGTGACCGGCGTGATTACCCACCGGTCAGGCTATTGTTATTAATTATTCAAATTTATTTAAAGGACCCAACGCTTGTCCTTTTTGTCCTTCAATCCTTGAAGGCGACCGGCGTGATTACCCACCGGTCAGGCTATTGTTCTTATTTATTCAAATTTATATAAAGGACCCAACGCTTGTCTTTTTGTCCTTCAATCCTTGAAGGCGACCGGCGTGATTACCCACCGGTCAGGCTATTGTTCTTATTTCTTCAAATTTATATAAAGGACCCAACGCTTGTCCTTTTTTGTCCTTCAATCCTTGAAGGCGACCGGCGTGATTACCCACCGGTCAGGCTATTGTTCTTATTTCTTCAAATTTATATAAAGGACCCAACGCTTGTCCTTTTCGTCCTTCAATCCCTGAAGGAGACCAGCGTGATTACCCACCGGTAATCAAACCTCATTTATTCATATCTCAGGATCCAGCGCATGTCCTTCATGCCCATCCTTTGATGTGTGTTGGTGCTGGTCGCTAACGGAGGACAGTGTTGGTTGGTCTCTACATCGGTTGGATTGCTTTATATTGGACAGTTTTGCTGGTTAGGTGACTAATCACATTATGTGCTGTGTAACAATGAAATTTTTCCATGACATTTTTTTAATGATGTAAGTATATTTTCATATTATTATGGCATGTTTTACTAACTGTTCTTAGCAACTGTTACTAAACGTCACTATTTTACTACACAAAGCGTCATGTCTGTAGTTATGTGTTGCACTTCTACATAAGAGTCAACACATAGTCTCAACTATTAAATAATCTAATTATACTACACTAACTATCTGGCTAACTGTCCATTCCTCCGCTGCCATCTGGGAACTATGTCATAGTTCCCAGATGCTGGAGAATGATTAGCTGAAGTTAGTGTAGTATAATTAGATTATTTAATAGTTGAGACTATGTTGTACTCTCTATGTAGAAGTGCAACACATAACTACGACATGACTTTTGTAGTAAAATAGTGACGTTTAGTAACATTCTAAGAAGTTATAAACAAAAAAGACAAACGAAACACATGAAACGACGGACGTGTTCTGTACATATATTTGTAAAACATCAATAAATATATGAATCTGCAACTGAGTCATAGTTGTCCACTATGTTGTTCGTATTGTCCGGAAGGAATACTGTTTTAACTACTATGGAATAATAAGTCTAACTAGAGGACCATCTATATGAATATAAAAATGAAACATCAAGTGGAATACGACCGCCAGGAAAGGGAAGAATGAAAGATACACAAGAAGGGACGTATGACAGGATGAATATACACAGGAGGGAATAAGTGGCAAGATAAAATGTAACACAAGAGGAATGCACAGCTATAAACTGGAGCAGGTATACCGGATCATAAGGGTTGGAATCTAGACTCTCTATAAAATATAATATAATATGGAACTACCTGATACTTTGGCTCGCCAATTACATCAATTCAATATGTCTGGTCATTGAAAGAAACAGACGTCAGCAAATGTCAATAGAGGATATAATGACTCTAATGTCTGTATGTATGTATGTACGCATCGGAGGGGTAAAAGAAAGGAACCACTATACTACTACAAACTGTTACACCACCGCCATCCTGACACCCATCATCAACAGGAGGGCCGTAGAGACCCCTCCTACAACAGGTCTCTCATCAGGGCACAGTACACCTGATTCTCCAGGCAGCTGACTTTCATCATTTCTTTCATAGGTTTGTACTTCTTGGTCAACATTAACAAGATAAATCTTCAGGTTTCTTCCCAGAACACAGTCCCCAAACTTGTCCACGCTCTGGCAGCTGTCCTATAGTTTCTGCCTCTGGTCTATACTTCTATGCCAAGCTTAACATCGTAGGCTATAGAATACAGTCAGGTTCTGAAGCATATTTTCAAATATCTGGATTCAAATTCTACAAAAACATTCATTTATATGTGATATTTTAAGCTTAAAATCTTATTACATTGTCAACAATATTTTTTCTCTCATTAGGTTAAAACTCATATTCTAAATGTGCTTGCACATATTAAAGATGGTTATCTAATGTCTATCCAGTGGGTTCTTCACAAATTACTTTTAATGAAACCAATAAATTACTGCTTTCACGGTACAAAACAAGTGACAATTCTGAAAGGTTAAAAAAATCAACTGAGACTACATTTTTTTGGGTTGCCTGCTTTCAACAATCTGTATGCTACCTCATTACTCATGATAACCCACTGATAGCGGTAGTTCATTACTCATGATACCTCAGTGATAATGTTAGCTCATTACTCATACCTCAGTGATAATGATAGATCATTACTCACAATACCTCAGTGATAATGATAGATCATTACTCACAATACCTCAGTGATAATGATAGTTTGATATCAATAAAACTAGCTCTCCAATGTCATTAACTAGAAGTCACATAATGTAGTCCTTAGTTTTTTTTTGCTATGAATAGGTGTTACACTATGTTGTCCTACATCTACAAAGAGTTAAATTAAACTTACTGGGCATCACAACTGTGATCACATATAAATAAAATAATAAATCTTTCTACTCCCTCTGGAGCACAGGGAACAAACTTTCATTATTCCTTACTATTTGGTAACATCCTTTTCTATTTACTAGTCCTTTTAATATATGTCCTATTCAGCATCTTTACTGAAACTTTTGTGTTACATAGAGACTGTGTGAATATTAGAGCCCCATCTATCAACACTGGTAGTCATACGCTTGAAGTAGTCAACACCTTTACATACCTTGGCTCTGTCATCAGCAGCAACCTCTCCCTCGATGATGAAATTAGTAATCGCATTGGGAAAGCCTCCACTGCTATGTTTAAATTAGCAAAGCGTGTATGGGAAAAGAGGGCACTCACAAGAAACACCCAAGACACAAGTATATAAGGCTTGTGTTCTCAGCACTCTGCTGTATGGTAGTGAGACGTGGACCACATATGCTAGACAAGAACATTGCCTCAACACCTTCCACATACGCAGTCTCAGGCGAATATACAACATCCAATGGCAAGGCCACATCTCCAATATAGAAGTGTTGGCATTCCAAGCATGTACACCTTACTGAGTCAGCGACGTCTGAGACACGTGTGCTGTATGAGCGATGATAGAATCCCAAAGAACATTCTATATGGTCAACTCGCATCTGGTGCTAGACAGCATGGCGCCCACTATTACGCTTCATTGACAACTGCAAGCGTGATCTAACTTCATGCGGCATAGACAAACAACACTGGGAGCGGCTGGCCAAAGACAGGCAAGCATGGCGAGCGGCAGTGAGGGGCGGCTCAAAAGAAAAGAAGAAAAACAACATCACATGTGGAGGCAAAGAGAGCACAGAGGGCAGAGAGAACATCCTATTTATCAGCTCCAGTTTTACCTGCAACAACTGTGGCAAGGATTGCCACTCCAGAATAGGGCATTACAGCCACAAGAAACGTTGAGATTCAGCGCAGAACATACTACGTGACGCAATATCTATTGTCTTCTGAGACAAAGAGGCCAATGAATGAATGAAATGTATGAATATTAGTGAGGATGACCATCATTGCACCCCAGATAGGTTCATAGGTGCTTAAATCTCAACATTTCCAACAGAATCAGGTGACTGACTGATCACTTCAGTTCTGAATTGATAATCAAACTTCTTGTTTTAGTTTAGTTGTAGGATCATCATCACTGCACATTGAATCAATTAGTCCATAAGTGCTCTGATCTCCACCTCAGTATGTCTTCCAGCATGTAGCGACTAATGACACTGGTTCTTTGTTAGTTTACTTTTCTTCTATGGCTACCAGTATAGTGCTCTTGTCTAGCTACACAACATCTTGTACCACTAGCAAAGTGTTCATGCCTGGTAGTTTCTAATCCTCTTTGCTGAATAGGGATGCGGACTCATATATATGTTTAAAAAATAATTGATTCTATCTTCTTCACTTATGGTGATATCTGGTCTATTCATTGCCTGTCCTTCATTGATCACTGCTGTGTCTGCCAGCTGATATGCTCATTCATTACTCTTTAAGCTCACATGACTCTGTATGAAAATAAGTGTTATATGAATCCTTTGTGATGTATCAAGTGCGTCAAGCTATTCATGTTGTATGTACTTGTATGTAAAGAATTCTAATTTTTTTTTTTAAATTCACACTCACCAATTGACTTTTGGTAGCTAGACTTGCATGAAATCTTGCAGTAGCCAAATTTCTGTGTGCAAGTTTCCAGTAGTACTTGCAGTCATGAAGAAAGGAGGCCCATATCTATACAACACAGAAAACATATGGACAATAAAATGATATACTAACAAGTCATCACAATCAAATTGTTTATAATTTTTAAAGGTTAGTAACTGGAATCAGATCAATATTATTTAAAATGATCAACAACAAAAAATTGAGTAACAATAATTTTGTCTTCTTGTTCTTTGTGATTGGTTTCATATGCTCAGTTTAAGCAATGAGTTGCTTGTTATATCACAGGACTAGATATTCTTCCAGCTTACCACTTTCACTGCCAGCCATTTTTTAACCAAGTCTGGCTCACTGAGACACTATTTTTAGGGCATGATCAGTTTTCAGGGTGATAATTTCATTTTTTTTAAAATGTAAAGTTTTCTCAAAACTTGAAATTTGTTCTTCCCTTCTTTTACCATCTCAATATGGATGCCACATGAGTCAATGAATTACAGACAATATAAGCTTTCCATCCATGTTTTACTGACAACTTTTCCCAACAGCTACATAGAATCCGTACTGCTTACCATCTGTCTGAAATACGTATATATTTAGGATTAATATTTCTAATACAGGTTTATGAATTGTTAAGCATAGCAGGCAAAAAAGTAAATAGAAAATACTGGCTTCCAACCTGAAAGAACTCATGAGGTGTGGATTTCTGTCCATCATAACTGAAAAATGATGCAGTCTTCCAGAAGTGAACTTGTGTGTCTTCAAGTACTTTCTGCTCCTCTGCCAAGACTTCCACAGCTGCGAAAATGATAAAAATTTATCAGTTAAACATTTCTTACAAAATTTCCACCATCTTTAAAATAACATCGCTAGTGCTACAGAGTTTGCGTACTGCCACTGAGATCTTCCCATATAAGAAAGAGATTCAAGCACACATAGTTATTCACCAACGTGCAATGATGATGGTCTTTTCACTCAATCAAGTAATAAGATATGACAATTTCAAGTAAGAGTTTAAATATAAAAAATATTTCTTACCTGATGACAGGAAATTCTCACTGGTCACCTTCAGAGTATTTGTTAGGGCACTTCCTTCACGTTTTGAAAGTGACTCCAGCTAAGAAACAATTTCATAAATTTGTATTTGTTGAGAGTGTCAAAATATTAACAAAATCTTTGTTTTTGATATATATTTGCAAATAGAAATGTGACAATTTGTCACTAAAGGGACCAAAGAATTGACTTGATTTCACTGGGTTTTACCCCATATGGCTTGGGTCCTCTTCGCATAAATGACATGCCATCTGCCGAGAGTATTGTACAAAGCAAGAACTCTGTAGCTCGTGTAACAATTCTAGAGATCTCTAGTAAAAAGGCCCTTGTGAACAGAATAGCATGATATGGATAAACAAATTGTCAGTGTGACACATGAACATAAGAAACATATTTTAACTAAAAATTACAGATGAGACAAGTTATTTCATTAGATTTAAAATATTTATTACAACAGTATCAACACCAAATATGCTTCTACAGCTCAGAACTGACTTTAAGGAATTGTAAAAAACAAAAGTTTAGAAGAATAATAAACAACACAAGATTAATACAAATCACATAGTGGATAAATAATATAAGTGAATATATATATTCTTCCTTATTTACCTTGTTCCGCACAAACGATAGTTCATCTTTTAATTCTTTCAATGCTCTCTGTATATCTTCAAATGAAACCTGAAAGTATGAATAGTGGTGGTCACACAAGTATGATATGATGTTTTCTACTAAACATAGGAAGTTACACAAACATGAGGTACATTTTAAAGTAACGTTATGCTGTCTTGTGGCAATACAACAAACTTGCAATCAAGATTATGAATACATACTTTTTTTTTACTCCTTCTTCAATGATCCAGCAATCTGTGGGCTAGTGCCCTTTGGTCTAATGTCATGTAGTGAAGTCTGCATGTGTCTGTTAAGTTGTTGCTTTGTTCCATATAATATATTCTGTCTGTTTATCTGGTCTTGAAGACAGAAGAATGTACCCTGTGATCCTCACCAACTTGGCTATCAACAAAGAGCATGAAGGCTTCAACTCCACTACCATCCTAAATATTACTGTACCAGTAGATCCCCATGAGTGTCAACCTTAACACTCGAAGAATCTAATTCTTCTTCTTCTTTGCGTTCGTTCTTTACGACCAATTTTAATCACTCTTTGTGATATGTTTGATCTTTGCCAAGAACGTGTATCGTTGCACATTGTAGGCCCTAAACGCATAGACTTCTACACGTTTAGGACACATGCATCCGATTTCAGCCAAACCTCCTTAGTCGCCTCTTACGACATGCATGGCAGGTAACAGTGGTTCTATTCTGTACACCCCAAATGTGGGCCCCGGTAACCACTCGGGCGAGAATCTAATTGAAAACTAACACAAATATAACCAAAAAGACTTGTTAAAAGAGTACCCAAAAATCTCTTTTCTCTTATTGTTTCTGTTCCCAATGAAACATAGGAGTACAGCTTCATCATTAACATCTATATTAATTTATTTCCCATTCAGAATTCATAATGGAAGTAGTGATGAAATTCTTCCCAACAGAATTTCACATTTTCTTTGTAGTTTTGTAAACAAAAAATATCGAGTTAAAAAAAAACTGATATGTGCAGCAAGTTTGACAAAGAGGCAAGAAACAGCTCCCTACCTATTAACGAAGAAATGATAAGTGTAGCTGAGGTCAAGGAGGCAATCAATTCCTTGATAAACAATAAGGCAGCGGGTGATGACAACATTACTGCAGAAATGCTCAAAGCGGCTGATGATACAACTATTAGCCAGGTGCAAGAACTATTTAATAAAGTATGGGAAGAAGAAATTGTCCCAGATCAATGGAAGAAGGGAATAATTGTTAAGATTCCCAAAAAAAGGTGATCTCAAAGATTGCAACAACTGGAGAGGATCACCCTATTATCAGTAATGACCAAGACTTTCTAGAAATCATTCTTAATAGAATCAAAGGAGCAGTGGACACAACCCTGAGAGAAGAACAAGATGGTTTTAGACCTGGGAGAAGCTGCTTAGACCAAATAATTACCCTACGACTAATTTTGGAGGAAAATATTGAGAAGCAACAACCACTCATACTAAATTTTATCGATTTTAAAAAAGCCTCTGATAGTCTACACAGAATCTCTCTGTGGAATATTCTGAGATGCTATGGAATACCAGACAAAATAATAAACATTATAAAGAGCCTCTATGATGGTTCACAGTGTGCAGTTCGCACTGATGGTGGACACAGCGACTGGTTTATGGTTGAAACCGGAGTAAAGCAAGGCTGTATTCTATCTCCGCTATTGTTTGGAGTGGCCATTGACTGGGTGATGCAAAAATGTTGCAGGGCGAAACTGGCATCGATTGGGTAGAAAATAGTCAACTAGAAGATTTGGATTTTGCAGATGATATTGCCTTGTTAAGTAGAAACAACCAAGATATGCAAGAAAAACAGACAACTTGTCATCTATAGCATCAAAAGTTGGAATGCAGATAAGCTATGAAAAAACAAATATAATGAAGACACCTATGGCAAGTAATGCAGATATCACACTGGAATCTAAAATGATAAAAATAACAGCGCAGTTCACCTATTTGGGTAGCAATTTTGATTGCACAGGAAATGTTAAAAAAGAAATTATGATACGAGTTGGCAAAGCAACATCAGCTTTTAAAAGTCTAAATAAAATATGGAACTGCAAGTTATATAGTATTAAAACTAAATTACAATTTTCAATTCAAATGTTGTATCAATCCTAACATATGCCAGCGAGAGTTGGAAAATGACTAAAGATATAGAAAGCAAGTTGAATGCATTTGAAAATAGATGTCTGCGAAAAATAATGAATATAAAATGGAACGAATTCAGGAGAAGTGATGAAATCAGAGACATGTCTGGTCAACCACTAGTGACAACTGTTATAAAAAAGAGAAGATGCAGATATGTTGGGCACACCTTGAGGAGAAATGATCAAAGAATATCAAAGCAGGCATTGAAGGGGGATGCAAAGGGTTCAAGAAAGAGAGGTTGACCTAAGGAGACCCTGAAGTGAACTTTGCTGAGAGAGGCAGGAAATATCGGTCTCAGTTCCATGGAGGAGATTGAGCGGGTTGCCCAGGATAGAGCGGTATGGATAAATTACTTGCAGGCTCTATGAAACGTATAACGGTACAAGAGGAATTATTATATTAGGATCAGTAGAATATGGACAAACCTGAGCTGCATGTCTCATATTTGAAGGTTCTGGCAATCGAAATCTTGTTGCACAACCAAATTCTAGGTCACATTCAAACTTAAGACAGTAAATTCTCATAATTAGCTCCAGTAGATTGCACTGCTTGGACTGAAATATAAAAACAAAATCTCAGTTACACTTACAAGTATTACATGAAAACTATTATATGATATATTCCAATTCTGCTCATTGGAAACGAGTTGCAGATAATAAACACATGCACGAAAATGATCAATTTAGATATGCTTGCAAAGTTGAAGTTTTTAAGCAAGAATAAATAACTAACAAGAAGAAATACAATACTGAATGAGACCAATGCACAAAGGAAGCAGAAATTGTTGCTTCTTCATTGGAGGGTGTCATTTAAATAAAAATGGTTAGAAAAGATTGTGACAACAGGTAAAACTGCTGAAGAAAGAGACAAGGAATGAAGACATAGGACACTGTAATGTGATTATTTTTGTTCCATTTCTTGTTCTATTGTTCTCCTCCAGGTCATTTTGAGTTTTCCATGTTTTTGTTTACCCTCTAGTTCTCATCACAGTGCAGTTGTCATGACAGAGCTTATCTCCATGCGTATCACGTCCGATCCATCTCCAGTATCTCTTTGGGATCAAAACTCTGGTAGTGCAAATTTTGAAGCAATATCTCAAAGATGATGATGGTCTCTGTGGGTAAGTGGTTAAGCCATTACCTTGCGTTCTGATGTTCATGTGTTTGAATCCTGATCCTAGGATTGTTGCCAGAGCAACAGAATTCATGATTTGTGCAATCCTCTTGGCAGGTGACGTGTCATTTCTACTGAGATGAACAGAACCATATGGTAAAATCCACCCATTCATCATCATTAGAACATATAAGTCCCAGACTACATCACTGAGGAAACAACGCGAGTATTAAAGAAAAATACAAAAAAAAAAAGAGTCTAAGGCCGGAGGATTGACTTCATTGCACGGGGCATTACCCCATATGGCTCAGTCCCTGGACAGAAAACAAGTTCCCTTGTGCAACTAGTTATTTAGCCAACTTTGCAGCACTCAGGGCAGACCAATAGACGCTTAGCCTTCTCCAGCAGATGTTGAATAATATACATGCTTATGGTTCCTGTGGCTCACTGATTAAATACACTTCTAATTTTATCCCACAGTTGCCAAATTTTATCTGTGCAGTGTTTTATTCAAAATTCCATTAATCATAATATAGGGTTTAAAAGCCAAAGGATTCACTTCATTGCACCAGGTTTTACCCCATACGGCTCAGTCCCTCTCCGCAGAAATGGCACGCCACCTGCCGATAGTATTGCACAAAGCATGAACTCCGTAGCTCCAGCAACAATCCTAGGGTCTCTGGAAAAACTGCACTCGTGAACAGAATGGCGCGGTCCGGACTCGAACCCACGACCTTCGACGCAAGGCAAAGGGCTTACTTAACCAGAGACCCTGGAATCATAATATAGATGTGTCATCAACTGTCATGTCATCAACATTCAACAGGTGATTGCTAGCAGCTGCAGTATGTTCCCATTATTCATCTCTAATACCATGACAATAGGTGCCTTCAGTCAAAAGATGTATACAATCTACAACATTGTTAGCTGTGTAATTAAATAAATGAAAAGATTTGACTTTCATACTTACCAGATCTTGCATATCCTTGAGTGTGTTGAGTATGTCTACCTTAAAGCCATCAGCCTGACCCCTTTCAGTCCCAGCATTCATGTGGTTACCTACTGCTAACACTGTTTCCAGTACATGTTTTAAAGAAATGCTGTAACAACAATGTGACAAATATTGTTGACAAATTATGTAGAAAAATTAAAATATCAAACAAGGTTAGTTTTATAAGGTATAAGACAGACTAAATCAACTCAAGGTTTTAATCAAGAAAAGAATTACACGACACAATATGAAGGAAAAAATGGCTCTATATAAAACAGGTGGCATGCACTATGTCATCACCAATAGCTTGTCCTGAGCAGAACTTTGCCAACATAACAGTCCCTCAGAGTTTTTCTCTCTCATAAGCAGATGGCCCCACCTCTGCTGCTGTCACACTCAAATCATCAGTTACATCCTGAATCTATCTTCACTGTCATCTTCCTCTTCTCCTCTTGAGGAAAACATTACCAATACCTCCATCGACAAACACCCATTGAAACAAGTGAAAGACTTACATACCTAGGAATCATTTTTCAGTAAACGGAAGAATAACTAATGAAATCCAACATAGATGCAATAAAGCAAATCAAAATCATAGGACAAATGGCACCAATGTCGAAATGCAAACATGTCACTATGAACACTAAAAGAGCATTGTTCAACAAAATATTTCTACTAACATTATGCTATCAGTGCCACACCTGGCGCTGATATCAAATGATAGAAGAAAACTAGTCACAACAGAGATGAAGTGTCTATGCAAAATGCTGCGAGTGACAAGAAGAGACTGGTTTAGAACAGAAGACATCAGGACAAAAGCGGGTATAACATCAGTACTGAACATCAAGAAACAGCAAATTAAATGGTTCTAGCTCAAACGCCTCAAAAAAGAACAATGCAACTCTGATACAGTGGACACAAAGCAAAAGAACATGCATGCAAAAGGTGGACCTAAGAAATAACAGGCGATGAAAAACAGTTTATGAAGTGCACACAAAGGCCAGTTCTAATCTCTTCTTATCCTGACGCTGTGAGGTCAAACAGGATTACAGAAAAGAAAAAAAGAAAAGATGTATACAGAAAAAACAATCTGTTATGGATAAAATTAAAAAAGGTAACATCATAAACGTAGAATTTATGGTGATATAGTTGTCATGTCTACTGACCTTGATGTAATCTCTTGGCAAGCTATTTGAAGTTCTCGCAGTTGCTGATCTAAAACAAAAACACACAAAAATGTGTATTACTGTTATCTTAGTTCACCAGTATCTGGAATTTCAAGTCATATTAATATTAAATATATTTAAATTATTTTCCAGTTTATAAAATAACAATAAAATTCTGTGAGAGTAAGTTTGTAAAGCACAATCATAATTAATGACAATAAAATTCTGTGAAGTTGTAAGACAATCATAATTAATGACAATAAAATCTGTGAGTAAGTTTGTAAGCACAATAAATAGCAATAAATTCTGTGAGAGTAAGTTTATAAAGCACAATCATAATTAATTAAATGTATTCATCTTCTTCCCCTTCTCCCTAGGGAGGCATAGGAATGCATCCAAGGCCATCTTTTCCCTATCTCTCCCCATTTTCTTGCATTTCATCTCCAACTCCCATCTCCAGGTGTTCCTTGGGTTTTCCCTTACCTCTATTGCCCTGGGGTTTAAATTGGAGAGCCTGTTTTGTGATGCAGTTAAGGGGTTTCCTCAGTATGTGTCCTATCCATCACCACCTTCTGCTCCATATCTTTTTGCAACTCTGAAGTTATGTAGTCAAGAGATTTTTATTGATTTTTTTTCTCTCAATGTCCTGTAAAATCTGATTACTTGCTTATTGTTGTTTTCCTCTTCAGTACTTGATATCAAATCAGATGATATAAATTCTATAACTGACTTATTAGAGAATGACATTTCACAAATTCTAAAACTTCATTAAACTTGTTGCACATTCTATAGCTAAAGAGCATCTAAAGACAAAGGACTGACTTCATTGCACCGGGTTTCTCCATATGGCTTGGTCCCTCTCCAGAGAAACGGCAAGCCACCTGTGCAGAGAGTATGGCACAAAGCTTGAACTCTGTAGCAATCCTAGGTATCTCAAGAAAGCACTCGTAAACTGAACAAAGCCCAACGGATTCAAACATACAACCTTTGACAATCAAGACAAATGGTTTAACCACCCTGCCACAGAGACCCCCATTCTATATCTAACTTATTAGAGATGGACATGAGATTAACTTAAAACTGACCGATCTCAAACAGGTTTATCTGAAGCTTGTTTTTGAACCGGAGAAACTCTAGCCTTTCTCTGAAGTGATCAACTTTTGATAGTTCAAACACTAGGTACTCTGGAGCATCAAGTTGACCTGGTAAAACAAAGATATTTTTCAAACAAATTTTTCAAATGAAAACACATTCAGTGGACTAATTAAACAGTCTCTAAGACATTCAAAAACTAAAACAACTTGTCTACAAATTGTGTTATTCAATCTCCCACACACTTTCCACAAATATAAATATGATGTTTTTAAGTGTTAAATTTGTATTCACATTACTACAAAGAGATGATAACAAGAACAGTTTACATCAGCAACTCTAAACAACTAAATAAGTATAATAAATAAAGCAGCAAAAAATAACATAGACAAGTCTACAGATGCATGGTTGACCCCGCCCACAATACAAAGCTCTTTCTCTGACTATTTTTATTATATTCCTCTTGTATCATTATCTGTTACACAATGCCTTCAAGTAATTTCTCTATACTGCGCTGTCCTGGGCCACTCACTCAATCTCTTCTATGGAATTGAGTCCGATATTTATTGCCGCTTTCAGTAAAAAGTTCTTTCATGATTTTCCTAGGACATCTTTTCTTTCTTGAACCCTTTGCTTCCAACTTCAATGCTTGCTTTGTGATTCTTTGATCATTTTTTCGCAGAGTATGCCCAACATATATCAATCTTCTCTTTATTATAAAAGTAACAACTGTTATATGAAATAGATCATTTATTGGACATGTGATAAGAAAGGGAGGTTTAGAACACATTGTAACAACCGGTAAAATTGAGGGGAGATGAGACAGAGCAAGACAGAGAGAGAAAATTTTGGATGGCCTGACTTCATGGCACGGAAGAGCGTCAACATCTGAGATAATAGCAAACATGGGGAGACAGAGATTTGTGGAGACCCATGATCGCCTACACCAGCCGGCACCTGATAATGATGATGAAATAAAAGATGGAGATAGGTTGACCATACTCTTTGACTATGAACCGCTTATAATCACTGCAACAGAATTCAACCCCAACCAGTCTGCAGTGTGGACACCATCATGATTCTGTAAACTTCAACCTTATTGGATGCCGAGAAAATGCTTCTTTCTTTACACCACTCTTCTTCTGTGATCTCTTGTCATGCACTTAATCCACTGTGAACCACTACAAACTGGGCAGTATGCTTTCAGGTCTGTCTCAGTGTACACTTAATCCACTGTGAACCACTACAAACTGGGCAGTATGCTTCAGGTCTGTCATGCACTTAATCCACTGTGAACCACTACAAACTGGTCAGCATGCTTCAGGTCTGTCATGCACTTAATCCACTGTGAACCACTACAAACTGGTCAGCACGCTTCAGGTCTGTCATGCACTTAATTCACTGTGAATCACTACAGAGTCACCAACATCAGCATAAGAAAGAAAGTTGGCACAGAACCTTGCTTGAATTACATAGAGAAACAAAGAATGAAGCGGTTTGGCCACTTAATAAGAATGCATCCAAACTCCACAGTATACAGGCTTCTACAACAGAACATTGGGAAAGAAGGCAAGAGGAAAACCATGTAAAGATGGTTAGATGGCGTATCAGAATCCTGTGAAAGAGCAAAAATAACAATCACACAAGCCACCAGAACAGCGCAAGACAAAAACAGAAAACCACGACACTGGGCAACAACCTGGTAGCAGTGTGATGACAAAAGAAGAAGAAGAACCACTACAAACTGGTCAGTATGTTTCAGGTCTGTCAGATTTCGCTAAAGCGTAGTCTTTTCAGGTTGACTAGGTGGGGTCACATGTTAATTCTCAGCTCACCCAGACAGTCTTGACGTTACAATGTATGTTCCAATGTCTGTTCCACATGTTGCCACTGGTAGAGAGCTGTTTGACTTATTCCTACTCTATGTAAGTGTCTATTGAGTATGTGGTTTCCGGTAAGTAGGTGAAATATAATGATCTAGTTCTCTAAGCCAAATGAATGTATAACAATATATGGAACAAAACAAGCAACTTTTTAAAAATACATATGTTTATCTCTACATGGCATTGGGCCAGACATAGGCACTACTAGATCTTTTAATACATATTTTGTTCATTACACATTGTCATTACTGCTTATAAACTAATTTTCTTTAAACTTCATTGTTTTCATACTGGAGAGGGAGGATGTTGGGTTGGGAGAGCATCACATAGAAGTCAGTCATGTCATGGATAGTCAGGATCCTATTCAGTCCCTATCTCCTCACCTAGGTAGTATATGGATACTTGTGCCACACCTCAGTAAACAAATATGGCTGACTGGCTATTTATGTTTGTGTAAGTGGGAGATTAGTACTTATATATTGCACCCTATGCAAATGAGGCTAAGCACACAGAACTTCCAATTTTTTACTTCAGGGAGGAGTGTGTGGCTAGAGCTATAAATACAACTGACTAAACCCAAATGTGTACTCGCAAATGAGTTCTGTAATTGACAATATGAAATCCTTAGAACAGACCCAAGTGACCCACAAAATGAGAATCCTATTTCTTAAACTTTCATATCAAAATGTCGCTCGGTGGTTACCAGGACCCAAATTTGAGGTGTAAAGAATAGAACCACTGTTACCTGCCATGCATGTCGTAAGAGACGACTAATGAGGTTTGGTTGAAATCGGATGGACATGTCCTAAACGTGTAGAATATGCATTTAGGGGCCTACCAAACCAATGTGCAACGTATACACGTTCTTGGCAAACATGTATAATACAAGATCAAACATATCACAAAGAGTGATTAAAATTGGTCGTAAAGAACGACGCAAAGAAGAAGGAAGATAGTCCGAAATGTCGACAAATAATAGTAGACAACAGATAGCAGGAAATGGGCAGCAGGAAATGGGCAATAGTAAACAGGGTCTTCTTCTTCGAAAGCTCCGTATCAAACACTTGTTAACCACTCTTTGTGATATATATGTGATCCTAGCCTAAGAGCGATTGTACGGTGTGCCAGTTATGTGCCTGCAAGTAGGCCAGCACATCTGATTTCTGCGACGCTTTTTATTTACTATGGTAGCTTCCTAGGTCTTTTCTCAGTCACTCTTACGACATGCCTTGTAGGTCGCAGTGTTACTATTCTTTGCTCCACTTGAGAGCCCCGGCAACACACAGGCAAAACAGTGCCTGACCACACACAAAAAAACTATGAGTAGATCTTACTTGGTGTGATTTGTTGTGTTCAAATGGGACAAAGAAGAAACAATCAAGAACTTGGCTGTGTACAAGACACATGAGGGAGCAAACACAATGATCTTAACTCTTAGTGGACCAAGCGCCACGCTAAGTGGCGTTTGAAGTGGACGCGTTTTACATTCCGCCACGCTAAGTGGCGTTTGGTTATCAAAACGGGAAAGCGCTTGTAAAAACGTGACTTTTGCCCTGGTCCACTAAGAGTTAAACAAAATAGCACATGCACAGTAGAATCAGAACAGTCATGGTAAGGAGACTTATCTAATGAAAAGGTGTGACTAAAAACACAACAAAGAGAAATAGAAAAATATGAAACTTATATATAATATATGTATATATACATATTGTAATTAACTAGTTACCTGGTCCTCTCTTCTTGACATGGTGGAAAATTTTGTCCAGTTCTTTTGGTGATGTCAGCAATTCTAGAAGCTCTGCAAAACTATCAGTGTGAAGGCCATCACAGTTCAAGGTCATAAATGCTTGAATCACTTCAGGTAATGTGCAGCGCAGTGCACGCAACTCAGATGTAATTCTCTGAGATCTCTCAGCTTCATAAATGGACACAAACTGAAAATGTAAAATATTGATATTGTTGCCAATGGTAAAGTAGTGAATATTCTTTGATGACAGCTTTCTATTGTCAAATCATCAGCTCTTCATATCTTTGCCTCTGTATAAAGTTCTTATTATTTTATTAATAAAAACGGTAGAACAGCCAACTGGCTAAAATTGCTAAACAATAATACTAAAAATAAGAAGAGAAAAAGACAAATCAATGATAAGTATATATCTATATCCTCTTATGTGTCTCTGTTTGAAATGCGTAGAAGGACTCCACAAGAGGTTTTCATTGTTGCCGTTCTGCTGCCTTTATATCAATTGTGATGTCTCGTTTGAAACAGAAGGACTCCACAAGAGGTTTTCACTGTTGCCGTTCTGCTACCTTTATATTAATTTTGTGTCTCTCGTTTGAAACAGAATAACTCCACAAGAGGTTTTCACTGTTGCCGTTCTGCTGCCTTTATATTAATTTTGTGTCCTGCTGCCTTTATATTAATTTTGTGTCTCTCGTTTGAAACAGGACTCCACAAGAGGTTTTCATTGTTGCCGTTCTGCTGCCTTTATATTAATTGTTTCAACAGTTCTTCTCCATGTTTCATTTGGATACTCAGGTCTTTTTCCTATCCCTGTCTATCAGAGCTGTACTAGCCAATGCCCATACTGGCAAATGGTGTACATGCCCAATCCATCTCCATCTTTGTTTTTTAATGCTGGTCTCCAATGATGCACAGTTTGTCCCTTCTAAAAGCTCTTCATTTGCTATTGTATTTGGCCAGAAAATGTGCAGAATACTTCATTTAATATTTTTTAAATATCTCCAGTTTGTGTATGATGTGTTTGGTCATTTTCCAGCATTCACTAATTTATAATAACACTCCCATGACACCTAAATGAATTAATGAATAATAAATTGATGAATCTATAAATATAAATGTGGTATGAGGATAAGTGGCAGAAAATAAAAACTAAGAAGTAATGATGAGTTGAAGAAACAAAGAGCTTGTGCACAAGATAATGAATCTATGATGATGATGATCATGATGTGCATAATGCTGGTAATGATATAGAGTGTGCTAGTGATAATCTTGTAAATTAGGAAGACATACCTGAAATTGATTCCGTCCTCTCCTGAGACAAATATCTTCATATAGATTGACGTCACCAGAGAAATCTTGTGATCCTGGGAACAACCTGAAGGATAGATTAGATGTAACTTGTCAGAAATAATAGCTTGAGATTTGTAATGATGACAGGATATAGTAACTAAAACCAAAAACACTAGTGCAGTATATCATGGAAATTAAGTATTAATAGCTGATGAAAATACACTATGATATAGTCTTCATTAGCAATAACAATTGTGTTTGCTTCTTTATGTTAGTACAGTTTACACAGAGATGGCAATATGTGCACATTTTTAGGTCCCTACATTTATTTTAAGCACAAATATGTTTGACAATGGAGGTGTGGGCGGTTACAGAGGCGTTGACATGGTTGGCATCTCATAACTACTCTTGTGCTTTCATACTCAGTGACTCCAAGAGTATGATTCATAAAGTTGAAACAGGAATGGGGAGATCTTCTTCTGCGTTCGTTCTTTATGACTAATTTTAATCACTCTTTGTGATATGTTTGATCTTTGCCAAGAGCGTGTATACGTTGCACATTGGTTTAGTAGGCCCCTAAACGAATAGACTTCTACACATTTAGGACACGTATCCATGTCAAACCTCCTTAGTAGCCTCTTACGACATGCATGGCAGGTAACAGTGGTTCTATTCTTTACATCCCAAATTTGGGCCCGGTAACCACTCGGGCGGAATGGGGAGATGAAACTAGTGTAGGTACTGGTACAAACAAGGATCAGAGAAAACACCGACATTTTCATCCCTGGGCAAGTAGCAGTCAGGGGTAATGAACAATCTGATAGATTGGCTAGCATGGCTATGATATCAGAGGGAACTGCAATGGAATTAAATTATATTTTTAACACATTGTCTTTCCAAACAGAGAAGTTTCAAGGTTCTGAATCCCAGTCGCTGACTAGATTGAGAGAGATTGGTGTCAATTTTTAGAATTTCTCTCTCATAGGCAAGATGTTATGCCTCTACAGCCATCACACTTAACTCTTCAGTCACAACCTGATTCCATCTTCTCTTTGATCTTAGTCTCCTCTTTGCTAGGATACCTCCTTCCATAATAGTCTTCAACCCTTTGTGTGTTTTTTAATGTCCAAAAAACCACCATTTTCTCATTTTTTGGTAGCATCAGCAAATTTTCTTTGTTTTGAGTTTTTCTGGATAGATCTATTTGTTCTCTTCTCTGTCCATGGTATACAGAGAACTCTTCATTAGTTAGCAATTCGCAGTCAAGAAACTGGTATTTATAGTTAGCAATTCGCAGTCAAGTATCCCAGACTGCAGCGTACATACCTCAAGACTGTCCTGAATATAATATACTACACTCACTGGCCTAGTAAAACAACACTGGAAAGAAAACTGCAAACCTCTGTGTGAGCTACAACAGACAGCAAAGACTCTCTTTCTCTTTAGCCTGTTACGCCCCTGGCGTTTAGGGCAGCAACAAACGTACACCATTCTTCCCTGTTCATGGCCTTCCTCTGTATTGTGTTCCAGCTATGATTCATTTCCTTCAGCTCTTGCTCTATCGTTCTCCTCCAGGTCGTCTTGGGTCTTCCATGCTTTCGCCTACCCTCTGAGTCCATCTCAGTGCAGTTTTCGTGTCGGAGCCAGTCTCCATGCGCATCACATGTCCAATCCATCTCCAGCGTCGTCTTCGGATGATAGTGCCCATATTCTCTTGTTGGCATCGTGCAAGCAATTCTTGATTCGAGATAGTAGTCGGCCAGTACACGCGTAAGATTTTTCGCAGACAAGTTGTATGAAAGGCGGAGAGTCTGGACATATCCTGTTCTGTCATTCTCCAGCATTCCGATCCGTACAGCAAAGTTGACAGCACACAGCTGTTATAGATACTAGTCTTGGTTCTGATGCTGTATTGGGCAGATTTTCAGGCGGTCTGAAGGGTCATGAATGCACTGCGTGCTTTACTCAGTCTGTTTTAATGTCAGATCCAGCGCCTCCTTCATTGCTAATAACACTTCCAAGGTATGTGAAAGCGGTTGTATCTCGGAGGGTTTTACCTTCTAGTTTGACTGGTGCTGGGGTTGCTATGTTCAGAGTCATTACTTCAGTTTTCTTCTGATTTATTTTCAGCCCAACCATCTCACTATATTGGTTAAGGCGGCAGGTCTTTTCCTGGATATCTCTATGTGTATGAGATAGGAGTGCGATGTCATCTGCAAAATCTAGGTCTTCCAGAGTGGATGTGAGCGTCCATCTAATACCTCTTGCCTTATCTTCCGTTGTTTACGCATCACCCAATCTATGACAGTGTTGAATAATAGGGCTGACATAACACATCCTTGTCGCACGCCTGTTTTTACTTCAAACTTTAGTTCTGAAGTTTCAACACTGCATGCAAACTTGCTGTAGCAGCTTTTTATAATATTTATAAAACACAGTGGGATTCCATACCATCTTAAGATACGCCATAGACTTTCGCGGTGTATGCTATCAAAAGCCTTTTCAAAATCTACAAAGTTGATATAGAGTTTGCTTTGCCATTCTGTGCATTGTTCTATGATATTTCTAAGAGCAAATATTTGGCCTATACAGCTCCGTCAAAGACAGCAAAGACAATAGACAGCAAAGTTTTTACAAGAGATAACAATGAATATAAAGACATAATTTCAAACGAATGAAAGGAAGAAAATCTGTGCATTTCATCGACCTCAATGTCTCACCTGGATCCATCTAAATCTAGTTGTAAGGCAAGACAACTAGAGACAGATTCAGCTGCAGTGGATGACCAAGGCAATCTATCTGCCTCCTGATGTTCTTATGTGTGGTTCTTGGTAAACACTGTCTTACCCGTTGAGCTATATAGTCTAGTCGTCAACAAAACTCAGTGACAGGTTTATTAACAGATCAGCCACCCTCACAGCTTCTAAGAGTCACAGCATGTCACAGTGGTGGGTAAACTGCTCTGAAAATATTTATCTCCCACACTTTTACCCCCACTCTCACCCACATACCAAATAAATATAATGAGATAAATACAGAATAAAAGAAAATATAAATTGCAGCAAATTTCCACCTCTGTAACTCTTCTGTGTCAATCTTAGGTTCTGTCAATCCATGCCAGACAGTTTGTGCTTGTTCCCCTCCTGTACAGATGATAATAATAATATTAGTTACGAATTGTATCTGTCAATATATGTGGATTATAACAATATTAGTTATGACTAGAGGACCTATGTGAAGTGGTTAAGTCGATTATAACAATATTAGTTATGACTAGAGGACCTACTATGTGAAGTGGTTATATAACAATATTAGTTATGACTAGAGGACCTCCTATGTGAAGTGGTTATATAACAATATTAGTTATGACTAGAGGACCTCCTATGTGAAGTGGTTATATAACAATATTAGTTATGACTAGAGGACCTATGTGAAGTGGTTAAGTCGATTATAACAATATTAGTTATGACTAGAGGACCTCCTATGTGAAGTGGTTATATAACAATATTAGTTATGACTAGAGGACCTCCTATGTGAAGTGGTTATATAACAATATTAGTTATGACTAGAGGACCTCCTATGTGAAGTGGTTAAGTCGATTATAACAATATTAGTTATGACTAGAGGACCTCCTATGTGAAGTGGTTATATAACAATATTAGTTATGACTAGAGGACCTATGTGAAGTGGTTAAGTGGTTATATAACAATATTAGTTATGACTAGAGGACCTACTATGTGAAGTGGTTATATAACAATATTAGTTATGACTAGAGGACCTCCTATGTGAAGTGGTTATATAACAATATTAGTTATGACTAGAGGACCTATGTGAAGTGGTTAAGTGGTTATATAACAATATTAGTTATGACTAGAGGACCTCCTATGTGAAGTGGTTATATAACAATATTAGTTATGACTAGAGGACCTATGTGAAGTGGTTAAGTGGTTATATAACAATATTAGTTATGACTAGAGGACCTCCTATGTGAAGTGGTTATATAACAATATTAGTTATGACTAGAGGACCTCCTATGTGAAGTGGTTATATAACAATATTAGTTATGACTAGAGGACCTCCTATGTGAAGTGGTTATATAACAATATTAGTTATGACTAGAGGACCTACTATGTGAAGTGGTTATATAACAATATTAGTTATGACTAGAGGACCTACTATGTGAAGTGGTTATATAACAATATTAGTTATGACTAGAGGACCTACTATGTGAAGTGGTGAAGTGGTTATATAACAATATTAGTCATGACTAGAGGACCTACTATGTGAAGTGGTGAAGTGGTTATATAACAATATTAGTTATGACTAGAGGACCTACTATGTGAAGTGGTTATATAACAATATTAGTTATGACTAGAGGACCTACTATGTGAAGTGGTTATATAACAATATTAGTTATGACTAGAGGATCTCCTATGTGAAGTGGTTATATAACAATATTAGTTATGACTAGAGGACCTATGTGAAGTGGTTAAGTGGTTATATAACAATATTAGTTATGACTAGAGGACCTCCTATGTGAAGTGGTTATATAACAATATTAGTTATGACTAGAGGACCTACTATGTGAAGTGGTTAAGTCAATTCCCTGTCATTCTGAAGTTTGTGGGTTCGAATACAGACTGAGTCAAATGTGTGATTTTTTTCATGATATCCCTATGATTGCTGCTGGAGCTATGGAGTTTGTGCTTTGTGCAACACTCTTAACAGATAGCGTGTCATCTCTGCAACAGGGATGGAGCCATTTGGCGAAACCCGGTGCAATGAAGTAAATCCTCTGTATTTACTTTTTTTTAGTTCTGTCAATCTGCTATGACAAATATAAGAATTCATCTTCTCCCAACACATTATATTTGTTGGTGATGTCTCTAAAGTTGATGTCTCTAAAGTTGATGTCTCTAAAGTTGACAGCATCATATAGTTCTTATCCTGTATTATACAACACAAATGTTGCATCGGCAGATCTTCTATTTCATTGTTATGTTTACATCTGAAGTCACGGAGAAGGCACACATGTATGGCAGGGGATACTGATAATAAGGAAAGCATGCATTCACGCAAAAACCAGTCAGAAGTACCATACAAGGCGCCCTGACTACGCTTAAATTCATAGCAGGCGGACGCAGAGGAGGGCTTGTTATGTTTGTCTAATGCAGAGATACCCAAACTATGAGACTTCACACTGTGCCATGATATTCTTAATCTTCATTGACCCCAGACAACCTATGAGACTTCACACTGTGCCATGGTATTCTTAATCTTCATTGATCCCAGACAAACTATGAGACTTCACACTGTGCCATGGTATTCTTAATCTTCATTGACCCCAGACAAACTATGAGACTTCACACTGTGCCATGGTATTCTTAATCTTCATTGACCCCCCAGACAAACTATGAGACTTCACCTTTCCATGGTATTCTTAATCTTCATTGACCCCCCAGACAAACTATGAGACTTCACACTGTGCCATGGTATTCTTAATCTTCATTGACCCCCCAGACAAACTATGAGACTTCACACTGTGCCATGGTATTCTTAATCTTCATTGACCCCCCAGACAAAGAAAAGTAAATAAAATAATCCCTATATTGAGCACTTTGGGGATGTTATGTGATTGACATCATGGCACATTTGGCATTCCATGCATGCTCTGTCATCCGCTGCAGCAGCCATCCAAAATTCCATTTGCTCACCGTACCCATGAGAAGTTGATTAATATATCTTCTCTCTCTACCATGAAGACAACACTGTCTGGCATGTCCAAACCTAACCCTAATTTTTGCACTCGTTCTAGTGTCGAGACTGCCCATATCATATAAATGAGAGCGTACTGCACTGATAATATCGGTTCTGTCCATACTTCTGCCAGCTTGAGTTGGGGCATTGTTTGCAAGAAAGTCAACACGTTCATTACCCTGCACTCCAAAATGTCCAGGTGTGTATGGATAAATAATGACCACTCTGTGAGTCACTAAAGACCACTTTTGAGATCACTACATGTCACTGTGGAGACTCTTCAGTCTAATATTTTTATCTACAAAAGTAGTGTTTCTGAAGCAATAGATATTCTGCTGTAATTATCATATATCTAAGTCTACAACATTTCTTTAACATAATCTACACAGCGGTACTTTGTGAATAACTTACTGCTTTCAGTCTCTAAGATGATCCTGGACCACAGCAGTGGCCTCATAGCAATACTTGTGTGAATGATGGGCTTGCTAGGATAGACACGTAGTCCTCTGCCTGGCCGAGGTGGCAGAGGTGGAGGCACCTGATCAGTTTGAGAGGCTGCAGAACCTGCAATCACTTTCTTGCCATCTACAACTTTCCCACCTAAAATAAAGACCAAACCGTGGAATTAAATGATAACTCATGATATAAATCTTCTTCTTCGCATTCGTTCTTTACGACCAATTTTAATAACTCTTTGTGATATGTTTGATCTTTGCCAAGAACGTGTATACATTGCACATTGGTTTGGTAGGCCCCTAAACGCATAAGACTTCTACACGTTTAGGACACATGCATCCGATTTCAGCCAAACCTCCTTAGTCGCCTCTTACGACATGCGTAGCAGGTAACAGTGGTTCTATTCTTTACACCCCAAATTTGGGCCCGGTAACCACTCGGGTGATGATATAAAGTAAATCTGGCTACATTCAGAATGAGAATATTATTGAATCAAAATAAAACTTTTAGTCAACTAAACAGGAATAATGATCCAACAAGACAGTAAAAAAATGAGAGAATACATTATATCAAAGGAACAAGTAAAACAGTTGTAGGAAAAAGTTGAAATTATTAACTGTATGCATATTTGAAACTGGCAAGAATAGTCACAGAATTCATGGGATGAATATATTGCCATGGAGATGAGAAGAGAATAAAAAGAATTGACTCATGAATCCAAATTTCTACAAATTAAAAAAAAAAAAAAACTGAAACAATGAGTTAAAAGTAGATCGTATTAATTCTGAAAGTAGATCATATTAATTCTGAAAGTAGATCATATTAATTTGGAAATAGATTGTTGTTTGTTACTGAACTGATGTCATAGCACTGCAGGAAGACCCATAGGGGCAAGTCTTTCTAATGACATGCTGGTTAAACAAACTTTTCATTTTGTCCTTCAGTTATCCAATTCTGCTTGCACAATATGTAATTCCAACCTTCTGATTTGCTGGATAGATTCAATATCAATGTGAGTGACTTCATCCAAGAGCTGGTCACCAAGATACTGAAGGACGAGATAGTGACCCGCAGTAACATGGTGTGGTTGAAAACAAAAATATATGACTACTCGTATTCAAATGTGGTGTTACATTCTATTGGTGGTATGAATAGTAAACAAACATTTTCTAGGAGTGGGGATGAAAGGAAATATTAACACCTGGCTTAAAGTATGACTCACCCAAGATATTTAGCAAGGCCAACTTCCCGGGCAGGACTCCATAAGGTGAAGATTTGTTTGAGCTGTGCTCCAACATCTCTGCTATGTTCCGCAGTTCATGCATCTTGGTCATTAGCTTGTTGATACGTCCCTCATACGTCCGTAAGACATTCTGATGCTCTCTCTTCATTCTTCTCATCTCTTCTAGAAGCTGTTTCTCATTGTCAGAGAATGAGTACACACTCTCTGGCCACCTTCGACCACTATCCATTCCATCACTGACCACACTTTCTGGCCATCTGGATCGGTTGCTTCCACGAGCTAACCCACCATCATTCCCAGGCCTGTTATTTTCAGAGATCCACCCCTGAGTTGCACTTGAAAGTGATGCCCCTGGATTCAACCACTTCTGCATTTCATGAGGGGCTGTTTGCGCTTGTTGGTTGTACAGCTCAGGATGCCATCTACTACCCATGTCACCAACTCCTGTATTGCCAGGTTCAGAATTTCCTGTGTTTTTGTTACCAACATTTTCGAGGTATACATAATGCTTTTTACTTGTGACCCGTGATCCTGGTAGATTTAAACCACCATTTTGATCAATGACCCCATGATCAGGGGCAGATAAATGAGCTTGATCAGAATTGAGATTTGTGTTGGATGATCTTTCCTCACGAATGCCAGAATGTTCTGAGTTACCAACTGGCTCTTGATTCATTTCTGCTGCAGTCAAATCTTTATTAGTGAGATGATGAGGATACTGACTAGTTGGTTTATTATGTAGTTGTGGATGGTGATTTAATTGTGAAGAAGCACCATGGGATTCAGAAGTTAATAATACTTTGGTCAAAGCACTTTTAGATTGTTGACTAATAGATGACTGTTTTGACTTATTTCTTTTGAATCTGCTGCCATCTTGGAGTTTCCCAGAATTAGTTTGGTTGTCTAGGGAACTGTCTGTAGAAACAATTGTATCCTTTTTAAATTCTAGAGTGCTAGTGAAAGGAGTGCTGCTACCACTCCAAGCACCATCAGCAGGATGTGGTGGAGATGCATCCTTATGAAAATCAGAGTTGTGGCTGAACCCAAAATCTTGTTCTAATTCTTGAAAGAATGTGTTATAAGATGTAACAATGTTGTAGGCTTCACTTCTGTTCAGTAACTTTGTCCGAATATCCTGGATCAGCTGCCAATCTAACTTTATGGAAGATTTCTTTTCAGATTTGGAGTTGCTGAGGATAAATATTATTGATAAATCAAAATTCAGTGTTGGCTGAGAATCACATAAGCTCACATTTTACACTGGAATACATTTTGAACATTTCACGTTAAAAAATTGCATAAAAATGTACACTCTTTAGTTAACAAACAGTTTTACAATACTTTTAAAATCAACAAATTAAATGTATTTATTGGGAAGATTACAATAGCAAATGAAGAGCTTTTAAAAATGAACAAACTGTGCATCATTGGAGACCATTATTAAAAGATGAGGATTTGTTATGTATGTTATATGCCATTTGGAACATTGGCTAGTACAGCTTTCCAATGGACAGCGGATGGGGAAAGAAGGCCTGGATATCCAAAGGAAACATAGAGAAGAGTTGTGGAAAGAGAATTGAAAGATTCCGGCCTGACATGGAAAACAATTGATAGAAAGGAGACAGAATGGCAACAATGGAAATCTTTTATGAAAGTCCTGTATATCAAACAGGATACAAAGAAGATATACAGATTGCAAAGATTACATATTTGAAAACACAAAGAGCCAATGAGGAATCAAAAAATGACTGGCAAAAATGGAAAAAGTAATATGACTAATTTGTCATTCAACAATAACATATTTTGTTTGCTTGGAACCAAGCAAACAAATATGGTGCCCTGTATGTATAGAATAGGTCCTTATAAATATATGTAGATGCCATTCACTCATGCTCACAGATTAAATATAAAATAAACATTCTAAATAATATGTCTCAGCGACTAGGCTTGAAAATAAACAGGGAAAAGACCAATGTCATGAGAATAAATGCAGTAAATGTAAACCAGATTATGCTGGAGGAAACAGCTCTACAAGATGTAGAATCATACACATACCTTGGTAGCAACATAGACACAGAAGGGGAACAAACAAAGATGTCAAGATAAGAATACAAAAGGGGAAACTTTATTGTGTTGTAAGATATGGAAGTCAAAGGAAATCAAAACAAACACAAAGCTGAGAATCTTTCAATCAACTGTGAAATCAGTGCTATTCTATGGCTCGGAAACAGGGAAGACAACAAAAGAAACCACCAAAAAACTACATGATATTTATGTAGAATAGAGGGACTGAGATGGTATGATAAAATTACGAGCAGGAACTTGGAGAAATAACTAAGCAGATACCAGTGGAGAAAGAGCTACGGAAGAGATGCTGGCGATGGATAGGACATGCATTGAGAAGAAAGACCAGAAGCATTGCAAGACAGGCAATGCTTTGGAACCCGCAGGGAAAGAGGAGTAGGGAAAGACAGACCTGAAGAAGAGAGTTGGAGGCTGATATTAAAAGGATAGGTAAAACATGGAAAGAATTGGTAGGGATGGCAAGAGAGAGAAAGAGCTGGAAGAAGTTTGTTGAAGACCTGTGCTCCGTTGGGAGTTGAAAGGTGAAGAAGCATATCCTTTGAAGAATGTTCCTTTCATCAGAATGGCTGAAAAATTGTAAATCTTTAGTCATTTCTTGCAGCTTCTTCCTCAGTGTGTGCAAGGTTTTCTTAATGTCATATTGATCATCCCCTGAGCTGTTTTCCAGAAACAATACATTCAATTATCACTCAATTTCTCTAATCCACTGGCATTTACTGTGACTCAAATATTTTAGTTTCTGAGACATATGTTGTTTATGAGTCAATTTTTCTTCTTCTTCTTCTTGCGTTGTTCTTTACGACCATTTTAATCACTTTGTGATATGTTTGATCTTTGCCAAGAACGTGTATACGTTACACATTGGTTGGTAGACCCCTAAACGCATAGACTTCCACACGTTTAGGACACATGCATCCGATTTCAGCCAATATAATGTTTCTTAATGTTTGAGTCTTATATGATGTATACATTTTATCTCTTCTTTGCTCAGGGTGTTTTAACAAGTTTTTTTGTTTCAAAAGACTTAATTTTCATTATATTCTGTATATGCCTTACAGTGTCCATGCCTTACATTTATTTGCACATGTTGATTATAAAGGTTAAAATCTAGTGATCCCCTTATCGGTCATACTCTATACAAAATGTTAATTTGGTTTTTTTTAAATAATGTAACAATATCAAGATAACCAGACTGGTTTAACTGGGACTGTACAGGTTTTTATGCTTTGTCCCAATGTCCCAAACAAAAATTCCGGGCAAATTATGACCCAGTTTTTTAAAATCAATCAATTACTTATAGTGACACCTGTGTGTTGCTGGGGTGCAAAAAAAGCAAAGAATAGTACCACTGCGACCTACAAGGCGACTGAGGTAAGGACCATGGGAGCTAGCCTAATAAATAAAAACATTGCAGAAATCGGATGTGCTGGCCTACTTGTAGGCACATAACTGGCACAACACAGAATCTCTTTGGCTCGGATCACATACAAATCACAAAAAACGGTTAACAGATGGTTGATATGGAGCATTAGAAGAAGACTTAGAGTGAGAGTAGCATAATTGGTTCAAATTATAGTTTCAATGTTGAGCGTATATTCAACTTGATATTTACTGGAATGATGAAAAGAATTGTCTCAGTTTAGTTAAGGCAAACACAGACCTGTGAGATGAAAACAGAACAGGAACCCATGATGACCAAGGTCAGGAGGAGAAAATAGCCATGGGTAGGGCATAAGAAAGTCAAGTGTAACTAGATTAGCACTTAAGTTGAGCCTGCAAGGGCCAGAGACTCAATCTTTGGCCTTGTGGTCAAAGTTTCGCAGTCTACTACTGACAGGTGGGTTGGTTTGTGTGTTAGATGGGACATCAAGAGACCTCTAATTTTCCCTTTTCATTCCTCGAAAGAGATACTAACCGATCCCAACTGGATGGAAAACCAGGCACAGAACACACCATGTAAAATGATACTGCATTCCTATTGGTTTTTTTTCCCTGAAATTTTTTACTGCTAATTGGTATCCATGTTGTTTTGTTTTTATCTGGTTTGACTGGACAATAGACAGACAAAGATGAGATTACCTGAGCGGAGAGGAAACTGGTGTCAGAAGGTACTCATCCTTCAATTTGTTTAATTCACCATCATGCCATGTGTAGAGTTGAGCAGAATCTTCGAAATCTTTAACACCAAGTATACTTCGTATATGGCTCCTCTTAAATAGTCTTTGAGCAAGTCTGCAAGCTACGGCCCTGCTGGGAAAATGGTTGGGATAGCTTTCTGTCAACAACGAGATGAACACTGAGCCTCTAAACACATTTCTGTTTCGAGCTACATTGTCCTTTTCTCTCTCCATCTGAAAGAAAACATGATAATGAGATTATAAGAATGAACAGTCTGCAGAAGTTGTAGGAATAGTGTATGTACAAGTTGTAGGAATAGTGTATGTACAAGTTGTATGAATAGTGTATGCACAAGTTGTATGAATAGTGTATGCACAAGTTGTATGAATAGTGTATGCACAAGTTGTATGAATAGTGTATGCACAAGTTGTATGAATAGTGTATGTACACGTTGTGTGAATAGTGTATGTACAAGTTGTGTGAATAGTGTATGTATAAGTTGTAGGAATAGTATTAGTAGAATTTGTATGGATAGTCTCAGAGAGCCGTTTGGGGGGAGAGAAGAAAGAGAAGCAGAGCAAGACCTCAAACTTTATCTTCATGATGGAAGTAGTTGCTCTGTTTGCTACATTTCACTCTGCGTGTGACGGTCGTTCCGTGCGCGCTAGTTGGGAAACCCCCAGCCTGATTTCTTACCTTGATGAATAGACCTACCTGTATTTACACAACATTATCATTGGCTGCATGCACTATCTATCAAGCTGCTTAATTGAGAGGTCAACTTCTATACTGTCCCCCAATCTCTACACTTTCTTCCAAGAGCCATGATAACATTGTGAAAGTTATATGCTTCCATCTTGTGGGATACATTCCCTTCTGGTAGGGTCACAACTGTGGTCACATGACCAATTGTTTTATTAGCTTGTGCCATTCACGACATACTACATTTGATTCATGTGCTCTTAATATCATTAGCAATCTTGTGCAAGGCCTTTTTGATCCGTAGTAGTTTGCATGCGTGTGTTGTTGGGGATCGAAAGGGAGCAAAGAATAGTAACACTGCGACCTACAAGACATGTCGCAAGAGGCGAGTAAGTTAGGGTTTGGCTTGGGGCTGGCTTCCCTATCCTATAAGAAATTGTTGCCACAAAATCCAACCAACAATGAACAAGCCAAATAAAAAGAAAATACAAAATACAGAAGAGCTTGAGGGAGTTGCAGAAGATAGCTAAAGATAGGAAGACTTGGCATAAGTTATTTGAGGACCTATGCCCCAATCCGGGTTTAAAATGCATGAGAGAGAAAGAGAGAGTAGTTTGCATATGTCTCTTATTTATAACGTGTCTCTAGTGCAGCGGAGGAATATACTACGGATATCTTCATACCGAACAAGTTTTAACGTTGACGTGATCGCGATATCGTGGGGATGCCCAAGTTCGTACTCTACCACGGATATAATCAGCTGACGAAACAGAACGACAAGCAGTCGCTACAGGAAGTGAGCGGATACTATAATCAATCAATCAATCAAGTGCAATGCCTGTCGGCGTAGACGATCATGTCTCTCCACAACTCTCTCTACCCCCTTGGTACAGTTAATCAGTTCTGACAAATCTTTTGTCGAACGATGATGTCCGACCATCCACCATCTACTCCCCCTGCCTTCCATGATCTCTCCTTCCCTGAATGTTACCCGTTGTCACCAAATGTTCTAAACCTTCTCTTCGCATTATACGCCAGAAGAACCTTCATTGTCTGGTTCTTATCCTTTTGATAAGGCTTCTTTGTGTGCAGGCCTGATTTAAACCGTATCAGTTGTTTTCTTCGCTGTCCATGAATCTTTCAATTTTCTTCTGTAAAACCCCCATCTCTATGTCCATGATTCGCTGCCATATACATAAGTATTGGTTCAATATAACACTGGAGTACTCTGTCTCTGCAGTGTCAGTGAATTCACGCATATTGTGTTTTTCCTTTTCATAAAAGCTGCTTTCGGTTGAGCTATTCTACTCCTAATCTCTGTTTACATCTTTCATCTGATGTTAGAAATGCTACCAGATAGTTGAATCGATGGACTTGTCCACAGTCAGTATCTAGAGTTGGTTGTGACTTGTCTCAGTTATGTGTGCTTTATTTTGATATTGCACTGCGGTGTTTCCTGTTTCTTAGAGAAAACCATTACATTTGTTTTCTTTATATTCGTGCCTAATTCTTTTCACTTTCTCTTCCTCGTATGATGTCTATCAAGTCTTGTAGATCTTGTTCATTTGTCGCTATGACAAGTGTGTCATCATACTATAAAACTATAAGTAACAGATGTCTGCGAAAAATAATGAACATAAAATGGGACAATTCAGGAGAAGTGATGAAATCAGATAAAGGTCTCACCCGAGTGGTTACTGGGGCCCAAATTTGGGGTGTAAAGAATAGAACTACTGTTACCTGCCACGCATGCCGTAAGAGGCGACTGAGGAGGTCTGTGTGTAATCGGATGCACGTGTCCTAAACTTGTAGAAATCTATGCGTTTAGGGGCCTACAAACCAATGTGCAACGTATACACGTTCTTGGCAAAGATCAAACATATCACAAAGAGTGATTTAAATTGGTCGTAAAGAACGAACGCAAATAATAAGAAGAAGAGATAAATGTCTGATTAACCACTAGTATCATACGTTATAAGAATGAGAAGATTGAGATATATTGGGCACACCTTCAGAAGAAATGATCAAAGAACACCAAAGCAGGCATTGAAGTGGGAGGCAACGGCTTCAAGAAAGAGAGGACAACCTAGGGAAACCCTGAAACGAACTTTTCTGTGAGGCAAAAAATATCGGACTTAATTCCATGGAAGAGATTGGGCAAGTTGAACAGGACAGAGCAGTATGGAGAAATTACTTGCAGGTCCTATGTAACGTATAACGTATGAAAGGGAATATATATATATATATATATATAACAATAAGGCAGAACACCGCCCGCTGTTGAGCCAATCCAACTGTTACTGAGCTATACAACTAGTGAAATAAAGAAGTGTTGGTGATAGCAACCAAGTCGTAACATTGATAATCTCCATAATCCCCAGCTGAATATTACTCCGTCCTAGCGTTAAATGTTGCCCCTTATCTCGACTTCAATGTTGCTTCTTATCAGAAGTTTCAATAGGCAAAGGCTCCCAGTCACGTATTGACAAGAAGTGTGAACAAGAGGCTAAAATGTTCATAGATCGGTATGACTTTCATCTGAAGGTTCTCTTTGGTCAACAAACCGATACAAACAGAACAAGACTGTGTCCACACGCCAGGTCTTAAACTTCAAACAAAGCTGTGATATTTTCCAATTAAAGTACAGTCGTTCGTTCCATGCGCACATTCCTACATAGTTTCTGCTGAATTGGACGGTTTTAAAGTTAGGCGACTGATAAAGGAATGTGCTGGGAATTCCCGGTAGTATGTCTGAACCCTATACACATTCGATATGGGGGGAATTTTTATTATTGCAGCGAAGAGAAAGTGGTATAGTATTTCTTATCAGTTCACAACGGACAGGGAAGGGAGGGGTGTCTTTGTTGCTTGGAGTTATTGCGCTGGCCTCGCGTTCTAAAGGTGCTCGGTTCGTTTCCCGCGTAGAACGATCGGGATATTTGTCCACAGATTCCTGCATGCATATCGATCCTAGTCATATCAACGACGGGCGATAAAACGTAGGTACCGTGTTCACGTTGAGAACGTAACAGAACATTGGCAGTTGAAAATCGATAAAAATGGGCTGCCACGCCGCTGCCCGAAAAAAAACAACTGTATGCCATATGTACACAAATAAATACATTCAAATATTCTAGAATAATTAGAAATGGAACAAATGAGACAGAAGATTGTTGTGTGCTGTTTTCTGTTCTGAGTCTGCTATTGTAATCTTGTGTGTTTGCTTCCTCCACAACTCGTTATATATTTGTTTTATGTGTGTGTGTGTGTACCGTATCTTGTGTGTGTTTGCTTCCTCCACAACTCGTTATATATTTGTTTTATGTGTGTGTGTGTGTGTGTGTGTACCGTATCTTGTGTGTGTTTGTTTCCTCCACAACTCGTTATATATTTGTTTTGTGTGTGTGTGTGTGTGTGTGTGTGTGTGTACCGTATCTTGTGTGTGTTTGTTTCCTCCACAACTCGTTATATATTTGTTTTATGTGTGTGTGTGTACCGTATCTTGTGTGTGTTTGCTTCCTCCACAACTCGTTATATTTTTGTTTTATGTGTGTGTACCGTATCCAATATTGGGGACATTAGCTGCTGATATTTGTCATCTTTTTTTAAACTAGATCAGACCTTAGTAACCGCTAACGTATAAGTGGTGCCAAGAAAATGGACGACTCGTTTACTGTTGTTGATGGATAAGTCCTGTAAAGGATACGCCACGATTTTCATTTTTCAAATCTAGGAACAATGTATTTCTGAAACAAAAGATTTCAAGATTGGCTGCAAAACACACAAAGCCATGTTAATGTTATCTCACTAAATCCATACAAGACAATGTGAATTGGAGAATGGTCTGTTACACTGCAGCAACTGACTGGACCTATGGAATTTAATCGTCAAGTGTTTAATTAACAGCGAGACCAAAACATTGTGTTAAGTTAATGGCTTTTGGGCTCAGTTCAACATAATGTATCAGTAATTAGTATTATTTATGCTACGTACAACATACCGCGTCAAGTTACTGGCCTATAGCATGTACAACATACTGCTTCAAGTTACTGGCCTATATACTATGTACAACATACTGTTCAAGTTACCTAAAGCCATATACTATGCAACATACTGTATCAGTAATTAGTATTATTTATGCTACGTACAACATACCGCGTCAAGTTACTGGCCTATATACTATGTACAACATACTGCTTCAAGTTACCGGCCTATATACTATGTACAACATACTGCTTCAAGTTACTGGCCTATATTATTCAACATACTGTGCATATTACCGTCTATATTCCATGTCACATATGTCAATAGTTACCGACTCTATATTCCATGTCCAACATACTGTGTCAATAGTTACCGGCCTATATTCCATGTCCAACATACTGTGTCAATAGTTACCGGTCTATATTCCATGTCCAACATACTGTGTCAATAGTTACCGGCCTATATTCCATGTCCAACATACTGTGTCAATAGTTACCGGCCTATATTCCATGTTCAACATACTGTGTCAATAGTTACCGGCCTATATTCCATGTCCAACATACTGTGTCAATAGTTACCGACCTATATTCCATGTCCAACATACTGTGTCAATAGTTACCGACCTATATTCCATGTCCAACATACTGTGTCAATAGTTACCGCCTATATTATGTCCAACATACTGTGTCAATAGTTGCCGGCCTATACGCCCGCTCCAACAACAAAGTGTTAAAAGGTTATTAGTATAGTGACACTAAAGCTGGGTCGATATTTTACTGCAGTGAATAATGGCGCTCATTGCTGCAGACGTCAACAAAATAAAAACATTTTGAACAAAGAATGTTTGAAACCAAATTCTGCCTAGAAGCTGACGTCCAACTGAGACATAATCTAACCCGGTGTGTGTGTGTGTGTGTGTGTGCTGAAAGGCTACAGTTGTCTCCAGGTAGCCTACTAACAAACATCGAATAGCAATCTCGCACAAGTATTACCATATAACAACCATCCAATCAGAGAGTGCATCCTCATGTATTAGTCAACATTGTTTGATTGTCTGTACAAATCTCACTGCAGTAGCTGCATGGGCGTAGACCACGTTAAGGCGGATGGGAGAGGGGGCCTGTATGTATCCCTATCTCTGGAAAATGGTTCTTCAGTTTTTCTGGAAAATTGTTAACTAGTGTTATTATTAGCACATGTATTTTACATGATTGATTGATTGAACCATCATCATTGCACTTCGGTGAGTAACCATGTGTGCTCCGATCTCTTTCTTACACAGGAAGATCTCAGCTGCAGTGCACGAACTCCGTAGCACCGGCGAGGGTCCCCGGTGTAATTTTGAAGATGGTGAAGATATTTTTGTAGGAATTTTACTTTTAATCTTTTAATAAATTTTGCCCGGGCAGTGGCTTTCCAGCCTGCTCTACTCGATTTTGAAATGCCAAGAGTTCTTTTACGTGCTTAAATCAGCCCGCCTTCCCAGCGTGTTCGTAGAGCGTTGGACGACGGGTGATAAGCCCTCTGTGAGTGCGGGTTCAATTCCGCAGACTGGCAGAAAAGCCACAGGTTCTCCCGATTTACGGTGTTCGTGGCACCGAACCGAAGGGTTACGATGTCCATGGCACCGAGCCGAAGAGCTGAAAGCTCAAGTGCTTCTGGATCGGGGGACAAAATACGTGCTCAAATTGAACACGGGACTTACGTTCTATCGTCCGTCTCCGATAGGACTAGGATCTACGCTGAGATCGGGGATCTCTGGAAATGACAGATTAAGAAAAGTAACTTTGTGTATACTTCCGAATGTTATCTACTAAATTATATTTCCGGTTTTCTTGCCTGTGACCTTATTTGCTAATACAAGAGTCAGCCATCCCTAGCAATTAATTATGTGTTGATCATTATGTTAATAAAGATATCTTTGTCCAAGTTACATTTATAATGACACATTATGACATAATTTTCACGAGAGGACCTCTGAAGTCGGTTGAGAGGCTCGGCTAAATGGCGATGAACACTGGTGATAAGGAAAGCAAACAATCAAGCAAAAATCAGAGGCGTCATATTAGGCGCAATGGTTACATCTGATTAGCGAAAGAACAGGATATAAGGAAAGCAACCCTTCACGCAAAAATCGGGCGTCATGGCTACGCTTCAATGGCGAGGGACAGTGGTGATAACGAAAGCATCCATTCACGCATATTAGGTGTCATGGCTACTCCTGAATTTAAAGCCTAAGAACATGTCACTGCAGGCCAGTGGCGTCACTGGGGTTGGTGTCACCCAGTGCGGTAAACTCTTGGTGTCACCCCTCTAGACTTTCAGTCTTCTTCCGAGTGTTCCTGTACCATATATAATCGCATATAGTAATGTTTGTCAAATAAGTCAAAAAGTTAATAAGGACATAAGAAAGAAAACAAATTGAACAATATAACTTCAATACTTCAGGTAAAACATAAATAAAGAACTTCGACAAACTCGGACAAAGTTAAATTTTTGTTATTTAACATTAAAATTTATGTTATTTAAAAGTTTTCCTTCCTGGTCTTCAAAGCTGCAAACCTGTCAATCACATCATCAAAATCAATCTTTCACCATATCACTTTCAATTGATAATATAGCCAGATCAGAAAGTCTTGACTGTCCCATGGTTGATCGCAAATAGTTCTTTATAAGTTTCAGTTTTGAAAAGCTCCTCTCACATGAAGCCACAGACACACAGATCGTAAGAAATAGTTGTAGGCTTAGTGAGAGTATTGGGAGAGATTCAAGGAAATCCCAGTCAAATATGAATTTTAAAATATCAAATATTGACCAGTCTTTGGCTTCATTCACGTCATTAATTGGCGCGTTTGCAACTGACCCACGATTCTACTCAGACTCCGAGCAGCGCTGAATCTTATTCATTTAAGCACCAGACGCTCTGCATGGTGGCACCCCGTGCCTGCATGTATTTAACAATGAACGGTTATGAAACCCGACTAGACAAAGCTATGTCTGCTTTGTCAAATTTGCAATTTTTTATTTTGGTGTCACCCCTTGATGGTGTCACCCGGTGCGGCCCGCACCCCCTGCGTGACGCCCGTGCTGCAGGCTCAACCATCACATGCACAGAGTAAAGTCTGCTCAGACTGAAGGTGTGCATGTCAGAGAAAACACAGACTCCAGAGCACATCCTGCAGTCATGTCCATCATACATACACCAACGAAACGAAACATGGCCTCATGAACAAACCTTACAGAGCAAGCTATGGGGAACTCTCGAAGAACTCCAACTGACATGCAGCTTCATAGAGGCAACCCATCTCATGGTTTAAACGAGAATATAAAACGGAACGCAAAGAAGAAGTGTATGAGGATTGGCAAAGTTCAAGGGCATATTCTAAAACAGTTGAAACATATTTACGGTGACTCCTAATGGGTCTTATAAACAGCTCTATGGTGGGGGTTTTTTTTTTAGTGGATGGTAATTTTAAAGTACGCGATGGCACTGAAAATGCATTGTACGAGTTCCTTTTCATACATGCAACATCTCGTGAGAACGTCAGTTGGGTAACTGAACAACCCAATGTATTCATAAAACCGTTCAGCTAAAGTGAAAATTCCTGGAAATCAGATCACTCACGTCGCGTGACCGCATGGCGCATTCCAGAATTGTTGGATAAATAGTTCGTTTTAAAAACACAACATGCAAAAGCAGGGTTATATTGTCAGAAACTAAATTTAACACTAAGGAATACATGTATCAGTATCATTATTACTCTTCATTAATAAAAAAAAAATGCTTTCACAGAATATTTAAAATTGCAATAAAGCTTACCAGTCTTCTATCAAACATACATAAAAATCAGCCCATATAAACATGAATTTCTTATTTCACAGCTGACCTCGATTGTACCAACAACTCTTTTTTGAACTACGCTTTGCACTATTTGGTATAATGTAATTGTGTTCATGCTACTAATGTGTATTTCACACCGTAACCAACTACGATCGTACCCTTAGGATCTACAGCTAGTATACTTACCAGTAGAAGAATCCATGTTTAATCGAGAATACCACACAGCTGATAAATATCTCTCGTAATTACACATTTTCATGATTTTTAAAACATTAACTTAGCAAGTTAACTTGTGATGTGTAACTGTATGACAACCGAACGTACGTCAAACTATTAAAATATATGTTATTGACATCCAGATAAATGCTTCGAACATAAATCACTTTGGGAGGAAGAGAAATAGTTAAACATCTGCTTCGTAGTCTGCAAGTATCACAGAAACCGTTGCTCACTGAAGTAATTTACCGGCTAAGAACAGAATCTTGCTAACCACTTGTTGTGTTTCCTCATTTTCGACGGAGCGAGACGATAGAAACTTTCACCTGCGGCTGAACACGCAGACGATCTTACGGTTGTCCACTTATTATTAGCGATGGGCGAATAGTAATTTCGTTACTCGAATGCTTATTATTGCCTGGATCCGAAAATACAGAACAGTTTCTCGGAAAAGGTATTCGTTACTTTATCACTATAGTTCACTAGTTTATTCTGCTTTCACATGGAAGTCTGGCTACAATGAGTTTCCAGCAAATTCTGTTCCTTGCCCTTATTGTCATCATCATCAGGTGCCGTCTCCACATGAAGTTGGCTCATTGAGTTTCCAGCAAATTTTGTTCCTTGCCCTTATTGTCATCATCATCAGGTGCCGTCTCCACATGGAAGTCTGGCTACAATTGAGTTTCCAGCAAATTCTGTTCTTTGCCCTTATTGTACATTCTGAAAATCTGAATCTGGGGGTTTCTGTGACGTAGAAGTACTCATCTCTCACATCAAAGGTACTCGGGAACCATCGGGACATTTTTATGTGGCGTAGAGGTACTCTCTCACATCAAAGGTACTCGGAACCATCGGATATTTTTCCGTAGAGTACTGTCTCTGACATCAGAAAACCTGGAATCTTTTATGTGGCGTAGAGGTACTCGTCTCTCACATCAAAGGTACTCGGGAACCATCGGGACATTTTTATGTGGCGTAGAGGAGCTCGTCTCTCACATCAAAGGTACTCGGAACCATCGGGACATTTTTAGGTGGCGTAGAGGATGTCCCAAATCAAAGGTACTCGGGAACCATCGGGACATTTTTATGTGGCGTAGAGGAGCTCGTCTTCACATCAAAGGTACTCGGAACCATCGACATTTTATGTGGCGTAGAGGAGCTGTCTCACATCAAAGGTACTCGGGAACCATCGGGACATTTTATGTGCGTAGAGAGCTCGTCTCTCACATCAAAGGTACTGGGAACCATCGGGACATTTTTATGTGGCGTAGAGAGCTCGTCTCTCACATCAAGGTACTGGAACCATCGGGACATTTTATGTGGCGTGAGGCTGTCTCTCACATCAAAGGTACTCGGGAACCATCGGGACATTTTTCCAGAGATCACTGTGTAGGTGAGATCGAATTCCTAGTCCTATTGGAGACGGACGATAACACGAAGGTCCCGTGCTCAAGTTGAGCACATAAAAGAACCCTTAGGAGTTCAAAACTGAGAAGAGCAGGATGGAAAGCCGATGCCCGAGCAAATGTTATTAGAAAGATTGAAAAATAGCAATTTCTAGAAATTATTTTCACCATCTTCTAAATTACATTGGGGACCCTCGTCGGGGCTAATGATTTGATGTACTCGGCTACTCCTCGTCGGGGGCTAATGAGTTGGTATACTCGGCTACTCCTCGAGGTGCAATGATGATAGTCCTATCATAGCATCAATCAATCAGTCTATATGGCAATTATGTGTTACGCATTTGTAAACAAAGATTACCCTAATCCTATTAATAGCAGTGAACCAAATTATACACTGGAACGAGTTCGAGAATTAGGCGTTAAGATTGGACATACCAGACAGTGTCGTCTTCGTGGTAGAGAGAGAAATATAGTAATCAACTTCTCATGGGTACTGTGAGAAAATAGACTTTGGGATGGCTGTTGCAACGGAGGACAGAGCACGAATGGGAATGCCCAATGTGCCATGACGTCGATCGCATAACATAACATAATACCACAGTGTACTGCGTCTAGTTCTAGTTCCGACTGTAACAGTTTCACTGTTATGTCTAGGGTATATTCGGGGAAGGGGACCCAACCCCCCTTATTGCACTGGGTGTCCTGGAGCAGAGCCAACTATAAACTACTATAGCAAGGCTGTGCCTGGAGTCTGTAGGTAAACACCTTGTTTACAAATACTTAGTTGCTGACCAGTAGTTTACAAAATCACAACGGAATTGGTTTATCCCATGGTTTTCGGGGACTCCCTTAATCTCGGAAATCTCGAGACCAGGACAGGGGTCAGCTGGGATTTGCGAGGACTTAAGTTAGTAGATATAAAGGCAGTTGAACTTTAGATTTACAAGAGAGACGACACAAACTACTGAGGAGATATAGTTATAGACAGGAGAGAAAAGGACTTAAAAACAGTAGAGATATATTCAGTTGAACTTTAGATTTACAGGAGAGACGACACACACTACTGAGGAGATATAGTTATAGACAGGAAGAGAAAAAGACTACCAACATCTCCATCGATAATCACCTACTAAATCAAGTAAAAGATTTCACATACCTGGGAGCATTTTTTCAGCAAATGGAAGAATAACTAATGAAATTCAACACAGATGCAACAAAGCAAATCAAATGATAGGGCAAATGGCGCCCAATTTTAAGATGCAAACACGTCACCATGAACACAAAAAGAGCAATGTTCAACACAATCTTTCTTCCCACACTATGTTACCAGTGCCAAACCTGGACGCTGACAACAAACGATAGAAGAAAACTAGTCACAACAGAGATGAAGTGTCTACGCAGAATGCTGGGTGTAACAAGAAGAGACCGGTTGAGAAATGAAGACATCAGGAAAAAGTGGGTACAACATCAGTACTAGACTTCATCAAGAAACAACAAATTAAATGGTTCGGTCACGTAAGCAGATTACCATCAGACAGTGCACCCAAAGAGCAATGCTGCTCCGATACAATGGGTACAAAGCAAAGGCCGGCCACGCAAAAGATGGACCTCAGAGATAACAGAGGCGACGAAAGAGACTATCTACGAAGCGCATACTAGGGCCGTTTTAGAAATCTCTTCCTGACCTGACGCTGTGAGGCATACAGGATTCGAGAAAGAAAGAGAGAAAAAGACTCGAAGAGGTAACACACGAGACTGAGTTCCGTGGTACGAAGAATATTGAGAGAGAGGAAGACTAACTTATAGTCTTATATTTTTTCTGACAAAATTTAAAGAACACTAAGCTTTGAACAGTGAGGGAGATAGTCAGAAGTCAACTAGCGAAGTGAATAAGAGAATATTGTTTTCTTATACGGAGAGACATATAACCTTACAATCATCTGATGAATATTGGTGTTGTTGTGAACAAACACCCAGAGACCTTGATGACCAGAGAATATTGTTTTCTTATACGGAGAGACATATAGCCTTACAATCATCTGATGAATATTGGTATTGTGAACAATCACCCAGAGACCAGAGACCTTGATGACCAGAGAAGATTGTTTTCATATACGGAGGGACATATAACCTTCCAATCGACTGATGAATATTGGTGTTGTTGTGAACAAACACCCAGAGACCAGAGACCTTGATGACCAGAGAATATTGCTTTCTTATACGGAGAGACATATAACCTTCCAATCATCTGATGAATATTGGTGTTGTTGTGAACAAACACCCAGAAACCAGAGACCCTGATGACCAGAGACAAGACGACCAGAGACCAGACGACCCGGTTCTAGAGAGGCCACTTCTACGACCTAGGCCGAGACGACGTCCGAACTTTTAGTATGAGGATTCAAAAACAAACATTAACACTTGTAAAATTAACTGTTTTCGAGGAACTAGAGAACCCTGTTCAACGAACTTTTCAGTAATGGTAGAGAGTTCAGAGAGCGGCCACTTGTAGACCACTGTATTTCTGAACATAGTGTGCAACCACTAGCATACACAGAATTGCTGGCGATGACCATGTCAAATCCTTAGGCTGATGGGAGTTAACGCTAAGGTAAAGAAGAATTTCTGAACTAAGATATATTGTTTAATTATGAATTGAATTAAATTGCGGTGAACTTATAGAGATAGACGGTTTCCAATTAGAGTATAGAAGGAATTATGTTGATGTGAGTTGATGCCGAGGATTGATTTATTAAGATATACATTACAGGTGTCCAAAGTGACGTTGAGTTATGAGAGTTACCTGTGAATCAATATTTTTCTTTGCTATTAAAATTTATTGTTTTGAAGACCATAGTGTGTACTTATGTGTGTTCCTTGCTCTTCATGAGAGAGTATTATTCTATTAAATAAACACTACTACATCTTTTAACTGGGACCTTGTACCAGCTAGTCTGTTACACGACATGTACTGCGTCTAGTTCTAGTTGGACATGTACTGCGTCTAGTTCTAGATGTACTGCGTCTAGTTCTAGTTGGACATGTACTGCGTCTAGTTCTAGATGTACTGCGTCTAGTTCTAGTTGGACATGTACTGCGTCTAGTCTAGTTCTAGATGTACTGCGTCTAGTTCTAGTTGGACATGTACTGCGTCTAGTTCTAGATGTACTGCGTCTAGTTCTAGTTGGACATGTACTGCGTCTAGTTCTAGTTGGACATGTACTGCGTCTAGTTCTAGATGTACTGCGTCTAGTTCTAGTTGGACATGTACTGCGTCTAGTTCTAGATGTACTGTGTCTAGTTATAGTTGGACATGTACTGCGTCTAGTTCTAGTTGACAAAGTTTGTAAATTGATAAATTTTGAGTTACTACGAGAAACACCATTAGTCTTGTGTTGTGTTCTGGTCTCTTGCTGTTTTCTTTACGGCCTCTAGGATATTCGTCTCACCCCATTCCTAAAGACGAATCCATCTGCAGGTCTGTTTAGGACGTCCCTTTCCGTTTTTCTTGCAGGTTCCACTCAAGTGCTTGTCTAGTGACACTCGACTGTGATATATTCTTTAATTATTTATAGAAAGCTATTGTTCTCTCATTGAATCTGCTTTACTTAGACTATTAACAATAGCAGAGGTAGATGTTCTTAACAAGATGGAGATTAACTTAATACTAGTAGTCTTCTTCTTCTTCAAACGCTCTTTATCAACCATTGGTTAAACCACTCTTTGTGATTTGTATGTGATCTGAGCCTAAGAGTGATCGATCGTTCGTTATGTGCATACAAGAAGGCCAGCACATCCGATTTCGGCGACGCTTTTTATTTACTAGGATAGCTTTCCTATGCACCTACCTCAATCACTTCTTACGACATGTCTTGTAAGTCGCAATGTTACCATTTTTTTACTCCCCTTGCGAGCCTCGGCCCCTACTAGTGGGTTAGATGCTAATAGCCAACAATCACTAAGTAATGAGTAACGAGTAATAATTAACGAGTCTTACTTGTAAAAGTAACGGGTAATTAGTCATATTTAACAGTAACTGAAAAGCACATATCTAATATTTATTCAAAGCGAAACTTCGCGCGGTTGAAAAAGAGATCTTGCAAACAAGAGAGTTGTCGACCCATCTTCCCGCGCGTTAAGCCAGGACCCATTTTGGGAGGGTTACACAGCGTTTACAAAAAAACCGAAACACACACACAAAACTCAACAGCTTGAATCGCAAGTAAAGAGACTTAATCCCCACCCCCTGCTAAACTAAAGATAAACCAGATAGATATTCGCGGGGAAAGGTCTGCTGTGGCATGTGTCTGTACTTGAACCAAGCAAAAAATCGAAATCTTATTGACATTTACTTTGTCGACCTAAAACAGTTTTTTTTTAAAAAATGAATGTTGTCTGTTGTGACGACCAACTTCTATCAACCCCTTCTCATCACACAGCAACAAAGAAATATTATGTTTGCCTTTATGTGTTTCAGTTTCATTTCAGTGTTAGTCTCATTCACCATCTTCACAATGTTCTTTATCCTTATAACATCATTGTTTTGTTCTTCTATCACTTATAACATCATTGTTTTGTTCTTTTATAACATCACTGTTTTGTTCTTTTATAACATCACTGTTTTGTTCTTTTTATAATCATCACTGTTTTGTTCTTTTATACATCATGTTTTGTTCTTCTATATAACATCATTGTTTTGTTCTTTTATAACATCACTGTTTTGTTCTTTTATAACATCACTGTTTTGTTCTTCTATCACTTATAACATTGTTTTGTTCTTTTATCAGGGTGCAGAGAAAGATTCTCCTGACACTGTCAGATAAACTGAACATTATATGGAACAAAGGAAAAACTGAACATTATATGGAACAAAATAACAACTAAGAAACACATGCAGATATAATTAGGTGGAAGGTCAAGAATAAAAAAATGGTTATTTCATCACTGAAGTAATAGAAGACGATAAAGTTATTTCATCACTGAAGTAATAGAAGTCGATAAAGTTATTTCATCACTGAAGTAATAGAAGTCGATAAAGTTATTTCATCACTGAAGTAATAGAAGTCGATAAAGTTATTTCATCACTGAAGGAATAGAAGACGATAAAGTTATTTCATCACTGAAGGAATAGAAGTCGATAAAGTTATTTCATCACTGAAGGAATAGAAGTCGATAAAGTTATTTCATCACTGAAGTAATAGAAGTCGATAAAGTTATTTCATCACTGAAGTAATAGAAGTCGATAAAGTTATTTCATCACTGAAGTAATAGAAGTCGATAAAGTTATTTCATCACTGAAGTAATAGAAGTCGATAAAGTTATTTCATCACTGAAGTAATAGAAGTCGATAAAGTTGTTTCATCACTGAAGGAATAGAAGTCGATAAAGTTATTTCATCACTGAAGTAATAGAAGTCGATAAAGTTATTTCATCACTGAAGTAATAGAAGTCGATAAAGTTGTTTCATCACTGAAGTAATAGAAGACGATAAAGTTATTTCATCACTGAAGTAATAGAAGTCGATAAAGTTATTTCATCACTGAAGTAATAGAAGTCGATAAAGTTATTTCATCACTGAAGTAATAGAAGTCGATAAAGTTATTCATCACTGAAGTAATAGAAGTCGATAAAGTTATGTTCATAACGACTACTTGTTGTCGTTGAATAAAAATCGTGATATATCCTTCATTGAACTTCGCCATTAACCACAGTAAACTAGTAGTTGATTTGCTAGGCACCATTTATACGTACAGTAGTTTGCCATGGCTTTCTGAACGGTAAGCTCTATTTTTACCTTTTGTAAAAATCCACGTCGAACGAATTTGCTACCGGCTGCGGAGTTAGAACCAGATACGCTTGGATTGTGGTCGAGCGCACTACCACTTAAGCTACAGAGTTAGCCGCTATCTATTCAGGAGTTGTCAGGGCACGTAAATATGGTGCCTCTGACTGCCTTTTATGTGAAGGTTTGCTTTGCTTATCATCAATGTCAGTCGTCATTCAGGCGAGCATTACTTCGACTTCTGGGGTTTTTGTAATTTAGATCCCTAAGTATTTGATCAGGAAACACGTAGTCCAACCGTGTACCATGTGCACATCGAGAAATGTGTTCGCCCAAGTTGGACACGAACCGCAGAATTAGCATGGTGAGTCGCCCGAGTGGTTACCGGGGCCTAAATTTGGGGTGTAAAGAATATGACCACTGTTACCTGCCACGCATGTCGTAAGAGGCGACTAAGGAGGTTTGGCTGAAATCGGATGCATGTGTCCTAAACGTGTAGAAGTCTTATGCTTTTAGGGGCATACCAAACCAATGTGCAACGTATACACGTTCTTGGCAAAGTTCAAACATATCACAAAGAGTGATTAAAATTGGTCGTAAAGAACGAACGCAAAGAAGAAGAAGAGCATGGTGAGTAGGTACTAGCGAAGCATGTTATCCACTTGCTGTCGGCCCACATATCGAATATGATACCGACGATACTGAAAACAGTTGAAACGATATCCAAGATGGTGGTAATTTCAATGTTTGTGGTTGCGGCGACGACAAGAAAGATTGTGAGTACGATATAAGTTTATATAAAATAGATCAAAACCGAACCAATATAATTTTGTTCTCCTTCTTCTTTTGCCTTCCAACATTGTTGGGTATAGTAGATGGTGTCTCTGTGGCGTAGCGGTTAGGTGATCCAACATTGTTGGGTATAGTAGATGGTGTCTCTGTGGCGTAGCGGTTAGGTGATCCAACATTGTTGGGTATAGTAGATGGTGTCTCTGTGGCGTAGCGGATAGGTGATCCAACATTGTTGGTAAGTAGATGTCTCTGTGCTACGGTATGCTGCATCTGTTCAGAGATCCTCGGTTCAGCTTCCTCCTGAGTCATCGGAAATATTTGTCAGAGATCCCTGATCTAGGTAAGATCGAGTTCCCTAGTCTCATCGGAATATTTGTCCAGAGATCCCTGATCTAGGTAAGATCGAGTTCCTAGTCTCATCGGAATATTTGTCCAGAGATCCCTGATCTAGGTAAGATCGAGTTCCTAGTCTCATCGGAATATTTGTCCAGAGATCCCTGATCTAGGTAGATCGAGTTCTAGTCTCATCGGAATATTTGTCCAGAGATCCCTGATCTAGGTGAGATCGAGTTCCTAGTCTCATCGGAATATTTGTCCAGAGATCCCTGATCTAGGTGAGATCGAGTTCCTAGTCTCATCGGAATATTTGTCCAGAGATCCCTGATCTAGGTAAGATCGAGTTCCTAGTCTCATCGGAATATTTGTCCAGAGATCCCTGATCTAGGTGAGATCGAGTTCCTAGTCTCATCGGAATATTTGTCCAGAGATCCCTGATCTAGGTTAGATCGAGTTCCTAGTCTCATCGGAATATTTGTCCAGAGATCCCTGATCTAGGTAAGATCGAGTTCCCTAGTCTCATCGGAATATTTGTCCAGAGATCCCTGATCTAGGTAAGATCGAGTTCCTAGTCTCATCGGAATATTTGTCCAGAGATCCTGATCTAGGTAGATCGAGTTCCTAGTCTCATCGGAATATTTGTGCAGAGATCCCTGATCTAGGTGAGATCGAGTTCCTAGTCTCATCGGAATATTTGTCCAGAGATCCCTGATCTAGGTAAGATCGAGTTCCTAGTCTCATCGGAATATTTGTCCAGAGATCCCTGATCTAGGTAAGATCGAGTTCCTAGTCTCATCGGAATATTTGTCCAGAGACCCCTGATCTAGGTAAGATCGAGTTCCTAGTCTCATCGGAATATTTGTCCAGAGATCCCTGATCTAGGTGAGATCGAGTTCCTAGTCTCATCGGAATATTTGTCCAGAGATCCCTGATCTAGGTAAGATCGAGTTCCTAGTCTCATCGGAATATTTGTCCAGAGATCCCTGATCTAGGTTAGATCGAGTTCCTAGTCTCATCGGAATATTTGTCCAGAGATCCCTGATCTAGGTAAGATCGAGTTGATAGTCTCATCGGAGATGGACGATAAAACGTAGGTCCTATGTTCAAGTTGAGCACGCGTAAGAATCCTTGGAAGTTCAAAATTGAGTAGAGCAGGCTGGAAAGCTGCGGCCTAGGAAAAAATTTATTAGAAAGAATAAAAAAATTCCTACAAAATATTTTCACCATCTTCTAAATTACATCCGGAACACACTCCGGTGCTACGGAGTTCGCTGACATCTTCCTGTATAAGAAAGAGATGGCAGCACACATGGTTACTTACCGAAGTGCAATGATGATGATCCTATTAATCAATCAATCAATCAAGTGTTGGATAGGTTACATTTAACCACACTGCCCCTTAATGGAACAAACTTGAATGGGGAACGAAAGATAGTATTTCTTTATGACAGCAACGATCAAAAAGTTTCAAACTCGGCGACATGCTCAATTTGTGAATGAAAGGAAGGGACGTAATCTGAGCGTATGTCTAGACGTCTGGAAACCGGGAGTCACTACACTGTAGGGAGAGAACACTGTAGGCTTTTTTGCGTGTGCCTTGTTCTGTTTAGATATCTATCTAGACTAGAAGATTGCATACACTTCATACAAACATTCATTCTTCTACAGTTTATTTCAATCCAAATGTATACCACCAAGCAGTATATGATTATTTTGTTTTGTGTTTTTCTTCTTGAAAGAAATATTGTCTTTAGTGTGTACGTTTGTTTGTTGGCGGCTAAAAAAAATAATATAAAATACTATAACTTACTGTCTGTAATACCGCTTTTCGGGCAGTGTGGGAAAGGGGTGGGGTGGCATGTGCTGTAGAATTTAATGGTCGCATGGCTAGTGCAGTGCCGCCAAACTGTTCGGTTAGGATTTTTTTTATGCCACCCTCACCCCCTATTGACAGAAAAAACTAATTGACCTTACGGGGGACCGAACTCGGGTAGTTCGGTCCTCGGAGTTCGGTCCCCGGTAATATCAGAAAGTGTAGGCCAACAAACATAAAAAAATAAGATAAAAATAAACTCATTTTAGAGAAGACAAGTTAATTATAGTTAGGTTCTTTCTTATCAATAACACCTTGGTTTTTTCTTGGCACGGTTTTGATTGGTTCATTTCCTTCCAAAGGTAACAGCTGGGTCAACTCTCTATTCATTTGAAGGCCATTCTAAAAATAGTGCTGATGTCTGTCACGGGACAAAATTGTTCTAGGGCTATTCAAGGAAGGTTTGAACTTCTAGGGGCCAAGGTAATCAAGGTCACGGAATCAGCCTACCATATCCGAAATATGAACCACTGAAAATCTTCACTACACGTTTGCAAAGATGCCCTATTTTATTTAGGGATGTTTGTCACACACTTTATTTTGTATTTTCTGAATGTAGATACTATAAACAAAATTAGAACAAGTCATAAACTAGTACTCTTATTTGAAACGGTTGTGGGTAGGTATGAACGGTTGTGGGTAAGTATGAACGGTTGTGGTAGGTATGAAAGGTTGTGGTAGGTATGAACGGTTGTGGTAAGTATGAACGGTTGTGGTAGGTATGAACGTTGTGGGTAGGTATGAACGTTGTGGGTAGGTATGAAGGTTGTGGGTAGGTATGAAGGTTGTGGGTAGGTATGAACGGTTGTGGTAGGTATGAACGGTTGTGGTAGGTATGAACGGTTGTGAGGTATGAACGGTTGTGGTAGTATGAAGGTTGTGGGTAGGTATGAACGGTTGTGGGTAGGTATGAACGGTTGTGGTAGGTATGAACGTTGGGTAGGTATGAACGGTTGTGGGTAGGTATGAACGGTTGTGGTAGTATGAACGGTTGTGGGTAGGTATGAACGGTTGTGGGTAGGTATGAACTCGTATCCATCTTGAGTCATCCAACCTATTTGGATCCATTATTTAGTTTATTTAGTATTCATTGTGTGTATGTGTCCTTGAAAAAGTACACTACACAGATTTATTAAAGGTAGGCTTTCTATAAATTCAGCAGCAGTACGCTACACATATTTATTAAAGGTAGGCTTTCTATAAATTCAGCAGCAGTACGCTACACATATTTATTAAAGGTAGGCTTTCTATAAATTCAGCAGCAGTACACTACACATATTTATTAAAGGTAGGCTTTCTATAAATTCAGCAGCAGTACGCTACACATATTTATTAAAGGTAGGCTTTCTATAAATTCAGCAGCAGTACGCTACACATATTTATTAAAGGTAGGCTTTCTATAAATTCAGCAGCAGTACACTACACAGATTTATTAAAGGTAGGCTTTCTATAAATTCAGCAGCAGTACGCTACACATATTTATTAAAGGTAGGCTTTCTATAAATTCAGCAGCAGTACGCTACACAGATTTATATTGACTGAATGATTGATATGGACATCATCATTGCACTTTCGTAAGTAGCCATGTGTACTCCGGTCTCTTTCTTAGACAGGAAAATCTCAGCAACAGTAAACGAACTCCGTAGCCCTGGCGAGGGTCGCTGGTGTAATTTATACTATGGTAAAAAATATTGGGTATGAATTTTATTTGTTAATCTTTGTAATGAACTTTGCCCGGGCAGCGGTTTCTTTTGTTTGCTCAAATTGAACATGGGACCTACGTTTTATCGTCCGTCTCCGATAGGACTAGGAACTCGATCTCACCTACACTGGGATAAAGAATCTCTGGTAAAATATCCCGATCGCTCTACGAAGGGGCGTATCGAGTACCTTAAGAATGCGAGGCGAGCACCTATAACCTCTGCGCTACAGAGACCACCAAGAATTATATACAAATATCAAATGAATCTTGTGAATAATTTTGTTTCTGTTTAATGTTTTGGCTCATGAGGTGGCTTATTGAAAAAATGATAGTCAGAATGGTTTGTCAAGTGGCTAGTCGCAATATGAGAGTTAATGTATGTTATCTCTAATTACTTTTCACATCTCCAACTTCCACCTGCGGCGCACAGAGGTTATGTACTCGTCTCTCGTGCCAAAAGTACCACGTTCGCTCCCTCGTCGAACCATCTGGATATTTTTCCAGCTAGTCCTATCGGAGAGGGACGATAAAACGTAGATCCCGTGTTTAATTTGGGCACATAAAAGGACCCTTGGTAATTCAACATCGAGACGAGCAGACTGGAAAGCCGCTGCCCGGGCAAAATTCATGAGAAAACAAAAATAAAATTTCTACATAAATATCTTCATCTAAAAAACTACATCGGAGACCCTCGTCGGTGCTACGGAGTATGTGAACTGCAGCTAAGATTTTCCTATGTAAAACAGAGATCGGAGCACACACGGTTACTCACCGAAGTGCAATGTTGATGATCTTATCGATCAATCAATCAATCTTTTTACAGAACTTAATTGCTCGATTTCAGTTTTCTCAGGATTGTTTACATTCGGTCTCACCCAGGTACACATTACCTGACTGACTTCTGAGCCTTGGCCGCCGATAACAATCTGAGAGCATGCCTTGTCCAAGCTAACGTCTGCCTACAGGCAGTATTGTTCTTTTGAAGTCCAGCAAAAGTGTACTTGGCAGTTTGTTGTTTCTTTCAACCAGTTTCCGTCTCAGAGTAGTTAGTCGTCGACCACAACAATGGATATACTTAAACCTCTTATTCCTTCCTGTCTCTGTGCTAACTGCGGTCACTGGAGACTTATTTCATTTCTTTCGTGATCTGTTTGACTAATCTAGATGGTTGCGTACTTCAAAATGTTGGTCTGTAGAGCTAGGTAATGGGTGCCGTATGGAATAATGGTTTGTGGTTTGAATCCAGTGCTTGGTGTCATTTGGTTTTTTTTAAAGCTTATGGTGTCTCTGTGACGTAGAGGTTAGGTGTTCGCCTCTTGTTTCAAAGGTACTCGTTGCTCCTCGTGGAGCCATTGAGATCGAGTTCCTATCGGAGACGGACGATAAAACGTAGATCCCGTGTTCAAATAGAGAACTTAAAAGAACACTTGGTGGTTCAAAACCAGGCTGGAAAGCCGCTGCCCAGGCAAAATTGATTAGAAAAATTTCAAAAATAAAATTCATACAAAATATCTTCACCATCTTCTAAATTACATTGGGGACCCTCGCCGGTGCTACAAAGTTAGTGCACTGTCGCTGTTTAAGAAAGAGATCTAAGCACATATGGTAACTCACCGAAGTGCAATGATGATGGTCCAATCAATCAATCAATATTTTGGAATACCAAATACTTGTACTTTTGTCTATTTATTATTCATTGGCTCCGGTACTTCTTCTGTGTTTCTTCAAACTCATTATTCTTCTGTGTTTCTTCAAACTCATTATTCTTCTGTGTTTCTTCAAACTCATTATTCTTCTGTGGTTCTTCAAACTCATTATTCTTCTGTGGTTCTTCAAACTCATTATTCTTCTGTGTTTCTTCAAACTCATTATTCTTCGTTGCTTCAAACTCATTATTCTTCTGTGTTTCTTCAAACTCATTATTCTTCTGTGGTTCTTCAAACTCATTATTCTCTTCTTCTTATCTATCTACTATATAAGGCTTCGAAAAGTTGATTTTCACATTTTTCTTAAAACCCAACAGGAACTCAAGCCTATTGGTATATATTCTTGGGACCATTAATTTGAACTTAAATCTATCATCAAACAAAGTCAAAGCTGGCCTCTGCTTAAAAAAACAACCAACTGTAAACTCAAAAGAGTTATTTAGAGTTGACTGTGGCCACTCTAACCTAGGCTTAAACAAGGCTTTCATCTCTCCACAAATAAACAAACGAACCTCGGTTACGCGACATTGCATAATTTGCCTGATGGAAGTAGCCAGAGCCAACTATAAACTTATGGGCCTTCGGACTCGGTAAGAATTATGGGAAATCAGACCACAACTATACCACGTGACTTTGCATTCCAGTATTGGTGTATATAGACGAATTCGTTTTAAAATCAACACAAAATGCTAAATTAAAGTTGTATTATGCAACAAGTTAAGTTTAACAATAAGGAATATCAATATTATGAATATTTTTCACCAATAAATAATCATAGTCTCACAGAATTGAGTAAAATTGCAAAAAAGCTTGCAGTGTTATATCAAATATATATACATTCCAGCCCACTTATCTGATCTAGGTCAGGTTTCCCTTTGGTCAGTTGTCTGGCCTAGTTATCTAGAGTTGGCTGTGAAGTAGCCCAGTTAGCACTGTTTAGACAGACTGGCATGTTTTTCTTTGATGCTATCTTCTAATTTAAATGACATTTATTTGTCTATCACTTCTAAACATAAATATTATAGGCATGTATCTCTTACTCATGCATAATCATCAATGGCTTCTTTGTCTCATGAGACTATATGCTTTTCGTTACGTAGTTTGTTCTGTGCTGAATCACAACGTATGTTGTAGCTGTAATGCCCATATTCTGAAGTTGCAATCCTTGACATAGTTGTTGCAAGTGAAACTGGTAAATAAAAGCTGATGCAGAGAATGGTCTCTCTCTCTGCCCTCTTTTGCCTTCATATGTGATGATGTTTCTGTTTTTTCTTTTGAGCCATCACTCACTGCCTCTCGCCATGCTGCATGTCTTTGCCAACCACTCCCAATTTTCTTTGTCTATACTGCATGATATTAGATCATGCTTGTAGGTGCCAATAAAGCATAGTAATGGACACCTATGCCGTCTAGTACCAGTTGCGAATTGGCCATACAGAATGTCATTTGCGATTCTACCATCGTATGCCCAAGTATTTGTATCGTCTTTACATTGCTGCCCAAGTATGTGTATAATTTTACTTAAAGTTTGGTGGTTTCAACAAGGAATATCGGATTGTCGTTTGCTTAGTTAATTCTCACCACCTTTGTCTATTCCATAAGAATATGTTTAGACTTAGTTTAAATAAACCGCTGAAGTTGGAGAAGGCAAGCATGTATGACTGGGATCACTGATAATAAGAAAAGCAGGCCTACGCGCAAAAAATCAGTCAGAGACGCCATACCACGCGTCCTTACTACGCTTGATTTCATATAGGACAAACGCAAGAAGTTACAAACCTCAGGCATGTATATTTTAACGTCACATTTTATTGAACAGAAGTTGTCTTTAAATAAAACACTACATGATATGTAACCAAGAAGATGTAAAAACTAGTCTGTAACGTTGTCCGATTAGCGGATGTGGGACAGACATTTAAAGTGAAGTAAATATGCAAGTGATGAGGAAATGAAGAGATAACAGAACTATGGTCCTGATCTTCTATAACACACTAAATGTATTGTAGTTTTAAACACAAAGAAATATAACACATCTGCACACATAGATAAACAAACACGCAATGAACAACACATATTATCTGATGAACAGTGACATTTGACGAGTGTAGAGATGACATCAAGTGATGTCACCAATGACATCAATAACAGGTGTACGATATGAAGGAGCCAAAGATGACAATATCCTATATATGATATATATATATAAAAGAGTATAAAAGCGACGGATTGACTTCCACCAGGTTACCCCCAGCTCCGTACCTGTCGGCAAAGATGGCACAAACTCTACGGAGAGTATGGAACAAAGCACGAACTCCGTAGCTTGCAGCAACAATTCTAGAGATCTCATAAGAAAGTGCTAATGTGACTCGGCCCGGATTGGAACCCACAACCTTTAGTACGACGGGCAAACGTATTAACCACTTCGTCATATTTACCTCACTTCGCCATATTTACCTCACCTCGCCATATTTACCTCACTTCGTCATATTTACCTCACCTCGCCATATTTACCTCACCTCGTCATATTTACCTCACCTCGTCATATTTACCTCACTTCGCCATATTTACCTCACCTCGCCATATTTACCTCACCTCGTCATATTTACCTCACCTCGCCATATTTACCTCACCTCGTCATATTTACCTCACTTCGTCATATTTTACCTCACTTCGTCATATTTACCTCACTTCGCCATATTTACCTCACTTCGCCATATTTACCTCACTTCGCCATATTTACCTCACCTCGCCATATTTACCTCACCTCGTCATATTTACCTCACTTCGTCATATTTACCTCACTTCGTCATATTTACCTCACTTCGTCATATTTACCTCACCTCGCCATATTTACCCCACCTCGCCATATTTACCTCACCTCGCCATATTTACCTTACTTCCATTTTTACCCCACCTCGCCATATTTACCCCACCTGCCATATTTACCCCACTGCCATATTTAACTCGCCATATTTACCTCACCTCGCCATATTTACCCCACTCGCTACATTTAAACCTCACCTCGCCATATTTACCCCACCTCGTCATATTTACCTCACCTCGCCATATTTACCCCACCTCTGCCATATTAGCCCCACTCGCCATATTTACCTCACCTCGCCATATTAGCACTCAATTGTCATTATTGAAGTATCGAATACTTGTACAAGAGTACATCATTAAATCAGGAATACTTGTCCAAGAGTACATCATTAAGTCAGGAATCAGTGTACAAGAATACATCATTAAGTCAGGAATACTTGTACAAGAATACATCATCAAGTCAGGAATACTTGTACAAGAATACATCATTAAGTCAGGAATACTTGTACAAGAATACATCATTAAGTCAGGAATACTTGTACAAGAATACATCATTAAGTCAGGAATACTTGTACAAGAATACATCATTAAGTCAGGAATACTTGTACAAGAATACATCATTAAGACAGGAATACTTGTACAAGAATACATCATTAAGTCAGGAATACTTGTACAAATATGCATCATTAAGTCAGGAATACTTGTACAAGAATACATCATTAAGTCAGGAATACTTGTACAAAAATACATAAAACAAACACAGAATTGCACAAGCAAATACACGATTACGAAGTGAAAGTACCGTACTAGTCTCTCAGCCCATAAATTATATACTCGGTTCTGCTTCTTGCGTTCTTTCCCAAAATTCGTGAACATCTTTACCGACCAATATAAAATCATCCACTTAACCTGCTGCCTTGCAGGTCGGCTGGGGCAGAGAAGGCGAACCTAGTAAAGCTGCTGAAACTCGGACACAGCACCGAAGGATAAACAACAGAGCTCCAAATGTCGCTGAAGATGGACGAAACCACATATGCTAAGGCTGCATGAATCAGGTTTCCAAATGAATGTGATTTATGGGAAAATCTGGTACATCAGTCTAAGGGTGATCGCGAGAGAGAGAGACAGAGAGAAATCATCCACTTGACATAAACTATTGATTTTACATTTTTCTATTGATAACAGTCTGACCTTCGTAAATTATTTTTGCTCCCAAACCTTTAGTGCTGTAAGATTTTACTTATTTTTTTATTAGTAAAATAATAGCGATGCTGATTTGGTATACATGTAGAAGTTTAACAGTACGATAGTCAAGTATTCCAAAAACTACGCATATGTGTGCTAAACATGCAATTTAGCACCAGTAAAAATCGGTAATCCCGCGGAATTAATTAATCAGTTCGCAATTTATCCGAACGATTGTCGTTGGCATATGCACACACCATTTATTTTCATTGATAGAAGTGGAAGATATCTGCTCACTATGTTTTTGGGGGTTTTTTGCGTTCATTCTTTACGACCAATTTTAATCATTCTTTGTGATATGTTTGATCTTTGCCAAGAACGTGTATACGTTGCACATTGGTTTGGTAGGCCCCTAAACGCATAGACTTTACATGTTTAGGACATGTGCATCCGATTTCAGCCAAAGCTCACTATGTCACACTGCTTGTTATAATATGTGATAGGGATCCGCCTATGCAAACATTCAGTAAATTATGTGAGCATGGACGGACCTCGTGTATCGTATGAGCATAGATGCGTGTATCGTATGAGCATAGATGCGTGTATCGTGTGAGCATAGATGCGTGTATCATGTGAGCATGTACCCGTGTATCATGTGAGCATGGATGCGTGTATTATGTGAGCATGGATGTGTGTATCGTGTGAATATGGATGTGTGTATCGTGTGAATATGGACGTGTGTATCATGTGAATATGGACCTGTGTATCATGTGAACATCATTGAACATGGTCACATTATCATACAAACAGTCAAACATGCTTAGTATATCATACAACTACACTCAGTATATCATTGTAAACACTTCAAATACACTATCACTACAGTTAGGTAGGATATCCGCCATGTGTGTGCCGGGACCAGCAAGGCAAGCAAAGAATAGTACCACTGCGATCTACAATGCATGTCGTATGAGGCGACTGATGTAGGCCCTAGGGATGCTACCCTAGTAAATAAAAAGCATCGCAGAAATCGGATGTTATGGCCTACTTGTAGTCTTATAACTGGCACAACGTACACAATCGCTCTTATGCTCACATCACATACAAATAACACAGAGTGGTTGACAAGTGGTCGATATGGGGTGTTGGAAGAAAAACGTAGAATATCACTGGATATCACTAGTCAGGTACTATAACTGTTATTGTTATCAAATATTTACTGAAATGAGAAACGACGAGCATAGCTGACAATGTCGGACTACAATACGCTGATGTAGCTGAGTGTAGCTGAGTGTAGCGTGTACATATATACAGAAAACACACACACAACATTTACAAGTACTAACTTACTTGAAAATTGGAGACGGTACCTCCTGTGTTAGTCTTATGTCCTTTTAATTCATAGATTTGAATGTGTTATGAACGGTGGAATACACCGATTCAGTTTTATACACACACGTTGACATATCTACACGCTTGAGCAGGTATCTATCTATGTACACACAACTTGACAACACAGGGGTCCCGTATCCACCGTCTCTCCCAACAAACAATGCATGGGGCCCAAACATGGACCAACAGCCCTAGGGCTTGAGTTGACCCATTAAAATCACGACACTGCGGCGACATCCACTGTACAGTTCATGATCTTAATATCTTAGGCCTCTCCTATCTGGAAATTGGGACCAGGTATTTGGAGCAATCACATCAAAGGCTACAGGTGTACTGCTGAGCTAAAGTTAGAGATCTGGACCGGTTCACATCATTATCACAAAGTTATCAAATTGTTATCAAACGTGCATAGTTTGTGAGAAGTTGGGTTTGAATGTTTGCTTTTATTTTGTCTTAGATTCGCTCGACGAGAATGAAATAACTGTTGGGTAAAATACATACGAGAATGAAATAACTGTTGGTAAAATACATTAGGTTGACTTTACCTTGCGTTCGAAGGTGTGGGTTCGAATCCAGACCACGCCGTTCTATTCACGTGTGCATTTTTTCAGCATTGTTGCTGGAGCTACAGAGTTCCTGCTTTGTGCAAATCTTTCGACAGGTGACGTGCCATTTCTGCGGAGAGTGATCGAGCCATGTGTGGGTGACAATGAAGTCCATACTTGGAGTTTAGATCCTCTTTAAGCTGATTTATGGAAGAAGGGGAAATGTAGAGAGAGAGATAAAACAGGAAGAGGATTAAAGAAATAGCAAAGAAGGAAACACATAAAGGGAAGTATGCGAGATATGGACAGAACAGAGCGGTGAGTGATAGAGAGAAACTGATGAATGAAAGGCGAAGAAGGAGACAGGCAAAACTAGGAAGCTAGATGGAGAGGAGGAAGGAGTGGAAAGTAAACCGATTGATGGATGGAGAGAGAGAGGTGAACATCAGAAAGAGAATGACAGGCAGAGAAAGAAAAGGGTGACATCGAGATATGAAGATGGGATAGAAGCCAGTGCGAGGAAAGGTACAGAGAGATGTAGACATGGTACGTCAGAGAGAGAGATGGACGAGGATGAGATTTGGCTACAGACAGTGAGAAGGTACAGGTGCGACACGAACGTCTCTACTAGGTACACATAGTTGTGAAGTGACATTATAGCAATTTGGCTAGTACTTTGAAAAGTAACAACAAGGAAATGTCCACCAAACTCTAGAGGACTATCTGAAATTCCTGACAGGAGGACGTGACATTAATCTAAAACTATCTGAAACCACAGAGGACGTGACATTAATCTAAGAGGACTATCTGAAATTTCCCGGGCAGAAGGACGTGACATTAATCTAAGAGGACTATCTGAAATTCCGGACAGGAGAACGTGACATTAATCTAAGAGAACTATCTGAAATTCCGGACAGAAGGACGTGACATTAATATAGACATTCCTGCTTCTAAATGAGACAGCACGTGAAGATATATATTTAAAATTTAAAAAATACAATTTCCCTTATCACTTTCAGACTATGAAAGTATGAAGTCACTTCATATTTATATTCCTGAGAATGCAGAAGGTATGAGTACCAATTTCTTTCCTCACGCGTGGAATGTTGAGTGCACACTCGTGTGCCTGAACCGATAGGTGAACACTTATGCATTATGTCAATCCGTCATACAATACATACATATTATATATATATATATTCATCAAGGAAAATTAAATATTTCGGACACATCAAACGACATGAGTGCCTAAGAAGATAATTTTGAAGGAATGGTGCCTGGAAGAATAATGAGAGGAAGACCTAGAAGACGATGGGTGCAAGATGTTGTTATCGAAGATCTGAGAATGACTGCTGCGGACACCGGTCAACGTGCACAGAACAGAGAGTTTTTCATGACTGCTGTCATGGGAGTCAAGTTCTGGAAGGGACAAGCTACTTGATGATGATATAGATATTAATTTTTTTATAAATGAGACAAGACGTGAATATATATTTTCTTTCAAATGGGACAATAGAACATGGGAAAAACTAACATTTTTCCAACATAGCTTCCAATAATATTGTGCATACAACCTTCGCATGTCTCAACAAGTGTACCTTGGAGAGTACAAATAGAAAATAGCTGGCATGCGGTGGTGAAGAGGTAGTGCGAGACGGCCCCCAACAAACAAACTTAGCTAAACAAGCATGAGCGTAGAGGAAATGTAAACAATGCTTAACTTACGACCACGTTTCTTGTTGAAATGATGTAGGGTAGATAATCCACATAATTCTAATCAAATTAAAAACAAGAGAAAGAGTTATCGGCCTTTTTGATTTATGCCCCGTCAGACGGAGATATATCTTCTTACCTCGAACGCTTTATATCGACAACTTGTTAACCACTCTTTATGATTTGTATGTGATCAGAGCCTAAGAGCGATTGCACGTTGTGCCAGTTATACGCCTACAAGTAGGCCAGCACATCTGATTTCTGCGACGCTTTTTATTTACTAGGGTAGCTTCGCTAGGTCATACTTCAGTTGCCTCTTACGACATGCCTTGTAGGTTCCAGTGTTACTATTCTTTGCTCCCATTTAAGGATCCCTGTAACATATAGGCCGGAATATCAGTAACCTTCCTGCTAAGTATATTGCAGTCACGGATTTATCCTAGTAGCAGAGATGAAATATTAATATCTTATACAACAGTGTTAGCTATCCAACATTTTTATATATTGGGGTGCATCTAAATAATGTCTTTCGAGGCGCGGTCGCCATGTAGCAATTGCAATAACAATACTAAAATATATATATTATATATAATGTCTTTCAGAGCCGGTCGCCATGCTAGCAATTGCAATAACTAATACTAATATATATATATATATATAAAATATGTCTTTCAAGGCGATGTCGCCATGTGCAATGTGCAATAACAATTACAATAAATGTATATATATATAATGTCTTTTGAGGCGCGGTCGCCATGTGCAATTCAATTCCTGAATACTAATATATATAATATAATGTCTTTCAAGGCGCTCCCATGTAGCAACTGCTGAAGAACATACTAATATTTATAATATTTACTCGTATCGATATAAGTTACATAGGGTCTGCAGTAATTTCTCATACCGATCAGTCCTGGGTACTTCGCTCAATCTCTTCTTTGGAATTGAGATATTACTTTTACTACGACTACGACTACTGCTAGCGGAAATAAAGCAAGTAAAATAATTTTAAAAATACATATATTTTTGATGAGCCACAAATAGGTTGGATGCTGGATGGATAGAATGAAGATAGATATGTAATACAAATGTCGATGTCTGGTACAAATGTCCATGTTTGGTACAAATGTCCATGTGTGGTACAAATGTCCATGTGCGATACAAATGTCGATGTCTGGTGCACATGTCGATGTCTGATACACATGTCGATGTCTGATACAAATGTCGATGTGTTATACAAATGTCCATGTGTTATACAAATGTCGATGTCTGATACAAATGTCCATGTGTAATACAAATATCGATGTGCGATACAAATGATCAATGTATGCGTAACTACCACATGTTTACCTCCCACATAACCGCTTGTAGAATGTCAACGAGACAACATCCTCACATGTTTACCTCCCACATTACCGCTTGTAGAATGTCAACGAGACAACATCATCACATGTTTACCTCCCACATTACCGCTTGTAGAATGTCAACGAGACAACATCATCACATAATTACCTCCCACATTACCGCTTGTAGAATGTAAACGAGACAACATCCCCCACATGTTTACCTCCCACATAACCGTTTGTAGAATGTCAACGAAACAACATCCTCACATGTTTACCTCCCACATTACCGCTTGTAGAATGTCAACGAAACAACATCCTCACATGTTTACCTCCCACATTACCGCTTGTAGAATGTCAACGAGACAACATCCTCACATGTTTACCTCCCACATTACCGCTTGTAGAATGTCAACGAGACAACATCCTCACATGTTTACCTCCCACATTACCACTTGTAGAATGTCAACGAGACAACATCCTCACATGTTTACCTCCCACATTACCGCTTGTAGAATGTCAACGGGGACAACATCCTCACATGTTTACCTCCCACATTACCGCTTGTAGAATGTCAACGAGACAACATCCTCACATGTTTACCTCCCACATTACCGCTTGTAGAATGTCAACGAAACAACATCCTCACATGTTTACCTCCCACATTACCGCTTGTAAAATGTCAACGAGACAACATCCTCACATGTTTACCTCCCACATAACCGTTTGTAGAATGTCAACGAGACAACATCATCACATGTTTACCTCCCACATTACCGCTTGTAGAATGTCAACGAGACAACATCCTCACATGTTTACTTCCACATTACCGCTTGTAGAATGTCAACGAGACAACATCCTCACATGTTTACCTCCCACATTACCGCTTGTAGAATGTCAACGAGACAACATCATCACATGTTTACCTCCCACATTACCGCTTGTAGAATGTCAACGAGACAACATCCTCACATGTTTATCTCCCACATTACCGCTTGTAGAATGTCAACGAAACAACATCCTCACTGTTTCCCTCCCACATTACCGCTTGTAGAATGTCAACGAAACAACATCCTCACATGTTTACCTCCCACATTACCGCTTGTAGAATGTCAACGAGACAACATCATCACATGTTTACCTCCCACATTACCGCTTGTAGAATGTCAACGAGACAACATCCTCACATGTTTATCTCCCACATTACCGCTTGTAGAATGTCAACTGAAACACTCCTCACATGTTTACCTCCCACATTACCGCTTGTAGAATGTCAACGAGACAACATCCTCACATGTTTCCTCCCACATTACCGCTTGTAGAATGTCAACGAGACAACATCCTCACATGTTTACCTCCCACATTACCGCTTGTAGAATGTCAACGAGACAACATCCTCACATGTTTACCTCCCACATTACCGCTTGTAGAATGTCAACGAGACAACATCATCACATGTTTACCTCCCACATTACCGCTTGTAGAATGTCAACGAGACAACATCCTCACATATTTACCTCCCACATTACCGCTTGTAGAATGTCAACGAAACAACATCCTCACATGTTTACCTCCCACATTACCGCTTGTAGAATGTCAACGAGACAACATCATCACATGTTTACTCCCACATTACCGCTTGTAGAATGTCAACGAGACAACATCCTCACATGTTTACCTCCCACTTTACCGCTTGTAGAATGTCAACGAAACAACATCCTCACATGTTTACCTCCCACATTACCGCTTGTAGAATGTCAACGAAACAACATCCTCACATGTTTACCTCCCACATTACCGCTTGTAGAATGTCAACGAGACAACATCCTCACATGTTTACCTCCCACATAACCGCTTGTAGAATGTCAACGAGACAACATCCTCACATGTCTACCTCCCACATTACCGCTTGTAGAATGTCAACGAAACAACATCCTCACATGTTTACCTCCCACATTACCGCTTGTAGAATGTCAACGAGACAACATCCTCACATGTTTACCTCCCACATTACCGCTTGTAGAATGTCAACGAAACAACATCCTCACATGTTTACCTCCCACATTACCGCTTGTAGAATGTCAACGAGACAACATCCTCACATGTTTACCTCCCACATTACCGCTTGTAGAATGTCAATGAGACAACATCCTCACATGTTTACCTCCCACATTACCGCTTGTAGAATGTCAACGAAACAACATCCTCACATGTTTACCTCCCACATTACCGCTTGTAGAATGTCAACGAGACAACATCCTCACATGTTTACCTCCCACATTACCGCTTGTAGAATGTCAACGAGACAACATCCTCACATGTTTACCTCCCCCATTACCGCTTGTAGAATGTCAACGAGACAACATCATCACATGTTTACCTCCCACATTACCGCTTGTAGAATGTCAACGATACAACATCCTCACATGTTTACCTCCCACATTACCGCTTGTAGAATGTCAACGAGACAACAATCCTCACATGTTTACCTCCCACATTACCGCTTGTAGAATGTCAACGAGACAACATCATCACATGTTTACCTCCCACATTACCGCTTGTAGAATGTCAACGAAACAACATCCTCACATGTTTACCTCCCACATTACCGCTTGAGAATGTCAAGAGACAACATCCTCACATGTTTACCTCCCACATTACCGCTTGTAGAATGTCAACGAGACAACATCCTCACATGTTTACCTCCCACATTACCGTTTGTAGAATGTCAGAGGAGACAACATCCTCACATGTTTACTCTCCCATTACCGCTTGTAGAATGTCAACAAAACAACACCCTCACATGTTTACCTCCCACATTACCGCTTGTAGAATGTCAACGAGACAACATCATCACATGTTTACCTCCCACATTACCGCTTGTAGAATGTCAACGAGACAACATCCTCACATGTTTACCTCCCACATTACCGCTTGTAGAATGTCAACGAGACAACATCCTCACATGTTTACCTCCCACATTACCGCTTGTAGAATGTCAACGAGACAACATCCTCACATGTTTACCTCCCACATTACCGCTTGTAGAATGTCAACGAGACAACATCATCGCATGTTTACCTCCCACATAACCGCTTGTAGAATGTCAACGAGACAACACCCTCACATATTTACTCCCACATTACCGCTTGTAGAATGTCAACGAAACAACATCCTCACATGTTTACCTCCCACATTACCGCTTGTAGAATGTCAACGAGACAACATCATCACATGTTTACCTCCCACATTACCGCTTGTAGAATGTCAACGAGACAACATCCTCACATGTTTACCTCCCACATTACCGCTTGTAGAATGTCAACGAAACAACATCCTCACATGTTTACCTCCCACATTACCGCTTGTAGAATGTCAACGAAACAACATCCTCACATGTTTAACTCCCACATTACCGCTTGTAGAATGTCAACGAGACAACATCCTCACATGTTTACCTCCCACATAACCACTTGTAGAATGTCAACGAGACAACATCCTCACATGTTTACCTCCCACATTACCGCTTGTAGAATGTCAACGAGACAACATCATCACATGTTTACCTCCCACATTACCGCTTGTAGAATGTCAACGAGACAACATCCTCACATGTTTACCTCCCACATTACCGCTTGTAGAATGTCAATGAGACAACATCCTCACATGTTTACCTCCCACATTACCGCTTGTAGAATGTCAACGAGACAACATCATCACATGTTTACCTCCCACATTACCGCTTGTAGAATGTCAACGAGACAACATCATCACATAATTACCTCCCACATTACCGCTTGTAGAATGTCAACGAGACAACATCCTCACATGTTTACCTCCCACATAACCGTTTGTAGAATGTCAACGAAACAACATCCTCACATGTTTACCTCCCACATTACCGCTTGTAGAATGTCAACGAAACAACATCCTCACATGTTTACCTCCCACATTACCGCTTGTAGAATGTCAACGAGACAACATCCTCACATGTTTACCTCCCACATTACCGCTTGTAGAATGTCAACGAGACAACATCCTCACATGTTTACTCTCCACATTACCACTTGTAGAATGTCAACGAGACAACATCCTCACATGTTTACCTCCCACATTACCGCTTGTAGAATGTCAACGAGACAACATCCTCACATGTTTACCTCCCACATTACCGCTTGTAGAATGTCAACGAGACAACATCCTCACATGTTTACCTCCCACATTACCGCTTGTAGAATGTCAACGAAACAACATCCTCACATGTTTACCTCCCACATTACCGCTTGTAAAATGTCAACGAGACAACATCCTCACATGTTTACCTCCCACATAACCGTTTGTAGAATGTCAACGAGACAACATCATCACATGTTTACCTCCCACATTACCGCTTGTAGAATGTCAACGAGACAACATCCTCACATGTTTACTCCACATTACCGCTTGTAGAATGTCAACGAGACAACATCCTCACATGTTTACCTCCCACATTACCGCTTGTAGAATGTCAACGAGACAACATCATCACATGTTTACCTCCCACATTACCGCTTGTAGAATGTCAACGAGACAACATCCTCACATGTTTATCTCCCACATTACCGCTTGTAGAATGTCAACGAAACAACATCCTCACATGTTTACCTCCCACATTACCGCTTGTAGAATGTCAACGAAACAACATCCTCACATGTTTACCTCCCACATTACCGCTTGTAGAATGTCAACGAGACAACATCATCACATGTTTACCTCCCACATTACCGCTTGTAGAATGTCAACGAGACAACATCCTCACATGTTTATCTCCCACATTACCGCTTGTAGAATGTCAACGAAACAACATCCTCACATGTTTACTCCCCACATTACCGCTTGTAGAATGTCAACGAGACAACATCCTCACATGTTTACCTCCCCCATTACCGCTTGTAGAATGTCAACGAGACAACATCCTCACATGTTTACCTCCCACATTACCGCTTGTAGAATGTCAACGAGACAACATCCTCACATGTTTACCTCCCACATTACCGCTTGTAGAATGTCAACGAGACAACATCATCACATGTTTACCTCCCACATTACCGCTTGTAGAATGTCAACGAGACAACATCCTCACATATTTACCTCCCACATTACCGCTTGTAGAATGTCAACGAAACAACATCCTCACATGTTTACCTCCCACATTACCGCTTGTAGAATGTCAACGAGACAACATCATCACATGTTTACCTCCCACATTACCGCTTGTAGAATGTCAACGAGACAACATCCTCACATGTTTACCTCCCACTTTACCGCTTGTAGAATGTCAACGAAACAACATCCTCACATGTTTACCTCCCACATTACCGCTTGTAGAATGTCAACGAAACAACATCCTCACATGTTTACCTCCCACATTACCGCTTGTAGAATGTCAACGAGACAACATCCTCACATGTTTACCTCCCACATAACCGCTTGTAGAATGTCAACGAGACAACATCCTCACATGTTTACCTCCCACATTACCGCTTGTAGAATGTCAACGAGACAACATCCTCACATGTTTACCTCCCACATTACCGCTTGTAGAATGTCAACGAAACAACATCCTCACATGTTTACCTCCCACATTACCGCTTGTAGAATGTCAACGAGACAACATCCTCACATGTTTACCTCCCCCATTACCGCTTGTAGAATGTCAACGAGACAACATCCTCACATGTTTACTCTCCCCATTACCGCTTGTAGAATGTCAACGAGACAACATCATCACATGTTTACCTCCCACATTACCGCTTGTAGAATGTCAACGATACAACATCCTCACATGTTTACCTCCCACATTACCGCTTGTAGAATGTCAACGAGACAACATCCTCACATGTTTACCTCCCACATTACCGCTTGTAGAATGTCAACGAGACAACATCATCACATGTTTACCTCCCACATTACCGCTTGTAGAATGTCAACGAAACAACATCCTCACATGTTTACCTCCCACATTACCGCTTGTAGAATGTCAAGGAGACAACATCCTCACATGTTTACCTCCCACATTACCGCTTGTAGAATGTCAACGAGACAACATCCTCACATGTTTACTCTCCCATTACCGTTTGTAGAATGTCAGAGGAGACAACATCCTCACATGTTTACCTCCCCCATTACCGCTTGTAGAATGTCAACGAGACAACATCCTCACATGTTTAACTCCCACATTACCGCTTGTAGAATGTCAACGAGACAACATCATCACATGTTTACCTCCCACATTACCGCTTGTAGAATGTCAACGAGACAACATCCTCACATGTTTACCTCCCACATTACCGCTTGTAGAATGTCAACGAGACAACATCCTCACATGTTTACCTCCCACATTACCGCTTGTAGAATGTCAACGAGACAACATCCTCACATGTTTACCTCCCACATTACCGCTTGTAGAATGTCAACGAGACAACATCATCGCATGTTTACCTCCCACATAACCGCTTGTAGAATGTCAACGAGACAACATCCTCACATATTTACCTCCCACATTACCGCTTGTAGAATGTCAACGAAACAACATCCTCACATGTTTACCTCCCACATTACCGCTTGTAGAATGTCAACGAGACAACATCATCACATGTTTACCTCCCACATTACCGCTTGTAGAATGTCAACGAGACAACATCCTCACATGTTTACTCTCCACATTACCGCTTGTGGGAATGTCAACGAAACAACATCCTCACATGTTTACCTCCCACATTACCGCTTGTAGAATGTCAACGAAACAACATCCTCACATGTTTACCTCCCACATTACCGCTTGTAGAATGTCAACGAGACAACATCCTCACATGTTTACCTCCCACATAACCACTTGTAGAATGTCAACGAGACAACATCCTCACATGTTTACCTCCCACATTACCGCTTGTAGAATGTCAACGAGACAACATCATCACATGTTTACCTCCCACATTACCGCTTGTAGAATGTCAACGAGACAACATCCTTCCATGTTTACCTCCACATTACCGCTTGTAGAATGTCAATGAGACAACATCCTCACATGTTTACCTCCCACATTACCGCTTGTAGAATGTCAACGATACAACATCCTCACATGTTTACCTCCCCATTACGCTTGTAGAATGTCAACGAGACAACATCCTCACATGTTTACCTCCCACATTACCGCTTGTAGAATGTCAACGAGACAACATCATCACATGTTTACTCCCACATTACCGCTTGTAGAATGTCAACGAAACAACATCCTCACATGTTTACCTCCCACATTACCGTTTGTAGAATGTCAACGAGACAACATCCTCACATGTTTACCTCCCACATTACCGCTTGTAGAATGTCAACGAAACAACATCCTCACATGTTTACCTCCCACATTACCGCTTGTAGAATGTCAACGAGACAACATCATCACATGTTTACCTCCCACATTACCGCTTGTAGAATGTCAACGAGACAACATCCTCACATGTTTACCTCCCACATAACCGCTTGTAGAATGTCAACGAGACAACATCCTCACATGTTTACCTCCCACATAACCGCTTGTAGAATGTCAACGAGACAACATCATCACATGTTTACCTCCCACATTACCGCTTGTAGAATGTCAACGAAACAACATCCTCACATGTTTACCTCCCACATTACCGCTTGTAGAATGTCAAGGAGACAACATCCTCACATGTTTACCTCCCACATTACCGCTTGTAGAATGTCAACGAGACAACATCCTCACATGTTTACCTCCCACATTACCGCTTGTAGAATGTCAACGAAACAACATCCTCACATGTTTACCTCCCACATTACCGCTTGTAGAATGTCAACGAGACAACATCATCACATGTTTACCTCCCACATTACCGCTTGTAGAATGTCAACGAGACAACATCCTCACATGTTTACCTCCCACATTACCGTTTGTAGAATGTCAACGAGACAACATCCTCACATGTTTACCTCCCACATTACCGCTTGTAGAATGTCAACGAAACAACATCCTCACATGTTTACCTCCCACATTACCGCTTGTAGAATGTCAACGAGACAACATCATCACATGTTTACCTCCCACATTACCGCTTGTAGAATGTCAACGAGACAACATCCTCACATGTTTACCTCCCACATAACCGCTTGTAGAATGTCAACGAGACAACATCCTCACATGTTTACCTCCCACATAACCGTTTGTAGAATGTCAACGAGACAACATCATCACATGTTTACCTCCCACATTACCGCTTGTAGAATGTCAACGAAACAACATCCTCACATGTTTACCTCCCACATTACCGCTTGTAGAATGTCAAGGAGACAACATCCTCACATGTTTACCTCCCACATTACCGCTTGTAGAATGTCAACGAGACAACATCCTCACATGTTTACCTCCCACATTACCGCTTGTAGAATGTCAACGAAACAACATCCTCCATGTTTACCTCCCACATTACCGCTTGTAGAATGTCAACGAGACAACATCATCACATGTTTACCTCCCACATTACCGCTTGTAGAATGTCAACGAGACAACATCCTCACATGTTTACCTCCCACATTACCGCTTGTAGAATGTCAACGAGACAACATCCTCACATGTTTACCTCCCACATTACCGCTTGTAGAATGTCAACGAGACAACATCCTCACATGTTTACCTCCCACATTACCGCTTGTAGAATGTCAACGAGACAACATCATCGCATGTTTACCTCCCACATTACCGCTTGTAGAATGTCAACGAAACAACATCCTAAATGTTTACCTCCAATTACCGCTTGTAGAATGTCAACGAAACAACATCCTCACATGTTTACCTCCCACATTACCGCTTGTAGAATGTCAACGAGACAACATCCTCTTATGTTTACCTCCCACATTACCGCTTGTAGAATGTCAACGAGACAACATCATCACATGTTTACCTCCCACATTACCGCTTGTAGAATGTCAACGAAACAACATCCTCACATGTTTACCTCCCACATTACCGCTTGTAGAATGTCAAGGAGACAACATCCTCACATGCTTACCTCCCACATAACCGCTTGTAGAATGTCAACGAGACAACATCCTCACATATTTACCTCCCACATTACCGCTTGTAGAATGTCAACGAAACAACATCCTCACATGTTTACCTCCCACATTACCGCTTGTAGAATGTCAACGAAACAACATCCTCACATGTTTACCTCCCACATTACCGCTTGTAGAATGTCAACGAAACAACATCCTCACATGTTTACCTCCCACATTACCGCTTGTAGAATGTCAACGAGACAACATCCTCTTATGTTTACCTCCCACATTACCGCTTGTAGAATGTCAACGAGACAACATCATCACATGTTTACCTCCCACATTACCGCTTGTAGAATGTCAACGAAACAACATCCTCACATGTTTACCTCCCACATTACCGCTTGTAGAATGTCAAGGAGACAACATCCTCACATGCTTACCTCCCACATAACCGCTTGTAGAATGTCAACGAGACAACATCCTCACATGTTTACCTCCCACATTACCGTTTGTAGAATGTCAACGAGACAACATCCTCACATGTTTACCTCCCACATTACCGCTTGTAGAATGTCAACGATACAACATCCTCACCTGTTTACCTCCCACATTACCGCTTGTAGAATGTCAACGAGACAACATCATCACATGTTTACCTCCCACATTACCGCTTGTAGAATGTCAACGAGACAACATCCTCACATGTTTACCTCCCACATAACCGCTTGTAGAATGTCAACGAGACAACATCCTCACATGTTTACCTCCCACATAACCGCTTGTAGAATGTCAACGAGACAACATCATCACATGTTTACCTCCCACATTACCGCTTGTAGAATGTCAACGAGACAACATCATCGCATGTTTACCTCCCACATAACCGCTTGTAGAATGTCAACGAGACAACATCCTCACATGCTTACCTCCCACATAACCGCTTGTAGAATGTCAACGAGACAACATCCTCACATGTTTACCTCCCACATTACCGCTTGTAGAATGTCAACGAGACAACATCCTCACATTTTCCCTCCCACATTACCGCTTGTAGAATGTCAACGAAACAACATCCTCACATGTTTACCTCCCACATTACCGCTTGTAGAATGTCAACGAAACAACATCCTCACATGTTTACCTCCCACATTACCGCTTGTAGAATGTCAACGAGACAACATCCTCACATGTTTACCTCCCACATAACCGCTTGTAGAATGTCAACGAGACAACATCCTCACATGTTTACCTCCCACATTACCGCTTGTAGAATGTCAATGAGACAACATCCTCACATGTTTACCTCCCACATTACCGCTTGTAGAATGTCAACGAGACAACATCATCGCATGTTTACCTCCCACATTACCGCTTGTAGAATGTCAACTAAACAACATCCTCACATGTTTACCTCCCACATAAACGCTTGTAGAATGTCAACGAGACAACATCCTCACATGTTTACCTCCCACATTACCGCTTGTAGAATGTCAACGAGACAACATCCTCACATGTTTACTCTCCACATAAACGCTTGTAGAATGTCAACGAGACAACATCCTCACATGTTTACCTCCCACATTACCGCTTGTAGAATGTCAACTAAACAACATCCTCACATGTTTACCTCCCACATAAACGCTTGTAGAATGTCAACGAGACAACATCCTCACATGTTTACCTCCCACATTAACGCTTGTAGAATGTCAACGAGACAACATCCTCACATGTTTACCTCCCACATAAACGCTTGTAGAATGTCAACGAGACAACATCCTCACATGTTTACCTCCCACATTACCGCTTGTAGAATGTCAACGAAACAACATCCTCACATGTTTACCTCCCACATAAACGCTTGTAGAATGTCAACGAGACAACATCATCGCATGTTTACCTCCCACATTACCGCTTGTAGAATGTCAACGAAAAAACATCCTCACATGTTTACCTCCCACATTACCGCTTGTAGAATGTCAACGAAACAACATCATCACATGTTTACCTCCCACATTACCGCTTGTAGAATGTCAACGAGACAACATCCTGTAGTGAGGAGTCATTTACTCGATATTTCCATAGAATATGAAATGTGTACAGACAATGAGGCGGTGCACAGGTCAGCAAATGCTAACTAGACAGCGCAGGTGTTGCTTATCTCTTGCAGCTCTTACCTGTCGTGATATTGATTACCTGTAAGACTTTGATCTAATGACTGTAGTACTCAATTAGATAAGGACAGGTGAGAAAGTACACACATAGACGTTGTGGGAATGGTGGAGATGGGGTGTGACACAAGAAATGTAAATGTGATGTGGAAAGTGTGTGTATGTGTGTGGCGTGTAGATATAAAATGATGGTAGATGAAGTACAGAGGACTAAGATGGTATGATGGGGTCACAAAGAGAAACTTGTGGAGAGAACAAAACAGATTCCAATGAAACAACGGGTTTAAAAAAAGACGCTGACGCTGGATAGGACACACTTTGCAAAAACCGGAGGGAATATAACAAGAAGGGTCCTTTCCTGGAACACCCAGGGACAGCGAAAGAAGGAGAGGCCGAGAAATACATTCAGACGGGATTTGGAAGCAGAGATCAACAAAATAAAGAAGAGCTGGAGGGAGCTGCAAGAGATAGCTAGAGATAGGAAGACGTGACATGAGTTGGTTGAAGGCCTATGTCCCAATCCGAGTTAAAAAGGCAAAGAGAGAGAGAGAGAGAGAGAGATAGAGAAATGGAAGTGCGCAAATGTATGTGTGTGTTTAGAGGGAGTGGGATAATGAGTGAATGTTTGTATGAAGAGGGAGATGAAGATGGTGTGTAAATGTGTGAAAAGAACACGGCTCACAAAATGACATTCGAATAAAAGTGAACAGTTAACTTTTATTTTTTTTTATTTTTTTTTTCTCTCCGATCCAGAATCACTTGAGCTTTTCAGCTCTTCGGCTCGGTGCCATGGACATCGTAATCCTTCGGTTCGGTGCCACGAACACCATAAATCTGGGGAATCTGTGGCTTTTTCTGCCATCCGCGGAATTGAACCCGCACACACAAGGGATAGTCACCCGTAGTCCAACGCGCTACGAACACGCTGGGCACACGGGCAAACAGTCAACTTAAGAACATGGCTCACACTCATGACATTCGAATAAAAACTGAACAGTCAACTTAAGAACACGGCTCACACCCATGACATTCGAATAAAAACTGAACAGTGGGACTCAAATTCTGAAATGGATAGCAGAATATATCAGAGAATAAGGAATAAAATGAGAGACGATGTCAGGAGAAGAATTATAAGGGCAAAAATTAAACAATATAAATAATAAGGGTAACATGTCCCACTAGTGTCTGTCTGTGGTAGCCTGTCTGTGGTAGCCTGTCTGTGGTAGCCTGTCTGTGGTAGCCTGTCTGTGGTAGCCTGTCTGTGGTAGCCTGTCTGTGGTAGCCTGTCTGTGGTAGCCTGTCTGTGGTAGCCTGCCTGTGGTAGCCTGTCTGTGGTAGCTTGTCTGTGGTAGCCTGTCTGTGGTAGACTGCTTGAAATGGCGTTTATATATTGCGAACGAGATATGCATGAGATGCGAGCACCAAATCTCTACGCCACAGAGACCCTGTGAGTCATCGGGAGATTTTTCTAGAGATCTCAGTGTAGGTGTGATCGAATTCCTAGTCATATCGAAGGCGGACGATAAAACGTAGGTCCCGTATTCAGATTGAGCACGTGAAAGAACGCTTCCTTGGCAGTTCAAAACCGAGAAGAGTAAGATGAAAATCCGCTACAAAGGCAAAATTCATTAGAAAGATTAGCCAATAAAACGCCTACACAATATTTTCACCCATCTTTTAAATTATATCGTGGAACACTCGCCGGTGCTACGAGATCATGCACTACCGCTGAGATCTTATTGTGTATCTAAGAGATCGTAGCATTACATGGTTACTCAACGAAGTGCAATGATGATTGTTATATCAATCAATTAATCAATCCTACTTCATCCTCGAACATTCCATAACAAACCACTTGTTTATAACTCCTTGTGATTTGTAAGTGAGCAGAGCCTAAGAGCGATTGTAAGTAGTGCCAGTTATGCACCTACAAATAGGCCAGCACATCCGATTTCTGCGACGCTTTTTATTTATTAGGTAGATTCCTAGGTCCCTACCTCAGTTGCCTATTACGACATGCCTTGTAGGTCGCAGTGTTGCTATTCCTGGCTCCCATTGCAAGCCCCGGCAACAGACAGGCACACATCAATCAATGAATGAATGAATGAACCGGTGAACATGTTTATCAAACAGTTATCAGATACGGGCAACTTCCGAAGACTTTTAAATCACGTCGTTGTGGTACAAACACTTCATTATCACCCGACGGCCCTTGAATTCAGGGTCGTTCTATCAATCTCACTCAAACCAGATAAGAAAAAGTGTACAGATAAGAGGCAATAATTATTCGACATAGCGCAGATGTATAGCATTCGAGTAGTCAAGGAGTTAAATCCTCAACTTAGTCGAGTGGTTAGAGCACTTCACTTTAGCATTCAAGTGGTTAGCACCAGTAAACAAACGTTGAGGTTGTCAAGCTGTAAGAGATGGTGTCGTTAAATGATTAGTGTAGCACACAACACTGTTGTGGTACAGTTAGAGCGCTGACATGGTGATCAAAATATATAGAAAGCGAATCCAGATGCATCCAGCAAAATATTAGGATGCAACTGTCGATCTTCATCAAATTCTGTCTGCTCTGATTTCCACATAAGACTTTGACATCTCTGATTTTCTATCGTAGTCTATATGTAGTGCTGTGAAATTCGTCACTCCTGTTGTATCGTTTGCTTGATAAAGGCATATTGGTAGAAACGTTGATGTGCATTGTTATTGTTTTTGTAAAACTACAGTACTTTGTTATTACGTGTTTCACCATCTCTGACTTAGACTTTTACCGTACTTCCCAAAAATCCCCGACTTTTCACTCTTCTTTTATCTGTTGATTCTAGTCTTCTTTTTATCTCTTGATTCAAGTCTTCTTTTTATCTCTTGATTCTAGTCTTCTTCGAACGTTCCATATCGATCACTTGTTAATCACTGTGTGATCTGTATGTTATCTGAGCCTAAGATCGAGCGATTGTACGCTGTGCCAGTTGTGCGCCTACAAGTAGGCCGGCACATCCGATTTACTAGGGGAGTTTCTAGGTCTACCTCAGTTGCCTTGTAGGTCGCAGTGTTACTATTCTTTACTTCCCCTGGGCATCCTGGCAATACGCGAGAGAATATGTATAGAAAACTAATTCACATGCATCCAGCGGAACTTAAGGGCGCAACTGTTGATCTTCATCGAAGTCTGTCTGTTCTTATGTGAAACCCCATCTAAGACCTTGACATCTCTGATCAAGTTTTTAACTGTACTTCACCAGATATTCTCTGCCTTTCCCATTCTTCTTTTCCCCCTGTTGATTCTAGTCAGGTGTATAGTCTGGTTATGTTATACAGTTGTTTCCGAAGTTGTCTTCAATATCCCCACACACTTCTGTCTTTAATCTCTAGCTGTATTAGATTTTGTCTTGTATTATGGACACCTCTGTAGTCGGAAAAGGCAAGAATTACGGCGGGGAACATTGGTTTGAAAGGAAAGCAGGCCTTAACGCAAAAATAGACCAGAAACGCCATATCATGCGCCCTGACTACTCCTGAATTTATAGTGGGCGAATGTAAGAAGAAAATGTATCACGGACAGAGAATAAGTATCACGGACAGAGAATAAGTATCACGGACAGAGAATAAGTATCACGGACAGAGAATAAGTATCACGGACAGAGAATAAGTATCACGGACAGAGAATAAGTATCACGGACAGAGAATAAGTATCATGGACAGAGAATAAGTATCATGGACAGAGAATAAGTATCACGGACAGAGAATAAGTATCACGGACAGAGAATAAGTATCACTGACAGAGAATAAGTATCACGGACAGAGAATAAGTATCACGGACAGAGAATAAGTATCATGGACAGAGAATAAGTATCATGGACAGAGAATAAGTATCATGGACAGAGAATAAGTATCATGGACAGAGAATAAGTATCACGGACAGAGAATAAGTATCATGGACAGAGAATAAGTATCATGCACAGAGAATAAGTATCATGGACAGAGAATAAGTATCATGGACAGAGAATAAGTATCATGGACAGAGAATAAGTATCATGGACAGAGAAGAGAACAAACAGATATATCCAGAAAGAACTGAAAATAAAGAATCCTGACTGAAACTACCAAAAAGACAGAAAATTGAGATATTTTGGACATACAGAGATGCACGAAGGGCTGGAGACCATCATGGAAGAAGGAGTCCCGGCAAAGAGAAGAGGAAGAACACCGAGAAGCTGGATTCAGGATGTAACTGATGATTTGAGCATGGAGGCTGCAGAGAGGTAATCTGGCCTATGAGAGAGAGTGAGAGAGAGAGAGAGAGAGAGAGAGAGAGAAACTCAGAATAACTGTTAGGGTATCAAAGTTCTGCTCAGGACAAGCTATTTGATGAAAACCCATAAAATGATCTAAAAACGAAGGATTTACTACATTGTACTCGATTTCCCATATGGATCGGTCCATCTCGGCAAAAATAGCCCGAAACCTGATGAAAGTATTGCACAAAGCACGAACTCCATAGCCACGGTAACAATCCTAGAGATCACTGGGAAATTGCGTTAGGGAACAAAACTGCGCGGTCCGGAGAATACCTTCAAATAATTAAACATCCAATGAATGCAGTATGTAAGCGGGGAAGACTGCAGACCTGACAAGTGTGATGCAAGTACGACATAAATTATAATCATGGGCGTCCACATATATTTTTTCAAGAGGGTAGGGGGTGTGGGGAGGGTGTGAGGTAAAGTGGAGGGGGATACAATTTTGTAAAATTTAATTGGTAGTTTACTACTGGGAAATGAGCAAGATCAGATTTGCATAAAACTGTTTCTTTAATCAAAAATCATTTTCCAGGCGGAACACTCCCACACCCTACCTTAACGTATCGACGCCCATGACTATAATATAACACAAGGAGAACAATACCAGAAAAGGATTGAAACGTGAAAACTTGTCTGGAAAGTAAGTTTTCAGTGTTGCTATGACAACTAACAACAGACACGCGAAATATATGCGTCCTAACCTTCTCTCAAGGAATTAAACAGCACGGCATCGAGCTGGCGTGGCATCGATTTCGCGTGGTATCGAGCTGGCGTGACAACAACCTCAGATCTGCGCTGTATCATCAAACACAGAACTGTCAATCAGGATGATCACCACTTTGCCTAGTACTGGCAACTCTTGGGAACAATTAACGAATATCTGGCAATCTCAAGACTTTAGTATATGCACAAAAGTTAAATTATTTAGGTCATGTGTGATTCCTGTACTGACCTACGGTTGTGAAAGTTGGAAATCAACAAAGAAAATTGATAAGAAACTGGACAGCTTTGAGAATAAATGTCTCTGAAAATTATTAAAAGTAAAATGGAGTGATTTCGTTTCGAACAACACAGTGAGAGATAGAACACACCAACAACCCGTATCAAATATTAGGAAACGAAGGTGGAAATATTTAGGTCATGTTCTTAGATCAGACGAAAAGAGACTAAATCGACAAGTCCTTATGTGGTCACCAGTTGGGAAAAGAAAACGTGGAAGACCTAAGACCACTCTTCGAAGAACCATCCAACAAGAAAGTAAACTATTGGGATGTAAACCATACAAGATCTCCAACTGCTAGCAAAGTATCACATGGAGATCTAAAACCTCTGCCCTATGTACCGCCTTTGGCACGAAAGGAACAAACTAACTAACACATCATCATCAGCCTGATTGATCTAGCTTGACTGATATATTGATTGATTGATAGGACCGTCATCATTCCACTTCAGTGAGTAACCATGTGTACTTGATCTCTTTCTTACACAGGAAGATCTCAGCTGCAGTGCACGAACTCCGTAGCACCGGCTAGGGTTTCCGATGTAATTTTGAAGATGGTGAAGATATGTTTTGTAGGAATTTCATTTTTAATCTTTTCTAATCAATTTTGCACAGGTAGCATTTTTCCAGCCTGCTCTTCTTGATTTTGAACTGTCACTGGTTCTTTTATGTGCTCAAATTAAATACGGGACCAACGTTTTATCGTCTGTCTCCGATACGACTAAGAACTCGGATCTCACCAACACTGAGATCATGGATCTCTGAAACAATATCTAGATGGCTCCATAAGGGAGCGAACCTGCTACCTTTGGCACAAGAAGCAAGCACCTAACCTCTACGCCACATAGATCGCTATCTGACAGATCGGCCTATCTTCACGCAAAAATAATGTGGAGACCTAACTTCTCTAAACAAAATGGATTTTTAAAGCCGAAGTATTGATTTCGTTGCATTGGGTTTTACCCCATATGGCTCAGCCCCTCTCCGCAGAAATGACATGCCACCTGCCAAGCGTAATGCACAAAGCACGAGCTCGGTAGCCCAGGCAACAATTCTAGGGGTCTCTGAAAAAATGCACTAGTGAAGAGAACGGTGCGGTCCATATTCGAACCCACGAACTTCGACTCACAAGACAAGGGCTTAACTTTCATATCGTATGATTGTCCATCTTGACAACACAAGGCAAGGGTTTAACTTTCATTCATGAACTTTTTAGATGAATATCGTCTGATTGTCCATCTTGACAACACAGTAGAAATACAAGTTAATTTACTGCTACAGCAATAAGCACACACCGTCTACAGATAGTTTAGAGCCAACTATAAACGTATCTATCTATCTATAGTTGGCTGTGGCTAGTTGTTAGCTGTAGGCTACATGCGTCAGAGGTCAGGAAACACACATGTTTATCTATGAAGCGAACAAATAGTAGTTGGTCCACTCAGAGCCAACTATAAACTACTGGGCCGGACACCAGGTTTTCTCTCTTCCGTAAAGTGGTCTGACATTTTGTGTGTGTCGGTAAACGATAGAACGTCAGCGTGTCTTGTTATTTTACACGATTTTGAGTCCTTGTATATTTATCTACAACAAATATTTGGATTACTGATATTGCAGAGTGTTAAATTGAATTTGTGCATATTGTTTTCATCTTAAAATGGGCAAAAAGTGCTGTGTTTCTGGATATAAATCGAACTAAAGTGGTCTGACATTTTGTGTGTCGGTAAACGATAGAACGTCAGCGTGTCTTGTTATTTTACTGGATTTTGAGTCCTTGTATATTTATCTACAACAAATATTTGGATTACTGATATTGCAGAGTGTTAAATTAAATTTGTGCATATTGTTTTCATCTTAAAATGGGCAAAAAGTGTTGTGTTCCTGGATGTAAATCGAACTACGACTCGACTAAAGAATATGTGAGTGTTTTTTAAATTCCCATCAAATTCTGATAGGAGAGACAGATGGAAGAAATGCATTCCACGAAAAGACTGGTCACCAGCTAAATCAAGCGTTGTGTGTCGTAAACATTTTCATCCATGTGACATTATATTGTCTGATACATTTATAGATAAATGTGGAATTAAACATGAACTTCCTCGGAAGCATCCATCCTGGTTTTAAAAAAACTACTTATCCATCTCTTTTCCCTGTATTGCCATCTTATTTATCGAGTCAACAACCACAATCTCGTAAAGATCCAGAAATAAGAGTAGCAGAAATCGTCAGCAAACATGACAATAGAACAGCTGAGTGGTTGTCTGCAGATATTATACAAGATTTTCCAACTTTACAGTGTGAGATAACAGTAAAGTTAAAAGACTTGTTAGATAAAAACTGGAGAATGCATACAGTCACAGAGGATATATTTACTTGTCTTGTTTTGTATACTATGAATGTGAAAGCAAACAGTGCACCATCCATTTCTGTAAGTGTAAATGTTTTACCAGACATGAGTGTACAAGTTTATGTAGAAAATAAACAAGTGTCTGGTAAATATCTTTTTGTTAGAGAATTAATATTATCATCAGAAGATACTAATACACACATACATGAAAAACAACTAACATTTATCTTAGAGCAGGTACAACTTGTCAATAAGGACAAATACAGAAGACGCTACAGTAGTTGTACATTATGCTTTTCCTATATGGTTTTCTTGAAATCTCCTGCATGCTATAGATTTATCAGAAAATCTCTCTTATTATGTCTCCCACATCCATCTACATTAAAAAAAAAAAACAGTACATATATAGAACATAGATTGAACTGGCTGAGTATTCCTTTTCTACTTTCAATGTAGAATTCATACTTTTGGGGAAATTACAAACTGATAACTTAGAAGCTCGCTTTGGTGAATATCGTCAATTGTCTGGTTCTAATTATCTAGTATCAGTGAAACAAATATTGGAAACAGAATGGCTACAAACTGGCTACAAATGGAGAAAACAATGACAGTTGATGTTCAGCCAGAGATTGCAACTGACTACATTCAATTACTGGATAGAGGAGGGCTTAAATACCCATCTAAACTGATTACACTGTTGACGTTTGTGTCATATGCTGCTATGCAGAGGCTCATATCACCAGAATTAGAAGCAATATTTCTGGCTTGTAAACAGCATAAGAAGCTCCTTATCCATATTGTTACATGTAGTATTGTGAAACATTGTGCTGATGAATTTAGTGGTATGTGTGCTAATGGATGTCCAAAGGCAAACATTATTTCAAAAGCATTATCCCCACTGTCTAATGTATTCTTAAACAATTACAGAAAAATGCATAATGATAAAACAGTCAGTTCTTCTAACAAGAGAAAATTGGCCAAATTTTCACATTAAGTTTCATCAATTAACACTTTGCAACAACCTTCAGTTTACACATCAAATATCTCAAGGCAAACGATAAGAAACAATGTGTATAAGCTAATTTGTAATGTTTGCATGACGGGCGTTTTTGTTTTCAGTTCATCTGATATAATTTGCTGTATGTGCTTCAAATGTCCATAAAATGTATAAACTTGGAAGAGTACTTCAAACTTCACTAGCAAGTAATTGTTTATAGTCAATTGTTTACAATATTTATCATTACATATCAATGATCTAAGTAAGATGGACATATATAAAAGAACAACAAAGTGTGCTACAGTTAAAGCAACTTCTGTGTCTGTTAGAAATGTATATTGTACCTTATTATACAGCTATGTATTACATTATAATGCAACTGTTGTTCTGCAATACTTTGTTAATCATTTTGAGCTTCTACATTGAATTTTCTTAAAGCTGTGTTAAATATGAATAAAACCAAATATGAATAAAACCATGATCATTTGATTAAAATAAAATTCATTTTATGACCATATCTCAAGTTTATTATTATCTATAATCCATTTACGATGTTTGTCATTAAATGTATGTCTGTACAGTAATGGATTTCGTAAAGAGATCTTAAGAATATAGTCAGCCCCCTTTTCTTATCTAGGTCTAGGAATACCTGGCGAGTTGTACGGCCTGGGCTATAGCCTGGCTGTGGTCCACTACAGTGGTGGACACTATGCGTCAAAGAGTTCTTCTTCTTCTTTGCGTTCGTTCTTTACGACCAATTTTAATCACTGTCTGTGATATGTTTGATCTTTGCCAAGAACGTGTATATGTTGCACATTGGTTTAGTAGGCCCCTAAACGCATAGACTTCTACACGTTTAGGACATTTGCATCCGATTTCAGCCAAACCACCCTAGTTGCTTCTTACGACATGCATGGCAGGTAACAATGGTTTTATTCTTGACACCCCAAATTTGGGCTCCGGTAACAACTCGGGCACGTGAAAGAGTTAAGTTGGTACACTACAGTGGTGGACACTATGATGTGAAAGAGTTAAGTTGGTACACTACAGTGATGGACACTATGATGTGAAAGAGTTAAGTTGGTACACTACAGTGATGGACACTATGATGTGAAAGAGTTAAGTTGGTACACTACAGTGGTGGACACTATGATGTGAAAGAGTTAAGTTGGTACACTACATTGATGGACACTATGATGTGAAAGAGTTAAGTTGGTACACTACATTGATGGACACTATGATGTGAAAGAGTTAAGTTGGTACACTACAGTGGTGGACACTATGACGTCAAAGAGTTAAGTTGGTACACTACAGTGGTGGACACTATGATGTGAAAGAGTTAAGTTGGTACACTACAGTGGTGGACACTATGACGTGAAAGAGTTAAGTTGGTACACTACAGTGGTGGACACTATGATGTGAAAGAGTTAAGTTGGTACACTACAGTGGTGGACACTATGATGTGAAAGAGTTAAGTTGGTACACTACATTGATGGACACTATGATGTGAAAGAGTTAAGTTGGTACACTACATTGATGGACACTATGATGTGAAAGAGTTAAGTTGGTACACTACATTGATGGACACTATGATGTGAAAGAGTTAAGTTGGTACACTACAGTGGTGGACACTATGATGTGAAAGAGTTAAGTTGGTACACTACATTGATGGACACTATGATGTGAAAGAGTTAAGTTGGTACACTACAGTGGTGGACACTATGATGTGAAAGAGTTAAGTTGGTACACTACATTGATGGACACTATGATGTGAAAGAGTTAAGTTGGTACACTACATTGATGGACACTATGATGTGAAAGAGTTAAGTTGGTACACTACATTGATGGACACTATGACGTGAAAGAGTTAAGTTGGCACACTACAGTGGTGGACACTATGATGTGAAAGAGTTAAGTTGGTACACTACAGTGGTGGACACTATGATGTGAAAGAGTTAAGTTGGTACACTACATTGATGGACACTATGACGGGAAAGAGTTAAGTTGGCACACTACAGTGGTGGACACTATGACGTGAAAGAGTTAAGTTGGTACACTACAGTGGTGGACACTATGATGTGAAAGAGTTAAGTTGGTACACTACAGTGGTGGACACTATGATGTGAAAGAGTTAACCATTTAGCCACAGAATGAACGATTTCCGACGTTTCTTATTTTATTTTACCTGTCACTTTCTATCTTCTTCTTCGAACGCTCTATATGGACTATGTTAACCACTCTGTGATTTGTATGTCATCCGAGCCTAAGAGCGATTGTACGTTGTGCCAGTTATGCGCCTACAAATAGGCAAGTACATCCAATTTCTGGCGACGTTTTTATTTACTAGGTAGATTCCTAGGCCCTTACCTCAGTCGTCTCTTACGACATGCCTTGTAGGTCGCAGTGTTGCTATTCTTTGCTCTCCTTGAGAGCCCCGGCAATACACAGGTGAGAAGTCAATCTTACGGGACCATGATCTCGCCTCTCACATTCTTTGCTCTCCTTGAGAGTCCCAGCAACACACAGGTGAGAAGTCAATCTTACGGGAACATGATCTCGCCTCTCACATTCTTTGCTCTCCTTGAGAGTCCCAGCAACACACAGGTGAGAAGTCAATCTTACGGGAACATGATCTCGCCTCTCACATTCTTTGCTCTCCTTGAGAGTCCCAGCAACACACAGGTGAGAAGTCAATCTTACGGGAACATGATCTCGCCTCTCACATTCTTTGCTCTCCTTGAGAGTCCCAGCAACACACAGGTGAGAAGTCAATCTTACGGGACCATGATCTCGCCTCTCACATTCTTTGCTCTCCTTGAGAGTCCCAGCAACACACAGGTGAGAAGTCAATCTTACGGGACCATGATCTCGCCTCTCACATTCTTTGCTCTCCTTGAGAGTCCCAGCAACACACAGGTGAGAAGTCAATCTTACGGGACCATGATCTCGCCTCTCACATTCTTTGCTCTCCTTGAGAGTCCCAGCAACACACAGGTGAGAAGTCAATCTTACGGGAACATGATCTCGCCTCTCACATTCTTTGCTCTCCTTGAGAGTCCCAGCAACACACAGGTGAGAAGTCAATCTTACGGGAACATGATCTCGCCTCTCACATTCTTTGCTCTCCTTGAGAGTCCCAGCAACACACAGGTGAGAAGTCAATCTTACGGGAACATGATCTCGCCTCTCACATTCTTTGCTCTCCTTGAGAGTCCCAGCAACACACAGGTGAGAAGTCAATCTTACGGGACCATGATCTCGCCTCTCACATTCTTTGCTCTCCTTGAGAGTCCCAGCAACACACAGGTGAGAAGTCAATCTTCAGGACCATGATCTCGCCTCTCACATTCTTTGCTCTCCTTGAGAGTCCCAGCAACACACAGGTGAGAAGTCAATCTTACGGGACCATGATCTCGCCTCTCACATTCTTTGCTCTCCTTGAGAGTCCCAGCAACACACAGGTGAGAAGTCAATCTTACGGGAACATGATCTCGCCTCTCGCTCTAAATGTTCCAGGTTCGTTCCCCGCGTGGAGAAACCGGGATACTTTTCCAGACATTCCTGGTGAGATCGAGTTTTTAGTCCTATCGGAGATGGACGATTAAACGTAGGTCTCGTGTTCAAGTTGAGAACCTAAAAGAACTCTTGCCGTTGAAAATGGATGAGTTTGCTGGAAAATCGCTGAATAGATTGAAAAATCGATGCCCATGCAATATTCATTTAAAAAATAATTGTATAAAATCCTAATAAATGTCCTTATCTTTAAAATGACACTCAGCGAGTCAGGAACATTTTTTCTTCGGCTAGGAAAACTGCGACATGGTTGAATAAAGAAAGAAACCAAGCCCGTCTCTTTCGATTGTTCAAGAAACAAACGCCCCCACGACTGTATACAAGCGCAACAATCACATTGAACTTATGGGTAAATAGCTTAGCAGAATCCTGTCCAAATTCAAAAATAATTATCACCCAAGCCACCTAGAGCAACGGAAGACAAAAATAGAACCACAACACTGTGCAACAACCCGGTAACAGCGTCACTACAGCATGACAACAAAAGGATCATGGCATAGAAGATAACAAATAACTGGTTAGCAACACAAAAGATAACAAGTTGTGGAGATCCATGACTAACTACGTCAGTTTGACACACACATAAGAGTTAGAGAGAGAGAGAGAGAGAGAGAGTGAGAGAGGAAAGAGCGACAGAGAGAGAGAGAGACAGAGAGAGCTGCCATTCTGAACGTCCTCATAGAGTGTGGCCGTAAAGAGGATTTTTATTCAAACCAATCCAACGTCAAATGCTAAATTGCAAGAGCTTAGATTGAAGTAGCAAGAAAAGAACAGCACAACGGGTACATGATTAGGCTCATCAATCAACATCAAACTTGTACGGTTAGTTGTTAGACGTTGTTCAAGATATTGCGAATGAGATTGGAGAAGACCTGTGCTCCGTTGGGAGTTGAAAGGTGAAGAAGAATTGGAGTACCATGGACATATTCTGAATGCAATGAAGATATACCAAACTGAAACGGAGAGAAAAACACAGAGAGAGAGAGAAAGTGAGTGCTGATCTTGAAAAGATTCTCTAGAAGCCGATGATTGGTCTATGTAACATGTGTCTTCTGATAACCGAGTTACACACAGAGCTGGCACTGTCTGAAATGTTGATATCGTTTGTTCCGTTGCTGTTATTAAATGGATTATGGTGTTAACAGATGGATGAGAGCAGCATGCAGCACTTACCTCGAGGTCATGTCTATCATTATCTGTATCGTCACATAGATCTGGTGATGGAAGATGCTGATCTGAAATGCCAAGACATCCATCAGCATCGAAGGAGATTCCCCGATAAATACGATCGTTAACAAAGTCAGTGATGCCCCATCTGTCACTCTCAATTTCTCTTACATAATTTCCTTTACACTCTTCAGAATTAGAATCATCATCAGTGTTTTCTAAGATTAGATTTTGACCTAGTTTTGATGTGTTTTCTGACCTTATTTCGTCTATTGCGTTGACCATGCTGGTAGCAGTTACAGTGCCATGAAATATATTTTTGTTCGCAACACTTAAAGATTGCTTAACGCTGTCCTTCGTTGGAAACTCTGCTAGATATCTGGATCCAGACTTCGACCCCTGGCACAAGAGTTGGATAGACGGCTGGTTATAAGACCCATTCTGTATGCATGCTGTCTGGCAGTGTTCATGTCTTTGCCAGTTATCCAGAGTGTGTCTGCGAGTTGGTACTTCCGATCGTTCTGCAGTTGGTACGGACTGAAAAAGTGGCACATATTTTTCTTTATTTGTGCTGGGAGCCTGAGAGAATCTGGTCTCTGTATTTAGTTCTACATTCGCATTCTGTTTTGCTGTTGGTGAAACTATGTTCAGAACTTCTTCACTTTGTAAACTACAGACTTTGCATTCTGCACTACTGCAAGGCATACTGATACAGGTTGACCTTTTCAAACTCGGATTCACCAGTTCTAATCCGTCTTCATTCTTAGCCACTGAACTGCTAGTACCTTCAACTTGTATGGTCGATTTTAATAATAAACTGTCGTCCCTTATTTCGCTTGAATTATGCATCTGTACTTCTGTTTGTTGTATGTTTCTTTTGTCGCTTGTCCTGTTTGGTGGAAAAGTTGGACAACCTTGTGGTTGATAAGAACAGTCCTCTATTACACATATTACTTCTTGTATTTTGTTCCGTTTCTTATCACAACTTCTGACTTTTGCTTGATAAACCGACATTGGTGTTAAAGTTAGGTCTGTATCACAATTATTATGGCCAGTTTTGATTGCAGAGCTTAAGTTACGTTCTCTTAAGCATTTAATATTATTGTTTTCAACAGGTGTCACGGCAGGTATTGCTAGTTTGTGTTTTCGTTCAATATTGACAAAGGACATGAACTTTTGGTTGTTCAATCTATTAAGCTTTCCATAATTTGTTGTAATTTCTTCATCATTCAAGAAGTTGTCAGTTTCATACTTACCAGCCACATTACTTCTGATAACGCTGACATTTCTATCTAGCCTGTCTCGTATAGTTGTCAGGTCTGTATTCTCTGTGTAGTCTTCCTGTCTGGAAGCTGATGAAGTGAAGATTCTGGAGTCCGGGTCTGATAGTTGGAGATTTGCTAGAAAAACGTCGGAAGAAATACATTTCTTTTTCTCAACGTTCAGTTTCAAACTTTGAGAATTTCGACTTTTATCGACTGAATCATAGACATTTTTAGCTCGAACTTGTTGAAAAACTGGTACTAATTTATTACCTAAACTCCTGCGCTTATGTTCGTCTGCAATACATGATGGCCAATCTGAATGTCTTGTGGCTGTTGTGTTATTTTGAACATAAGGTTTCTTAGCATCCATGTCAAATTTATCCAACAAGAATTGGTGTTTAGTTTTTTCGTCAGCTGGTTTTTGTATGTTTTGTACTTGTTGAAGAATTGTACCAGCAAATTGTCTCTTTGTTTCACTTGCAGGATACAGTCTGCTATATATAGCAGCAATGTCTGCAGATTTAGCTCGCATCACGCCACCGAGACTTGAGAGTCTCCCCTTTTCTAGCACGCGATCTGTATGATAGATGTGCCCTGAATCTGGTCTTTTAGTATCATTACACGTCTGAACGGCTTCCGGTGTATTAATAACAATCAATTTCTCCTCTACAGATTGCTGACCTACTAGTGCGTGTCTGGGCAAGGAAAGTGGACGATCCTTATATCTACATCTACTGACCTCTTCATCTTTTAAATATTTCTGATTTTGCGATTCGCGTGTGGGATACATTTTCAAAACATCTTTTCTTCGTGTGCACCGAGTCTCCCATATGTTGTTAATATCATTTAATGTAAACATTCTGTTTGTATGACTACCATAAATATATCCGGAATTATCAGAACTAAGTTCTACATCTCGGACACCATATTCTGTTCGGACAGCTGATTCAGGGAATAGATTAATAGGCTTCAGCTTAGTTTTCTGTTGATGAGTATATCTCGTAGTCGGTGCTGACTTTGGTGTTTGTCCATGTGTAGTTTCATCAGAATGTGAACGACGTTTGTGCACCTCCGTGAAAGCTTTGTGGATGATTGGGGAAACGTCCAGCTCAAAGTAAGGAGTATGATGAATAGTCTTGCCTGCAACTTGAGGCACTGTTGGTTCATTTTGATTTATATTTCTCCCTTTCACAGTGTGCACATTCGACTCATTATTGTGCACATGAGCAGAGTGTGTGTTTCTGCTGATTGGTATATCGGACACATTCGTGAGAGCACTAAACTCCTCATTTAAGCTAACAGCTGCATTTCCCAAATCAATCCTGGGAGTACTAACGGCATCTACAGATATCTCTTCAACCAAGTCTTGCCTTTTCGAGTCTAGCATCCCCTTAATCTTCTTCTGCTGTGTCTGCAGATCACACTCTTTCCCTGTCCATGTTTCAGTTTGCACTACACCCATGTCAATCTCTCTTGTCTCTCTCTGTTTTGTTGTCACAAAAATACCTGCTGATGCATCATCTGTGTTGTATAACTGCCTCAGAGGCGTGGATGTTACCAATCTGTTATGTGGGTACTCTTTTCTTGGTTCTGGAGATAAACAAATGCTTATCTATATATATATATATATATATATATATATATATATATAAACTGATTGTCTGTTTGTGTGTGTGATAGAAACAAACATAAGAACGCCAAATGATGGAATAATGAAATTTGGGCTGCTTATCCGCGCAGGCATTTGTAGATTAGCACAGCCATTTTCAACTCTTTGTGTGTTTTAGTTAGTCTCCATGTGTATCACACGTCCAATCCATCTCTGGTGTCTCTTTATGTGTTTTAGTTAATCTCCATGTGTATCACACGTCCAATCCATCTCTAGTGTCTCTTTATGTGTTTTAGTTAATCTCCATGTGTATCACACGTCCAATCCATCTCCAGTGTCTCTTTGTGGATGATGTGTTCATATTCTCTTTATGATACTATGCAAGTAGTTCTTGATCAATAAATATTTTTGACCAGAATTGACGTAAGGTTATTTACAGACAAGTTGGAAGGTGGCAAGTTTGGACATATCTTGTTCTGTGATTCTCCAGCATTCTGATCCGTACAGCAAAGTTACAATCACACAGCTGCTCTATATTTTATTCTGGAATCTGATGTTGTATTAGTTGATTTCCAGACCATCTGAAGGGTCATGAATAATGTAGGATGACATGTGCTGTACAACCTACTGTCTCGTCACTAAAACCCTCATACAGAGAAAATCTGAAGTAGACTGGAAGACAAACACTGTATATGATTATGAGAACATCTGCTGCAGACTGGAAGACAAACACTGTATATGATTATAGTAAGACTTTTTCAAAGACTTAAGCAGATCATACCAGGTCATTGTATTTCGTCTACCCGTACCAGACACTGCAGACTCAACAGAGACCCAGACTAAGAATAAATGAAATAGCTCTCCACCAGCGTGAACAGGCGGAACAGACACTGGGGCACGGCCTACAAGACACTACTCTCCTGTGTGAGCTGAAAAGCAAACTGTGGCCACACCCAGTCGATCTAAAAACTAAGCTTTGGGGAGACCTGACAGACTTGGAACCGACTGTCCAGTTTGTGGTCCACAATAAACTAAGCACATGACCAGAGAGATCGTTGAAGAAGAACAAGGAGAAGTCTTGAAAACAAATACTAATGTGGAATTAGGACAACCTGGCAAGTGGAGCAAGAAACATCATGAGATGTTCATCTTTGTTAAAGTCATCTGCTCAAGAACAATATTAAAGAATTGTTATTTTTTTTAAATTATAGTTGTTGGATAAATAAAATGTACATGCTTTCTATTCATCTTTCTCTCTACTCAAAAATAAATTAAAAATATATATGTAGGGTGACGGAGACATGTGTTGTCGATTGGGTACAAGATAGTTTAATAGTGGTAGCCAGCGGCGGCTCGTCATTAAAGGGCCAATGGGGCCGGGCCCCGCCAAAAATAATATATAAGGTGTACTTATTATTTTATAAATAAAAAATAACCCAAATCCATGAATTTTCCAAAATATGTGTCTGGCCCCACCAGCAAAAATGGTCACGAGTCGCCACTGGTGGTAGCAGTAAAGTGAATGCCTGACAGCTAGTCAGATCTGACAAACTTTAGGAAACTGGATAAAGTTGACATATTGACACTTGAAATTCATCATCATTACATAGCTTGTCCTGAGTAGAACTTTGCCATCCCTTAACAGTCCTTCTGAATTTCTATGTTTCATATGCCAGATGTCTAACCTCTGCAGCCGTCATTCGTGAATCATCTTTCATATGGAAATCTGATTCATGCAGCCTTAGCATTGGTGTGTTTTATGTCACATCTTCAGCACCATTTGGAGCTCTGGTGCTTATCCTTCGGCGATGTGTCCGGTTTCAGCCAGCGTTTACTCGGTTCGCTCTCCGTTATGTAGCCATCTAGTGTTTTTTACGGTGTTGGGTAGCTAGCCCAACGTCCAACCTCCTAAGTCGCCTCTTACGACATGCGTGGCAGGTAACAGTGGTTTTATTCTTTACACCCCAATGAATGGCGGGGCTCGTATTCAGGAGACAAGGGTTCGATCCTCGGTAAAACCAAAGAGTTTTTTTTTCCTGTTGAGGGCATAAAAAATAAATCCTAACCTGAACAGTTTCACAGTGACATAAGCCATTAAATTTCTCAGGCTTATGTCTTCTCTGTCCTACATCTCCCGGCTTATGTCTTCTCTGTCCTACATCTCCCGGTTTATGTCTTCTCTATCCTATATCGCCCTAGAACGCGATATTACAGACAGTAACCAGTTGTTGGTTTTTGTTTCTTTTTTGGTTTATTTTTCGTAAAAGATCTATTTGTTCTCTTCTCTGTCTATGATATACTGAAGACTCTTCTTGTACCACTCGAAATTACAAACATGAAATCTGTAATACATTCTGGTGAGAACAATAACACAAGTTTAGATTTATTGTTTATCGATCATGCATATCTCACCTGCATGGATGACGTCATTTATAGCGGAAGTTTGTGACCTTGTCATCTGCCAATCATCGAAGTTTTGTTGAAAATTGTTAGTTTTCTCGTCAATAACCCAACTTGGGGAAGAATTCTGTTTACGGAAGTTGGGCTGCTTTCTAAGATTGTTGTGGCTTCCATGAATTGTAACCCTCTTGTTCTGATCATATATAATATGTTGATCTGTTTGACCAATCGGTCTCTGATTGGCGCTAGTAAGAAGGTTCTGATTGGCGCTAGTAAGAAGGTTCTGATTGGCGCTAGTAAGAAGGTTCTGATTGGCGCTAGTAAGAAGGTTCTGATTGGCGCTAGTAAGAAGGTTCTGATTGGCGCTGTAGAAGGTTCTGATTGGCGCTAGTAAGAAGGTTCTGATTGGCGCTAGTAAGAAGGTTCTGATTGGCGCTAGTAAGAAGGTTCTGGGTGTTGACTGGTTTTTGGGTCACATCCGTGTTGCTGGTAATCCGTTCATTTAAACAATTTTGTCCTTGAAACGTTAATATGTCTCTGAGTGGAACAAGGTCGACTTGAAGCACACTGCATGACGATTTATTAGCCAAATCTAAACTAGCATGTCCTTGACTTTTAGATAACTTTTCATCAACAATTGATGTATGTTGGGGAGTATTACGAGTGATTGATTGATGGTTTTTGATGTCTGTTTCTCTAAGAGACTCTGGAAGAGCTCTACGTGTAGATACTGGAATATAAGTGGGGTTTATAATATGCGGATATAACTGAAGTATATTATGGTTTCTTTTAATGACTGGTTTAACATCCGGTTTTATTGTTGTTATGATCCCGCGTTTCTGAGAAGTGCTATTCTCAGAATTTGTGTTTCTTTGAGAATAGGGTTTTCTTGATTTATTCTCATAACTTGTACTGGCGCCCCTGGTTACAGACATGGCACCTATTGTTTCAGGCATAGCGCTTCTGGTTTCAGACATGGCACCTGTGGTTTCAGGCATGGTGTCTCTGTTTTCAGACATGGTGCCTCTGGTTTCAGGCATGGTGTCTCTGTTTTCAGACATGACGTCTAGGGTTTCAGACATGGCGCTTCTGTTTTCAAACAGGGAACCTCTGGTTTCAGGTTTCTTTGTAGAAATTATGTCACCGACAGGAACATCATAGTCTAAGAAGTCGTGTCCAGTGAATGCATTATGATATCTTTCTGTTATGGAGCTTGGTAGAAGCTGTTCGGTGTGGGCAGTCATACATTTTAGTCTAGCAGATTTCCTTTGGGAGCTACGATTTGCTGCTTCTGAATATCTGAAAGGACTATTGACAGTGCCATTAGATTCGAAATTACGTAACGTCAGCAGGTCTGTGTGAGGAATCAATGCCACAGAATAATCTTCATCCGTCCATAGAGCAGCTATGCCAGAGTTCATATCATTACCGTACTCACGTTGCACTATACTGTGCGGATATTGAGCAGTAGGCATTGGTTCACTTAACAAGTGATCGTCGTGTGATTTGAGGACACTGTTCTGATGGGGTACTGCACCGGCTACGTCTTTAGCGGAGTTATAGTAAACTGACTGAGTATCATTCGGTACTTTCAGAGACCGGACATCAGTTGGCAATTTCAGAGACCGGGCATCATTCGGTACTTTCAGAGAATGAGCGTCATTCGGTACCTTCAGTGACCAAACATCAGTCGGCACTATCAGATGTTTCAAATCGTATACAGGATCCAGATTTGTGTATCGGGATAATGTATCCATCTTGTACTCTGATTCTCTCTTGTTCTTGGGAGTAATTTGATAACTAGCACAGTATCTGCTATTGTGGTATTCGGCGTCTGCCTCATTCCTAACTCTAGACGCGCGTTCCCTCCGGCTGTACACTGCTCGGGAACTATGATCCAACAGTTTACGCTGTTTCATTTCATCGTTTTGTATTGGACTCTGAACACTTCTTTCAGGACTGACCGATCTTGGAGTATCCTCACGCATCTGTTTACGAATATACTCAACAGTTGCAGCCGGACTAAGAGAGTATCGTGGACAGCGTTTGTCATCAGTCTCGTATTTGAACAGAGCTGGAGACTTAGAATCTGGAAAACTAAAACGCCTGAGATTCTCAATCAAGAAACTATGAGATTTTCCTTTCTGGACAAAAGTTGAATGTTTGGAATCCATATTGTGGGTATTCTTATATCCTATGCCGGAGACAGCATTCTCCCGATAATCTTGTCTAGGTTTTAAATCAGAGACAGCATTCTCCCGATAATCTTGTCTAGGTTTTAAATCAGAGACAGCATTCTCTCGATAATCTTGTCTAGGTTTCAAATCAGAGACAGCATTCTCCCGATAATTTTGTCTAGGTTTCAAATCAGAGACAGCATTCTCTCGATAATCTTGTCTAGGTTTTAAATCAGAGACAGCATTCTCTCGATAATCTTGTCTAGGTTTTACGTGCATGTCCATGTTGAATTGTCAAAAAATGAGAAGAAGTTGTAGAATGTTGATGTGACAATCTGTGAACAATTAAAAAGAAGAATTAAGAAAGAAATACAACAGTGCAACATGGACAATTCTTTGGTATCATTTGTCAATTTATTATGTTACAAATTTGGTCATGTTTTGACTGGTCTTTTATGAAGACATATGAAGATAAATGAAATGCATGTATGCGACATAGGATAATTACTCACTTTGATAAATGAAATGCATGTATGCGACATACGATAATTACTCACTTTAGAACAACCTTCTATGATCAATTGAAGTGTGAATAGTAATCATTCTTTCTCTTTCTTTTGTCCTTCTCTGCTTTTTGCCGCTAGACGTAGCAGGTTTAACTGATGATCGGTTTCCGAGATAATGCACGCTCGGTCGCTTGATATGTTGTGGTATTGTGGAGTTTTAAGATGTCTGTAACTCCATCAACCCATCTTTTCTTGGTCTGCCCTTTCCTCTTGATGATTCCATTTTCAGGTTGTACCCTCTTGCAACTGGTGTATTCGGGTTCATTCTGACCAAGTGGCCAAACCATTTGAGTCTCTGTTTTTCAATAAATCTAATAGCAGGTGTTGTTCCGACTGATCTTCTAATTTGCTCATTTCTTATATGGTCTCTTCTTGTTTTATTTACTGCTTTCCTCAAGCATCTCATTTCGTATGTGGTAATTTTCCTTTCTTGTTCTTTTGTCAGTGCCCATGTTTGGCACTGGTAGCACAGTGTTGGTATAAAGATTGGATTTATAATCTG